>JAWDGP010003216.1:0-10000 GCA_033675545.1 Elysia crispata | reverse complement strand
ATACTGTTAGAATAGACAAACACGCCGGAATTATTCCTAGATCCTTGTCTGAGCCAGGTTTTATTTTCTTAATTACTTTTTGTTTGCCTTAAATCTACACTTTTTCAGTCTTTTAACAATTGTTGCTCGAGTGGTGGTTTTGTGTATATAACATTTTGAGATTTTACCCTATTTTATTGTAATCATTTTGGTTCTCTCTGCCTTTTGTCTGACTCTTTCTCTCTCACTCTCTCTCTCGCACTCTCTCTCTCTCTCTCTCTCTCTCTCTCTCTCTCTCTCTCTCTCTCTCTCTCTCTCTCTCTCTCTCTCTCTCTCTCTCTCTCTCTCTCTCTCTCTCTCTCTCTCTCTCTCTCTCTCTCTCTCTCTCTCTCTCTCTCTCTCTCTCTCTCTCTCTCTCTCTCTTATTCTCTCTTCCTCTCTCTTTATCTCTCTATCTATCTATCTAAATGTGTTTATCGATTTTTCTTTATATCTCTTTCTTTTCCGCAGTCTCTGTACTTAATTTTTTTTTCCTTTTTCTATCTTTCTTTAACTCTAACTCCTTGTATATCTCACACTCTCATTTTTACTAGCATTATCTATCGATATATTTTTCTGTCTATTTATTTATTTTTGTATCTGCTTGTTTGTCTACTATGTGTCAATATATCCCTATATCTATCTATCTATCTATCTATCTATGTACGATTCATTTATATCTCGAAGAAGTGCAGAAATGTAGATAACTCAAAACATGTTTGTTTTATCAAACTTTATAAAAATTTACCTCGTCTATATATCTTTACATTCATATATCGATGGAATGACCCGTCTATTTTTTTCTTCCATGTTTTCTTATCTAATTTCAGATATCTATCAGCGTTCATCATTTTCTACCTACAATTTTATTCTCCTTCCTTGGTTCTTTTATTAATTTACCATTCTTTCAATTTCTTTTTTTTTTTTTTAATTTTTCATCCCTTGCATTATTTTCATTTATTTTATCTTTACTTTCATTCAAATCGAGACATTTTAATAGACATTCATTTCACACAATAATATAGAATATACAGGCTAATAAATAGCAAGTTGAGGGTTTTTTTCCCCTTCTGCCCCTACCTTCTCCCTTAAGAACTATCTTTTCAATATCTCGCCATGCTTTTGCAAACACTATTTTTGTGTTTCTGGCCTTTAGCTCTAAGCTGATGGCCAGTTAGGTTTACACGGTCGATAGTAGATCGATAACCAATAGGGCGTCGGTGCCATTCACCCTTGGGTTGATAAAGTATTCCTTGCGTGACAGGTTGGAGAGGACCCCAGTGCTGAAGTGTGCTTTTTCCTCTCTTCCAACTAGCGCATGGGTGAGATTATGTGTTATGTCTGTTCGGGACAATACCGTCGTGTTGATGTGAAAGTATGAGTGAAGCAGATCATCTTTAAGATTAATTTTTATAGGCGAATCAAGTCTAAACATAGACTAATGCAGGTTTGCTTTATTGCTATAGCTAGTTTTACTTAGCAGATTGTGTGCCGAATTCAAACACAGCAACTGTGGGTTTGCTTGTAAATTTTTCCTGTTATTTTGTTCTTCTTTTTCATCAGTAAGTTGTGGCTTGTAATAAAATGTGTGAAGATCGTAAGTTATTGTTGTTTCAAAATATTTGCCTGATGCCTAGCTCACAATTTTTTGTCCAGCTTAATGTCATTTAAATTATATCCAGTTCCTAATTTTAAAAAAAAGGCTTATATTTTCCTTGTTGAAATGGAAAGAGCGCGGTAAAAAGGTATTTCTATTTTCTTCCAGTGCGTCTAATATAATACATACATTATATCTTTAAGTTCTGACTTACTAGTCGGAGGTAGAGGCAGATAAAGAAAAATTCCTTTAACGTGAGATAGGGCAAAAGTTGAGGAAAAAAGATAATTTAGTGCATCGTATTTATGCTGGCTCCTCACAATATTTATATCTTGTCCTTGTAGCCACCTTTTGATCACCATGATCTTTTTTTCTCTTCTAATGAAATAAGAAAAAAGTGCGATATTACTTGTGGGCATAAACAATCCGAGAACCGAAGTTGAGTTTTACCATAAATTTATCTGATGCGCCATGAATATTGCGATTTTCAATCCCAACATATGACACTCAGTCATAGCCAGAATGACCTAAATCATACAACCTTCTAACAATCTTGGGTCACTTTTGCTATTGAAAGTTGATTTCCTATAGATTGTTTAGAACTAATACTTAAACGCTGTTGAGGAAAGTTATATCTCGATCAACTTGCCCTTTTTTCCTTACGCTCAGCCTCGCCGTCTGCATCTGTTGTTTGCCATTTTCTTTCACTCTTCACTCGTCTTGCCTTTGCCTGTCACTTCATCTTCGATGTGTTTTTCTTAGTCTCCCCCAACTCTCAGAGCTTCTCATTGTCTTTTTTCAGCAAACATCCATATCCTCTAAATCTCTACCCAGTTGTAACGCTTTCTTTCTCTCTCTCTCTCTCTCTCTCTCTCTCTCTCTCTCTCTCTCTCTCTCTCTCTCTCTCTCTCTCTCTCTCTCTCTCTCTCTCTCTCTCTCTCTCTCTCTCTCTCTCTCTCTCTTTCTCTATCTCTCTCTTCTCTCTCTCTTGCTCTCTCTTCCTTTCTCTATTTTTCTCTCACTTTTTCTCTTTTTATCTGTCTATCTAAATCTATCTGTCTCCGCCTTTCACATGCGCATCATGGCTGACATGAAAATTATTTTGCAAAGCAATAAGAAAATAAATCAATTTTGAAACTCATTAGAACTGAGTCCAATACAACAGCAGTATAAGTGAAAGAAATGGGGAAATCCAAGAGGTCTAGAACAGAGAAAAACTGTTTTTATTATTTTTTTTATTATTATTATTTTGTGTGTGTGTGTGTGTCGCTTTTGAATAGTTGGTTTAGTGGACTTCCTTTCATTTGAGTCCCAAGAAAAAGAACTCCGTTTGTGAGTACTCTAAAATGCAATGTTGTTTGATCATATTTTTAATACGGACACTTTTGAATCGTAATACTACTTTAATAATGTTTTTCTTCTTTTCTAAACATAATAATATGTTTGATGAATTTAAAAAGAACACCTTTGGAAGGATAAAATCTTTTATTATCGGTAATATAGGTTGTATTTTAGGTAAACACAAATTTTATGAAGTTAAATTTGGTGACTGTATCAGATCCATTGGCTACTTTGAACGAAGCTTTTTAGCTTGAAGGTTTTAAATAATTACATTTGGAAATATTAAATTCCTTTAAATATAGCAGAATAATATACTAGTTACCTTGTTACAGGAGTATCTCTAATATCTATACGCCTGTATCTAGAGAAAAAAATAATGATTTATAATCTATATAGGCTAGATTTTTTTTAAAATAGATGATTTGAAGAAATAAGGAATTTACATGATGAAGCCTAAATCGTCCACATTTAAATTGTAGTTATATTGTAAGTCCATAGTAATGTTGTGCTTTTAACAATAAAATTGATTCTAGAAAGAAGATCAGAATGAATTTAATTTTTTTTTTTTTTTTTTTTTTTTTAATCTTGGTCATTTTAAATTCGGGGAGTCATTTTCAGAGTATGATAGTTTAGATCTATATTTAACAAGTATAGCCAAACAGTAAAACGGAGTTCACGTTAAATCATTACATAGCAAAAATTTTGTTTTATATAGTGCGAGGCTTTGAAGGTTAAATTAAATTAGTTGAATTGGCATAACGTTACAATTATTATGGTTTTGAAAGCATTCATCCTACCGTGACACGTAAATTAAAATTATCATCTAAGATACACTTACTTTGTCCTTGCAATTTCAATATGCCATGGTGTTTAAAATGAATACAAGTTAAATTTCATAAAAGTGTGTGCCAGTTTTACAACATCTATTTTTCAGTTCTTCAGATTTTGCATCTTAAATAATCAATATTATTATATCGATTACTTTTTTTTCCCTTAATTTCCTTTTGTTTTAATTCTCTACGAGAGGGTCCATTGTTGTGTGTAGAGAAGACTTGGCAACGCGCAGACCTTACCTCTAAAGGTCGATGTATTATTCAGGCTGAGCGTTGTTGCGTCACTGAAGCTGAACAGCACCTGCCTCGCTGCTTTATAATCATTGTCGCAATATGCCTGATCCTTAAAAGTATGTTATAGAAGAGCATGTGGCTTGCGCCTGGTAGAAACAAGCTTTCTAGAGATCTATTTGTATTCGTATCTCTGAATTCCTAGTTCTGTCTCCAGGGCTCATCCATGTCCATTGTCTTCTTTGATGGTTTTGATACCAAGTGTTTGAAATCATGAAGCCATTTTCTTTACACCATTCAATTAGTCTCTCTCCTCGCTCATTTTCTTCACCAATGCCCCAGGGTCCAACGATATTTTCTACTCTCTCTGATCCTACCTTTGCATTAAAGTCCCCCATGACTATTTTTATGTCCTGAGATTTTAAACATTTCATGGCTTTATCTAGATCTTCATAGAATTGTTCAACTTCTTCCTCTTCTGCTGTTGATGTAGGTGCATACACCTGAACAATATCCATGTCTAAAGGTTTTCCAGCAAACTTAGCAAACACTATCTGAGACGGGACACCAACTTTTCAGGCTTTTCTCTATTGACTCATCAAATAAGATACCTACTCCTCTTTCATGTGTGCTTCCTCCTGAAAATAGAAAAACTATGTTGTCTACTTTGGCCACTGCTGCTCCTGTCCATCTGGTTTCTGCAAGACCTACAATATTCAAATTCATATTTCATAAGATAGACTTCATACTTGTTCAAGACAGATTTAGAAACGCCATAAAAACATCAAAATCAATGCCAGGTGCAGATTGTGACAGTGATCATGTACCAGTTATGTGCAAGCTTCAAGTCAAACTTAAGCAAATAAGGAAACCTAAAGCACACTCAAAATTTCAAGTCGAACTACTCAAACAGACCAGGAGATAAAGGAACAATTTTCTATTGATATTAAAAACAAGTTTGCTCTTCTTGATAGTATCACTGAAGCTGAAACAATTTGGGCTAATATCAAAGACTCAATCAATGAGGTAATGGAAACAAGAATACCGAAGAAAGCTAAAAAAGAACACAAGAAATGGATGAACAAAGAAATTCTTGAACTAATGGAAGAAAGAAGGAAATCTAAATCAGATCAGGTAAAATACAAAATGCTGAACAAGGAGGTGAAAAAGAAACGCAATGAGGCAAAAGAAAAATGGATAAATGAACAATGTCAAGAAATAGAGCAAAATCAACATTTAGACAGTAAATATATGCATTCAAAGATAAAGGAAGTAAGTGGAAAGCAGAGCTGCACCAGTACAAACTGCATTAAATCTAAAGACGGAACAGTGCTAATGGATAAAGAAGATGTTTTGAACAGATGGTCAGAATACATAGGGGAGCTTTTCAAAGACAATAGAGGAGAGAGACCTGCAATAAAGAAAAACACAGATGGCCCACCAATTTTAAAAGCAGAAGTAGAGGCAGCCATAAGAAAAATGAAACGTGGGAAAGCTACAGGTCCCGATGGGATACCAATAGAAATAATTCTAGCTCTAGAAGAAATGGGTATAGGGATGACAACTAAACTTCTCAATGCAATTTATGATAGTGGAGCAATCCCAGAAGACTTGGCAAAATCTGTATTTATAGCTTTGCCAAAAATCCCAGGTGCCACTGAGTGTGAGCTACATGGAACAATTAGTCTGATGAGCCACATTACCAAAGTTCTACTGAGAGTACTGATGCTTAGAATGCGCAAGAGCTTAAGACCAGAGATAGCTAAAACACAATTTGGTTTTGTCGCTGACAAGAACTAGGAATGCAATATTCACATTATCAATGTTAATGGAAAGATGTATTGAAGTTCAAAAGGATCTCTACATATGCGTTATTGACTATTCTAAGGCTTTTAACAAGGTAAAGCATGAAAAGTTGTTTGAGATGCTGAATCAGCTAGATATTGACGGAAAAGACTTGAGGGTGCTTAGAAATCTGTATTGGGATCAAACTGCTGCGGTAAGGGTAGATGGAGAACTCAGTGAGTACACTAATATTAAAAGGGGGGTAAGACAAGGTTGTGTGATGTCGCCAGACCTGTTCAACTTGTACAGTGAAGTAATTTTAAGAAACTTGGATGAAAGTGAAAGACTCAAAGCAAATGGTGAAAATCTGAACAACCTAAGATATGCAGATGATACTTCTCTATTAGCATGATCGGAAGAAGATTTACAAAGGCTTCTAAATATTGTTGTAAAAGAGAGTGAAAAGCTGGGATTGTCTCTAAATGTAAAAAGACTGAATGTATGGTAGTATCTGAAGAAAAACAATCCAGAATGCAAGCTTTTTAGCAAGGGAGAACAAATCAGGCAAGTACAGAAATTCAAATACCTAGGATATACATTGACATCTGACGGTAAATGCAGGACTGAAATTAAGAAGAGAATAGCCATTGCAAAGGCTTTTTCCAAAATGAGCACCATTCTTAAAAATAGAAATATATCATTTTCAACCAAATTGAAGGTTTTGAAAACATATGTGTGGTCTATACTTTTATATGGATGCGAAACTTGGACAATAACTGCAGAAACCAAGAAAAATTTAGAGGCAGCGGAAATGTGGTTCTACAGGAGAATGTTAAGAATATCATGGAAAGAAAAGAGGACAAACGAATCGATATTAGAAGAAACGAACCAAGAGAGATCCCTCATAAAAACAATAAGGAAAAGGCAACTGAAATTTTAGGTCTCCCATTTTCTTTCACAGTTTTATATGAGGATGGATATCTATTTGGTGCTTGTACATAGCTGGATCAGTGTTTGGTTGATTTTTTTTTTCTTTTAGCAAAATAACTTCTTTAAAAATTTGAAAGCCGTTATTGAGAAAAAAGAGACTTGTGATATTAAAACATAGTATAGAATAAGGTAGTATCGTTATTACTTCAAGAGCTTAGGGTGCATAAAGGTCATATTCACATATTAGTGAAACAGTTTTTGGGTTGTTGGTTTTTTGTTTTTTTTTTTAAATTTAAATACATAGGCTGCAGTGCTACTTCCACGTTAGCTGCTGCACAATAATTATTATTGTGACTTTTATTACCGTCTGTTTGGAATTACTCAACGGTATCTATAATGCCGAATATACACCATTAAACATTTTCCTGAAAATAATTTTTTAGTAATTATATCCCTTATTGTATATTATATACATATACATTTTTTTTGTTTTTTAGTTGTTGTTTTTTTTTATTTTCTTTAGGAGGAAAACAAAATCTGAAACTCATGGGGAAAAAATAACCTTCAAGAAGATGACTCTGGCAAATGATTCTGAATAATTTACACAAATTGTTGTTGAAGTTGAAAGCATCCATTTTATGAGCAACAGCAAATTATCAGTTCAAGATGTAAAGACGAAAATTTGCAGCTTGCCCTTCACAGTTCCCAAAGCACAATGCTTTTCCTCTGTCTAGGACAGATGTTCGCAAGACGTATTTGCCAAAGATATCGCTTGCTATGTCACTGGGTAGCCTTCCAGCCTTACCAGCGAAGGCAAGACTCTCAACAACAGTAGCTCTGGATGAACCTGAAAATGGAGACTTCATCTTCCTGTCTACTGTTTCTGACGGAACGTCAACTCAAACACATGACTATCTGAAAAATGAGCATAATCCCCTTGAAAACTTTGTTCCTGAGCAAGCGAAAAGCTCATCAAAAACTGTTGAAACACCAAGCTCGAGACCCGAAGACAAACATACAGACAACGGTAACGGCGGCTTCCGGCCTGTGACTCAGAAGGTGAATCATGAGTTCAGTAACCAGCAGCTCCAAGTTTGCTGTAAGGTAAGAGCGTAGTGCGGATGATGTCGATACCACACATATATATTGGTCGCTATGTTACAGTCCTGGAGTCATATTTACGTCAATGATTGTGATAAGTTCATTACAGGCCTGCGTTTCATAAAGGCATCATCTACATATTATTGCTTTTTTTTTAATCAGGAACTTCAGGTCTAGCGCTTCGCTCTCGATAGGGTCCCCACTCCAGTGAAGTGCACAGCGCTTCTTTCTTTAGCTTAGGGTCACCGTTATTGTATGACTTAGAATATCACCTTATATTCGCACAGTACCATGTCCCCTTTTTAAAAACCTTTACCACACGAGAGGTTGAAATTGTTTAATCACGTTTCCTTCTTTTGGTCTTGCTTTAAGATCAGGATAGAGTTGATCACATGTATTCTTCTTAGATAAATATATAAAAGATGTATGCGTGGAAGAGAAATAAGCGCAAAACGTTTTTTAGTTTATCCGTTGGTTAAGATCTAAATAATTTTATTCTCTATGAATTCGTTGGAATTGTTAGCATATTGCTTTAATCTTTTGAATTTCTCTGATTGTAGCGGTGTTGTGAAATCGAAACAAACAATTTATTGAACTTTGCTAAGGTAAACAGTATGTATCTAACTTTCTTACAAATGTCTTCAATTGATTACTGTAAGAAAGAAGTGACAAACGTTCTAAAAGACGAGGATGTTTAATCGTTTTTGCTCTCCTCTCTTGAAGGCAAATGCCAGCGAGGTAAAGAACTCCCATGACTACTTGGATGAAGCCATGGTCACATCACCTATCACCAGAGCTATCATCAGGGGAGATCATACACTGGTCCTTGAAAGTCTTAGGCAGGGAGAGAATGCAGGCACATTTTGTTCCAAATCGTAAGTCTTTCACCGATCTAAGATTCAGAGATTTGTAATTTTTTTTTACTTTTACATCGTAACCATACAGAATTATATGGAATTCTTAATAAATGAAGGTCTTTATCCGTACAACATATTAAACACAATTTGATTGAATATAATCAGCGGAAAAAATGCCTGCATATGTTTATAAAAAGATCTTGTAAAAGTACAAATTTCCTTAATTTTTCTTGAGAGATGGAGGAGCTAACAGATTGATATTGCCACATAATGTAGGCCTATATAGTTTCACTATGTAGGACAAATAGTGTGGACCATGGCACTCTGATTGATTATAGAGGAAATGCTGAACTTTCATCAATTTGTCAGGTGGAAACAAATGTGGTCAAATTTAGGCTTTCGGTTGTTGTTAGTTGTTTTGTTTTGGTTTTTCAAAATTATGCGTTCTTAAAGCTAGATTGTTGAGTTCCAGAGCAATCATTTACACCCTAAAAGATTCCATACGATGCTTAGTGAATTAGGGAAACACATGAGCAACTATGATGATCTGTTCCAAAGACTTATCAAACCATTTTAACATCCTCATTCCTTCAAATACGGCCATTTTATTGCATGAGATACGTGTGAGAATATTGTTGTAGAAATATTTCTCTGGGGCGAGTTTTGAGCCTTAGGGTTAGGGCGGTTTACAAGCTTGGTGTTTCTTTTTTTAACAAAAATGAATATTCAACATAGACCGTAATAATGGGCCTCTAAAGACAGGCCTGTGGTAGGATTTCTCTTTTCTTTTCGACCTGTAAATTTGTTTTTGTGTATTAATCTGCATGTGAATAGATAATGTTTATCCTAATGTGTCGTCTTTTTAACCTGAAAAAAAAATGAATCATAGAGCTCTGTGTGTGAATTTTCCGCTATATTGAATTGTTTGGTTTCCATCTCCTACCAGGGGCCAGGGCTACCTACACATCATCTCCAGACATGCGCGCAGCGACAATGAGACTGCATGGGTTCCCATGGTCTATCAATTGTCTAACTCAGGAGCAGATTTGAATCATCGAGATAAAACTGGTTGCACTGCAGCTAGAGTCGCGATTCGGCGCAAACTGGTTCAAGTGAGTCCAAATTATTCAATTTGTGAATAACACTTTTGGCCGATACTTTAAGTTTCCTCTTTTTGTTAAAACGTACAAAGAATCAGTATGGACAGTGCCATAGATTACCATATGTAGGACTTTTTGCTTGGCTATCTTAACTTGTTGACTTTTTGAACTTTCACATCCTGGGCATGTAATATTATATGGAAGATT
>JAWDGP010003213.1:5000-20000 GCA_033675545.1 Elysia crispata | reverse complement strand
CTACTATTGCTTTGTGCTGCTACTTCTACTACTGCTGCTGCTACTGCTACTTCTACTACTACTGCTACTACTACTGCTTTGTGCTGCTACTTCTACTACTGCTGCTGCTGCTACTTCTCCTCCTCCTCTTACTATTACTACTACTACAACAACAACTACTACTACTACTACTACTACTACTACTACTACTACTACTACTACTACTACTACTACTACTTCCTCCTCCTACTACTACTACTACTACTACTACTACTACTACTACTACTACTACTACTACTACTACTACTACTACTCACAACTACTACTACTACTACTACTATTACTACTACTACTACTACTACTTCTTCTCCTCCTCTTACTACTACTACTACTACTACTACTACTACTACTACTACTACTACTACTACTACTACTACTACTACTACTACTACTACTACTACTACTACTACTACTACTACTACTACTACTACTACTACTACTGCAATTTTGACCTGTGTTTGGTTTCAGGCGTGAGCTACCTTAATTTTGAGAGCCCAAATAGCTTGGCTTCAGCTTGTATGAGTCAACTAGGATGTTGTACGGAAAAACTACAAACACACCATTCTAAGTGTTGACACAGGCGACCGTGTAACGTCACTCCCCGGCAAAAAATGTACACACTTACTTGATCTACATGACTTTTGTATTCTAGGTCGAGGAGAGATACAATTTTCGGCTGGCAGATAAAGTATCAAGATGTCCACAGGGACAGAACTGGGAGTGGATTTATCTTTCCTGATTAGACCTAGACAATGGTATTTATCAACGAGTCATTTTTATACTTTATATCGAGTGTACATCCACGAAGATAGGAAACATGTTGTTCGAAATCTTAGCCATGTTACAACACATTTAACAGATTTAGAAGTGAAAAAAGAAGAATTGGATATATCTTTCAGTTTGTTCTTATTATTTTTCATTACAAGGTAGGCCTACGCAATTTCTCTCGTCCTCATGTGAATAACTTAGCCTGTTTTTTTAACTAAGCGTAGCTTTAAAAGTGTGGTATCGTTTTGAAATGTGACATATTAGTTAATGCTATAGATTTTTTATTTTCTACATCGCTTTTATTTCATAAATCGAGAGAAATAATTGTGGACTGCTTAGTTCAACGTGATTGTTAAGCAGCAATACATTTAAGCTGAAATACACCTTAGCATACGTTCAGAACAAGCTTATAGATTTTTCCAACTTGATTCGTTTTTTCCCCTTCCTCTTAAGGCTAAGTGCTTAAGGCCTGCACAAAGCAACAGTTTATTTCATGCCTAGCTCTTTCATGTGGTATACAGCAATCCAGTTTGGGTCGAAATTTTACCCATAAAAGCTCCAGGCTATAAAATGATCCCTGAGGTTAGAAAAAAAAAAGAAGTCTTGGCTTGAATTGAGGATCGTGATTAAGACAAAGATGTAGAGAAATGTTTTCTATTCGAAGAGAAAAAAAAGTTCATAGCTTTTATATTCTTTTATAAAATTGTTTTATCATAAGCCTAATCGTGGCTACCGGTACGGTTACTTAGGCAACACTGGGCTAGGAACTTTGGTAAAATTTTAATAATGTTTCATTGACTTTGAATCATTCCAAGAAACAGCTGTGAATCGCACTTCGGGAAATACGGTAGGGCCATTAGGCTTTTATATATAAAAAAAAAAAAAGGAATTAAAAGGAAAAAAAAAAAGAAGAGAAGGGGAAAAAAGTAACTCTCTTTCGAGATACGCCTACTATTCTATATTCTAGGTAATGAACACGTTATTCCTTAACAAATTGGCCTTTTTTCTACCTATGTAATTTTACGCTCAGTCGCGCTAATCATGTCGATAATAGTTAGGCAACAGGCAAGTGTAAAACAATAATCAGAGAAGAGAATAAAGATAAACTTAAGAATAAATATGTTTATAAAATGCAAAAAAATCCAAGAAGTTGAAGTAGTCAACCACTTCCTGAACTATTCCCTTGGATTAATTTGTGCTCCTGAAGTTTAACAAAGACGGCGGTTTTCCCGTCAAGCCAAGAGTAAAGCTTTCTATAATATGATGTAGCATCATATTTTGAGATTCGACTCTACTGCTAGATTGCTCAATTGAAATCGGACCAAAAACTCATTATTCTTTACTCCAGCACTCTACTGACCGAACCAATTCAAAGTTCGTTTTGTAGATGACCTACTCTTACTGATGATTTCATCTTTTTATCGTTAATTTCTTTTTCTTTCTTCATTCCAAATAAATTACCAGTATCTACATCCGCTCAAGAAATGACCGGAGCTTTTTTGTATCGTATGTTACAGGTGCTTAAATGGAGAAGCTAGAGGCCAGTACTAGTGTCAGGATGGACTGTACACTGGATGACCCAGGCCTGGAGAATGGGGATGTCCAAGATCCTTTGCCAGAGAGCCCCATCACCTTCGCGTCCATGGGTCTTCCTGCCAACTCAGCCCTACAGGATACGGCTATCGGAAAGGTACGCTAGGGCGGTGCTTCAGTTAGGTCTAACGGTGATGGGAAAGGTAGGAAGCTGGGGTGGCGCTTCAGTTAGGTTTGACGGTGATGAGAAAAGTAGGAAGCTTGGGTGGCGCTTCAGTTAGATTTGACGGTGATGGGGAAGGTAGGAAGCTAGGGTGGCGCTTCAGCTAGGTCTGACGGTGATGGGAAAGGTACGCTAGAGGTGGCGCTTCAGTTAGGTCTAACTCGTGATGGGAAAGGTAGGAAGCTAGGGTGGCGCTTCAGTTAGGTCTAACGGTGATGGGAAAGGTAGGAAGCCGAGGTGGCGCTTCAGTTAGGTTTGACGGTGATGAGAAAAGTAGGAAGCTAGGGTGGCGCTTCAGCTAGGTCTGACGGTGATGGGAAAGGTAGGAAGCTAGGGTGGCGCTTCAGTTAGGTCTGACGGTGATGGGAAAGGTAGGAAGCTAGGGTGGCGCTTCAGTTAGGTCTGACGGTGATGGGAAAGGTAGGAAGCTAGGGTGGCGCTTCAGCTAGGTCTGACGGTGATGGGAAAGGTAGGAAGCTAGGGTGGCGCTTCAGTTAGGTCTCAACTGTGATGGGAAAAGCGTAGGAAGCTAGGGTGGCGCTTCAGTTATGTCTGACGGTGATGGGAAAGCGTGCAGGAAGCCAGGGGTGGCGTCACAGGCCTCGACGGTGATGGGGAAAGGAAGCTAGGGGTGGCGCTTCAGTTATGTCTGACGGTGATGGAAAGGTAGGAAGCTGGGTGGCGCTTCAGTTATGTCTGACGGTGATGGGAAAGGTAGGAAGCTAGGGTGGCGCTTCAGCTAGGTCTGACGGTGATGGAAGACGTATGAAGCTAGGGTGGCGCTTCAGTTATGTCTGACGGGTGATGGGAAAGGTAGGAAGCTAGGGGTGGCGCCTTCAAAGTTAGGTCTAACGGTGATGGTGAAAAGTAGGAAGCTAGGGTGGTGCTTCAGTTAGGTCTGACCATGATGGCAAAAGGTACGCTAGGGTGGGGCTTCAGTTAGATCTAACGGTGATGGGAAAGGTACGCTAGAATGGCGCTTCAGTTAGGTCTGACGGTGATGGGAAAGGTAGGAAGCTAGGGTGGCGCTTTAGTTAGGTCTGACAGCTATGGGAAAGGTACGCTAGGGTGGCGCTTCAGTTAGGTCTAACGGTGATGGGAAAGGTAGGAAGCTAGGGTGTGGCTTCAGTTAGGTCTGACGGTGATGGGAAAGGTACGCTAGGGTGGCGCTTCTGTTAGGTCTAACGCGAGTCTTCCTGAAATATAAGCCAAGTCACCGAAGTGACAAAACTTTTGAAGTAAATGTAAGAATCAGCTATAATATTTAACTATTTAGCAGAGTAAGGACAGTTAGATATATTACATTTTTTAATAGTGTAGGTGTGATTGTTGAAATATTAGGGCGTTCTAAGTACAATTTTATCCTAACTATGTCCAAAAGTTAAAAGAAATAGATCGCTGTAACTCAAGTATGCAACAGTTTGTTCGCTGCGGTGACTTCGCCTCTGTTTTCGGAAGCCTGGGTCTAACGGCTTTGCGAAATACCAGCGATAAATGTAGATAAAATGTACCTGAGCATTACTGCAACAAACATTTCTGGGTTATCTGGATCAACCAGAGTAGAGTTGTTTTGGTGAGATTTTAAACTGACTCACAAAGTCTTTCTCGAATGTAAGACAAAAGTAATGCTAATGCAAATATAATTATGCCATAGCTTTAACCCGAGTCGCCACTCTAGACAATTCCTTGGCGCTTCATAATCTGGCTTGTGAAAAACAGAGTTAAAACATTTTAATTTCCGAACCATACATATTTGATTGCGGAATGGATTCTGTTAATGTTAAAATTCTATGCACGATGAAATTACTTAATAAAGTTCACCATGGGAAACACATTATGATAAAAAATTAATTTGCATTTATCAAACAACGACGCACCGAATAATCTTGGAAAAATGTGTGTTTCTGTGTATGTAAGTATATCTATCCATCTATCTCTGTAGCTCTGTATCTATCCATCTCTCTCTCTCTCTCTCTCTCTCTATATATATATATATATATATATATATTTTAAAAATCTCCTTGTGTATGATAAGCTGCAGTCCACGTACTTCACTCATCAAAATGTGCGTCATTTATGTTTTTGATAGCATTAATTTATCCGCCAGCCAGTTTGTTATCGTTTTTGACGTAACAATACAATGATGTTTTTTTCTCCAGGAACCCATAACCTTACAACCAACTCCTACTGCTTTTCAACTTTCGCCCCCAGACCTCTTGTTAAGCTGACCCACTCAGATAACTACATTTTGTAAGGGCCAGTAACTTATCGAAAAAGATAACCGGTCGGTTCTGAACTGGGAATACCTAATCATTATCTCATCACGTAGTAGAACTAGGTTTTGTATCGAGAAGACCATCCGTGAACAATGAGCGTATGTGGTGAGGGAAGTGAAAAGAACGAGAACCTGATGAAGATCATTTTAACCTTTCATGTTTTTGGTGATTTTGAAGTATTTTTTGGTGATTTTGGGTATGTGAAATTGCAGATCATAAAGAGATTCTCGGATGGCTCCAAACTATTGAAGCAGCCTAGATTAAGAAAAAGTGTTATGCAAGACCGCCCTCCCCCCCCCCCTCCCCCTAAAATCACACACCTCCTAAACAAAGTAAAAAAAAAAAAAAGAAAAGGAACAAAAGAAAAAAAAAAAAACACGCACCGATAGCTATTTGAAATGAGGCACTGAAGTATTCTACACCAACGTTCCATTAACAGAACATAAAAATTTTGATTCAGCATGTAACTTTAGAGTAACGAACGATTGGTATAGAATATTGAGCACATCGTCTGAGGCCTTGGGTATATAGTTACACAGTTTTAAGATAAATGGTTTCACAAGGCATTTTCATAATTATGTATAGCTCAGAACATGGCTGCGTTTTTTTTTTTTTATATTTACTCGTAGATCAAGTAATATAGATCTCAGAGTTTAGGGTCGAGAATAAATTATGTAAATAAAGATACAGAATGGATACACCTACTAAGCATGGTAACTTTACGTCGGTGTTATGCTATTCTGACGTTTCTCAGCAAGCATAGCTCAAACATTTATGGAACTTTCTGTATAATTGTATGTCATGTTTAGATAGACTTGCGATTTATTTTACCCACCTTTATACCTACTGAGATGGTATAACACCAATATTTTCATTATATGATAAAAAATTACAAAAGTTGTAAGAATAGCAAAACAAAGTTTAGCCTAAATGTAAGAGTACCATAAATTTTAGCCCAAATGCTGTGAGAATTGCAAAACAAAATTTTGCTCGAAAGTTTTGAAAAACGCACCAAGAACTTCGGGTTGTAAAGATCACACCAGACTAGTTCCCTTTTTGTATTATTCTCAAATTTAAGATTTTGATAACTGTTATTTTGAATAAGCTTTAATAATAAAACAACAACAACAACAACAAAACAACAACAAGAATACAACAACCACTACTACTACTACTACTACTACTACTACTACTACTACTACTACTACTACTACTACTACTACTACTACTACTACTACTACTACTACTACCACTACCACTACCACTACCACTACCACTACCACTACCACTACCACTACTACTACTACTACTACTACTACTACTACTACTACTACTACTACTACTACTACTACTACTACTACTACTACTACTACTACTACTACTACTACTACTACTACTACTACTACTACTACTACTACTACTACTACTACTACTAACAATAAAAGCAATAATAACAACAACAAAAACAACAACAATAATAATAATAATAATAATAATAATAATAATAATAATAATAATAATAATAATAATAATAATAATAATAATAATAATAATAATAATAATAATAATAATAATAATAATAATAATAATAATAATAATAATAATAATAATAATAATAATAATAATAATTAATACCCACAGTTTCGTCAGCTCAGCGACACGACCTTCACCGAGCGGGTGTTCTTCGTGATCATGCTCCTCTCCATCCTCTCCGCCTTTGGCGTCAGCATCTACCGTGTGGCGACGGTCAGCCGGGGCAATCCGGACTTCACATTCGGCCTGGTCATTCTGCTTCAGGCTGGTCAGTAACGAACAGCAAAGGAGATAATCCTTGGCCGTGGTCTTTTTAATGTTAAACGAGAAGTAGAGGCGATGGTGGTGGTAATAGAAATCGTATTGGTTCTAGGGAATAGAAACTTAGATTGTAGTAGTTGGTACTGGTAAAAGAATCTTAGATTGTAGTAGTTGGTACCGGTAATAGAAACTTAGATTGTGGTAGTTGGTACTGGTAATAGAATCTTAGATTTTGGTAGTTGGTACTGATAATAGAAACTTAGATTGTGGTAGTTGGTAGTGAAAATAGAATCTTAGATTGTGGTAGTTGGTAGTGAAAATAGAATCTTAGATTGTGGTAGTTGGTAGTGAAAATAGAATCTTATATTGTGGTAGTTGGTACTGGTAATAGAATCTTAGATTGTAGTAGTTGGTACTGGTTTATACAATCTTAGATTGTGGTAGTTGGTACAGAAAATAGAATCTTAGATTGTGGTAGTTGGTAGTGAAAATAGAATCTTAGATTGTGGTAGTTAGTAGTGAAAATAGAATCTTAGATTGTAGTAGTTGGTACTGGTAATAGAATCTTAGATTATGGTAGTTAGTACTGGTAATAGAATCTTATATTGTAGTAGTTGGTACTGGAAATAGAATCTTATATTGTAGTAGTTGGTACTGGTAATAGAAACTTAGATTGTGGTAGTTGGTACATGAAATAGAATCTTATATTGTGGTAGTTGGTAGTGAAAAAAGAAACTTAGATTGTGTTGTGGTAGTTGGTACTGGAAAGAGAATCTTAGATTGTGGTAGTTGGTACTGGAAATAAAAACTTAGATTATGGTAGTTGGTAGTGGAAAGAAAAACTTAGATTGTAGTAGTTGTTATAATAATTTGAAGATAATAACAGTTTAATAGTTAATAGAATTAGATGAATTTGCAGCTAAATAGTAGTAGTCATATAAGTAGTAGTAATAGGCTAGTAGTAGTAGTTGTAGTAGTAGTAGTAGTAGTAGTAGTAGTAGTAGTAGTAGTAGTAGTAGTAGTAGTAGTAGTAGTAGTAGCAGCAGCAGTGGTAGTAGTAGGAGTAATAGTAGTAATAGAAGTAGTAGTAGTAGTAATAGTAGTAGAAGCAGAAGTAGTAGTAGTAGTAGTAGTAGTAGTAAAAGTAGTAGTAGTAGTAGTATTACTAGTAGTATTAGTTGTAGTAATAGTAGTAGTAGTTGTAGTAGTAGTAGTAGTAATAGTAGTAGTAGCAGCAGCAGTAGTAATAGAATCATCATCATCAGCAGCAGCAGCAGCAGTAGTAGTAGTAGTAGTAGTAGTAGTAGTAGTAGTAGTAGTAGTAGTAGTAGTAGTAGTAGTAGTAGTAGTAGTAGTAGTTGTAGTAGTAGTACTAGTAGTTGTAATTGTAGCAGTAGTAGTAGTGGTAGTAGTAGTAGTAGTAGTAGAAGTAGTAGTAGTAGTAGTAGTAGTAGTAGTAGTAGTAGTAGTAGTAGTAGTAGTAGTAGTAGTAGTAGTAGTAGTAGTAGTAGTAGTAGTAGTAGTAGTAGTTGTTGTAGTGGTAGTAGTAGTAATAGTACTTGTAGTAGTAGTAGTAGTAGTAGTAGTAGTTGTAGTGGTAGTAGTAGTAGTAGTAGTAGTAGTAGTAGTAGTAGTAGTAGTAGTAGTAGTAGTAGTAGTAGTAGTAGTAGTAGTAGTAGTAGTAGTAGTAGTAGTAGTAGTTGTAGTGGTAGTAGTAGTAGTAGTAGTAGTAGTTGTAGTGGTAGTAGTAGTAGTAGTAGTAGTAGTAGTAGTAGATGTAGAAGAAAATGATGCTTATGACGATGAAGAAGACAAATCTGCTGTAAAAATTCACACAGCTAGCTAAGTTGAAGCGAATGTTATGTTTTTTACACCAACTCGTTGATTGGTGGCGTGTGAAGTATTGGATATGTAAAAGAATACAGCTGGTATGAAAACAAGAGACGCCCTTTACGTGATAACGCTGCACAAAAAATCACACCTACAACACATTTTACTCCATATGATTGTCAACCTAAACCTTGTAAATGTTATAAGAATAGCTGACTAATTTTGAACAAGATTGTCAACCTAAATCTTGTAAATGGTATAAGAATAGCTGACTAATTTTGAACAAGATTGTCAACCTAAATCTTGTAAATGGTATAAGAATAGCTGACTAATTTTGAACAAGATTGTCAACCTAAATCTTGTAAATGGTATAAGAATAGCTGACTAATTTTGAACAAGATTGTCAACCTAAATCTTGTAAATGGTATAAGAATAGCTGACTAATTTTGAACAAGATTTTCAACCTAAATCTTGTAAATGGTATAAGAATAGCTGACTAATTTTGAACAAGATTGTCAACCTAAACCTTAAATGTTATAAGAATAGCTGACTAATTTTGAACAAGATTGTCAACCTAAACAATGTAAATGTTTTAAGAATAGCTGATTAATTTTGAACAAGATTGTCAACCTAAACCTTGTAAATGGTATAAGAATAGCTTACTAATTTTGAACCATATAAGTATATTAAAGATCTCTTCAAATATTCAGTACAATGAAGGTTTCAATAACTGCACGGCTAAGAATTCCCGCAAGGCAGTGCACTTTTATGAACATAATACGAAACTTGACAACTCTCTAATAAGAGTTTAAAAGGATATAAAAACAGATTGGGGAAGTCGATTTACTTTTTTCCCTGAAAAACACTGCACCATTAAGCAATTTTTGGAATTCAGAATTTCCGAATGCGCGCTTAGAAGGATCTTCGAATAGATCAGTAAAACTTTCTTGTTCTGTTAAAATAAATTAGCGTCTGAATTTAAAAAAGATTTTTATTATGAATGTAAAAAAGGATGCAAAAATAATTTTTTTAATCCCACGACAAGTGACCTAAACAGTAAAATGGTGTTCTCTCACTTCTTCGTAATTAAAAGAACATTTTTTTTCCGATTCTCTTTATATTTTAGCGTTCATAAACATTGATCTACATTGCTTTCTCTCCTTTACCCAGGATTTTGTTTCATTTATATTGTTGATGGAATCTTGAGAGAGCGGCCATCGGAAATTTTTATTTTGTGCCTTGCCACCATGATCATAGTGTTCTATCTCGTCATGAACTATATTGAAGGCACCCAGAACACACCGAAACTGGTAAGAACCTTTGTTTGAAATGTAACGGATGGAGCCAAATTTAAGGGGAAACATCTATATGTAATTTTGTATTCTGTCATCTTTGTCCCTTTAGTTCAGTTTGGGTGATTGCTTACACCTTAAGAAGCTTTGTAGAAATAGTGCCGCTATGTTGTTGAAGATAATAATTGGTACTGGAGTTAATGTGCACCCATTCATGCATGTTTGTTCACATTATTTCGCCTCTTTTCTGTTTGTGTTCTGTATTTTATCAACCTTTCAACCCCACTACGTTTGTCTCTGTGTCTGTCTGTCTGTCTGTCTCTCTCTCTCTCTCTCTCTCTCTCTCTCTCTCTCTCTCTCTCTATCTACTATCACATACATTGCCCTTTTTCACTCCTTTTTCCTCTCACTCTAAAACATTATGACTCTCTGCCATACACCATCTCTCTCTTTCTCTCTCCTCCCAATGTCTCTCTTTTTCACCCTCACTTAGGCTGTGTATGACTCACTCTCAACGTCTTTTCTCTCTCTCTCTCTCTCTCATTTTACAAAAAAAAAAAAACAAAACAAAAAAAAAAAAACAACAAAAAACAAAACAAAACAAAAAACAAAAAGAACAACTATAAACACAAAGGTACAGTTTTCCAATCGAGATACATTCCGAAGTCTTGACCTCCTATTGATCGCTAAGAAACAGTTGCTCACCCAATGAGAGGCAAATAAATCCTCTGATCGCAACTTTGTTGAGGGATTAAAACCATCACAACGTTACCGATTCTAATCTCTGTAGCTTCTTCTTCTTCTTCTTCTTCTTCTTCTTCTTCTTCTTCTTCTTCTTCTTCTTCTTCTTCTTCTTCTTCTTCTTCTTATTATTATTATTATTATTATTATTATTATTATCATCATCATCATCATCATCATCATCATCATCATCATCATCATCATCATCATCATCATCATCATCATCATCATCATCATCATCATCATCATCATTATTATTATTATTATTATTATTATTATTATTATTATTATTATTATTATTATTATGATAATTCTCCCCATCTGACCAGGCCAGAATGATAGTGGCTTGCTGCCTGGCCCCCTTCTTGGTCAGCCTGGGGTTGTACATCGCGTGGGACTACCACGTCAGTAAGAAGATTATCTTTCGGACTGTGGGGGCCGATGCGACCTGGCAAGGCATGCTCACTCGTCTTCTGGCCTTCCAAGACGTGCTCAAGTTCGATCTACAGCTCGGGGTAAGTACTCAAGCTTACAAGGAGCAGTCAAGCATCTTTATTACTAGGATAGGAGAGAAAATTTTTAAACAACATGCATCTAATGATTTATAGTGTAAAAGTTTCGCCTATAACACGGCTTCATCAGGTTAAGCAGTGTTTGGTCTTGAGCTCGGGGTAAGTAGCCTACACAAGCTTACAAGGAACAGTCAAGCATCTTTATAACTAGGAGACGAAAGAAAAAAAAATTTTAAACAACATGCATTTAATGATTTATAGTGTAAATGTTTCGCCAATAATGCGGGTTTCATCAGGTTAAGCAGGGTTTGATCTTGAGCTCGGGGTAAAAATACAAGCTTACTAGGAACAGCGGCGCAACTTTATAACAAGGGGTCAAAAGAAAATAAACAGCACAACTAATAATTTGAAGTAGAGTCTATAAAAGTTCCGCCTTTGATGCGGTTCCATCAGGTTAAACAGTGTTTGATTAGTGGCTCGGGGTGAATATACAAGCTTTCTAGGAACAGCCGCACAACTTTATAGCCAGGGAATGAAAGAAAGTAAAGTACCCAACTAATAATTTAAAGTCTAAAAGTTTCGTTTTAAATGCGGCTTCATCAGGTAAAACAGAGTTTGATCTGCGGCTCGATGTAAATAATACACAAGCTTACTAGGAACAGCCGCACAACTTTATAACTAGGTGACAAAAGAAAATAAGCAACGCATCTAATAATTTATAGTCGGCGAATAACAGTGTCGCCTTTCATGCGGCTTCATCAGGTTAAACAATCTTTGATTAGTGGCTCGGGGTGAATATACAACCTTACACAAGGAACAGCCGCCCAAATTTATAGCTAGGGGACAAAAGAAAATAAAAAACGCATCTAATAATTTAAAGTACAAAATTTTCGCTTCTAATGCGAATAAATAGTGAAGGAAATAAAGCGAAGGCCACAGTTTTGGAGAGCAGGGCTCAGACATGGCAAATGATTACAGACACACTCACGTGCTCTTGGATCCTTTATCGCTATCAGAGTGGGTTTTTTTTTGGCTACAGATGTGGTGTTTTTGTTTTACTATTTAGATAAAAAAAATGGCAAGGAAGAGTGGACTCGAATTAGCTCTTGACTGCTTAGTGCTAATCTAATCGAGCGATTGATTGATTGTAATGCCAGGCTTGTGGTTGTTTCTGATTGTTAGTCAATGTTTCTGAACTAGGGTACTTTCTACACACATAGCCATTTGCGGCTGAATTTAATGCACATTATGTAGGGGCATGCAACCGCTGATTTTCAGCTCTAGAGACAACAACTAAGTGCATTGTCGGTGTAGCTTCCACAATCACATAGACTTTGCGCTACATGACACTTTATAAGTTGAAAATTTAATAGAAAATGCTCTGTGTTTTTTTTCCCATGCGGCTTACATCTTCTTGAGAAGCTGGTTAAATGGCTTACATCTTTTTGAGAAGCTGTTTAAATGGCTTACATCTTTTTGAGAAGCTGGTTAAAAGGCAACTCGTTAACGTTATAACTGATGGTATCTCTTGTTTATAGCACATGCTTTCTTTTTAGGTTGGGCTCCCATTATCGTCAGGGCAAAGCTTAAATATAATGGGTGCGCAGTACTAGGGTTAAGTCTCTGTATAAGACGCATTAGAATGATACCCGACACAGCCATCAGATGGTCCAAATCTGGATTCGAACTCGGGGCAACTTATTTGTCCATGAAACTCTCTATCCCTTTCTCTGTCTTCCTCTATTACCTCGTCTTTTCTCTCTCTCTATTTCTCTCTCTACCTCTCTGTATATATATCTCTCTATCTCTCTACCTCTCTCTGTCTCTCCTTCCCTCTCCCTCTCCCCCCTCTCTCTGTGTCTCATTCTGCCCTTCTCTCCGTCATTTTGGTTATTTGCTTATATCTGTTTATCCGTCTGTCATCCCATCTTTCTCTCTCTTTCTCCGTCCTTTCATTTGTCCAGCTCTGTCGTTCCTCTTTTACACTGCTTCATTATTCCTGTTCTTTTTAGTCTCTCTCTCTCTCTCTCTCTCTCTCTCTCTCTCTCTCTCTTTCTCCACCTCTCTCTCTTTCTCTATCTCTCATTCTCTCTCTCCCCCCTGTGTCTTTCTCTGTCTCTGTCTGTCTCTCTCTCTCTCTCTCTCTCTCTCTCTCTCTCTCTCTCTCTCTCTCTCTCTCTCTCTCTCTTTCTCCATCTCTCTCTTTCTCTATCTCTCATTCTCTCTCACCCCCCTGTGTCTTTCTCTGTCTCTGTCTGTCTCTGTCTCTGTCTCTGTCTCTCTCTCTCTCTCTCTCTCTCTCTCTCTCTCTCTCTCTCGCCCTCTCTCTCTCTCATTCTGTCCTTCTGTTGGTCAGCTTATCTATCTGTCTGTCTATTCACCCGTCTCTCGTCCCGCCCTCCCCTCATCTCTCCCGTGACAGGGTTCAATGGTTATCCTGATCCTTGTTTCTGGGCTGTCTGTGACCGTCAGGGACGTCTCTCGTCCCGTCCTCCCCTCATCTCTCCCGTGACAGGGTTCAATGGTTATCCTGATCCTTGTTTCTGGGCTGTCTGTGACCGTCAGGGACGTCTCTCATCCCGTCCTCCCCTCATCTCTCCCATGACAGGGTTCAATGGTTATCCTGATCCTTGTTTCTGGACTGTCTGTGACCGTCAGGGACGTCGTTGTCCTGGCTGTTGGCGGACCTGTCACCATCGCCTGGTTCCTCTTAGGTTTATACGCGGTAAGCGCTAATCTTAACAACACAATATTACAGTAACTTCGTGTTGCAGTAAGTGCTAAACCTTAACAACACAGTATGAGAGTAACTTCGTGTTGCAGTAAGTGCTAAACCTTAACAGCACAGTATGAGAGTAACTTCGTGTTGCAGTAAGTGCTAAACCTTAACAACACATTATTAAAGTAACTTCGTGTTGCAGTAAGCGCTAAACCTTAACAACACAATATTACAGTAACTTCGTGTTGCAGTAAGTGCTAAACCTTAACAACACAGTATGAGAGTAACTTCGTGTTGCAGTAAGTGCTAAACCTTAACAGCACAGTATGAGAGTAACTTCGTGTTGCAGTAAGTGCTAAACCTTAACAACACATTATTAAAGTAACTTCGTGTTGCAGTAAGTGCTAAACCTTAACAACACAGTATGAGAGTAACTTCGTGTTGCAGTAAGTGCTAAACCTTAACAGCACAGTATGAGAGTAACTTCGTGTTGCAGTAAGTGCTAAACCTTAACAACACATTATTAAAGTAACTTTGTGTCGCAGTAAGTGCTAAACCATAACAACACATTATTAAAGTAACTTCGTGTTGCAGTCAGTAAGTGCTAACCTTAACAACACATTATTAAAGTAACTTCGTGTCGCAGTAAGCGCTAGACCTTAACAACAAATTATTAAAGTAATTTCGTATTGCAGTAAGCGCTAATCTTAACATCACAGTATGAGAGTAACTTCGTATTGCAGTAAGTGCTAACCTTAACAACACATTATTAAAGTAACTTCGTGTTGCAGTCAGTAAGTGCTAACCCTAACAACACATTATTAAAGTAACTTCGTGTCGCAGTAAGCGCTAAACCTTAACAACAAATTATTAAAGTAATTTCGTGTTGCAGTAAGCGCTAAACCTTAACAAATTATTAAAGTAATTTCGTCTTGCAGTAAGCGCTACACCTTAACAACACATTATGAATCTAGCTTCGTGTTGCAGTAAGTGCTAAACCTTAACAACAAAATTAATTATTAAAGTAATTTCGTTTTGCAGTAAGCGCTACACCTTAACAGCACATTATGAAAGTAGCTTCGTGTTTTAGCCTAATACAACGAATTGACAATACGCTTATCCACACAGTTCATGGCTCCATAGATAATTACATGATTCTTTCAAAAACAATGAAACAAAATCAATCAGCTGTACTGTTTACATACTCCAAACAAGACTCTCAAAGGCAATGGTAACAGTGAACGATCTAGGGTTTTTACTATCATCGAGGACC
>JAWDGP010003210.1:30000-95000 GCA_033675545.1 Elysia crispata | reverse complement strand
TTTCTTCTTCTTCTTTTTCTTCTTCTTCTTCTTCTTCTTCTTCTTCTTCTTCTTCTTCTCCTTTATCTTCTTCTTCTTCTTCTTCTTCTTCTGCTCTTCTTCTTCTTCTTCTTCTTCTTCTTCTTCTTCTTCTTCTTCTTCTTCTTCTTCTTCTTCTTCTTCTTCTTCTTCTTCTTCTTTGGCATCATCATTTTTATTTTATTTCATTTTTATTATTATTATTATTATTATTATTATTATTATTATTATTATTATTATTATTATTATTATTATTATTATTATTATTATTATTATTATTATTATTATTATTATTATTATTAGTTTACTGAAGTTTATGTAGTTTCCATTACTATAAGAGATTTCCCGACCTGTGAAACGGACATCCTGAGAGTTGGTGCAGATGTCACAACAGGTTGACGAGAGTTTGAGGAGTTCTTCAGACATAGCGCGTTGTTTGGATATTTTCTGAATGTAAGCCGTGAAGGTCTATTGAGAAAAAATTGAAAAGAAAACGAATGTTAGTAGGCAGTTTCTTCGCTGTGCACTGGTTTAGGTTAGAAGACTCTTAACATGTTTGTGTGAGTAGGGAAGCCTATTTTTCTAAACATCTGTAACGCCAGATTATGACGAGTGATAACTTTTGGATCCAGGAAAGCAGGTAGCTTTCGCTCTGAATCTCAATGGATTTAGCCTTTTTTCTAGTGATGATAATCTGAGAATTCGAAATTTTTTTGTAGGTGATCATGAAGGCTTTGGCGGAGTTCATAGGTCAGGTCTTCAAAGAGTTCTTGTCTGTTACTTTTGTTATTTTTACGGAAGCTCTGGCTACTACAGAGGATGCTATAATGATGTTCAAATTGGTGTTACTCCACGTGTCTCCACGTTTCAAGAATCCATTGTTGGGAAAAAATTGTTAAAAGAAAGATGATGATGATGATGAAGATGATGATGATGATGTTGATGATGAAGATGATGATGATGAAGATGATGATGATGATGATGATGATGATGATGATGATGATGATGATGATGATGATGATGATGATGATGGAGACAAGTAATGAGTACAATTAACAGATTGATTTAGATGGAAGGATATACCAGTTCTAGAATAAATTAGTGAGGTTCCAAACTGACTAAATCGCTGCAATCATCATACAATGATCACGTACAGGATAGTTATTGGAAATAAAACGAGCTTTATGGACGGTGCGCGTTGTCTCCACATTAACATAAACATTTGGAGAGTGAATACTATTTTGGAGAGGGGACATGAGTATAGCAGACATATAGAGGGTGAATGGTTCGATAGTAGAAATACGAAAAAAGGTATCCAGATAGACACGCGGAGAATGATATTTGGATGGTAGACACGTTGAGTGTGGGCAAATGGAGGGTAAGCATGAGAGAACAATTTGTTTATTAAGCAATATGAAGAGAGAATGGGCCTGTTTCATGAAGAAGACATTTACTTAGTCTGCTTCTCGTCAGGTTTTTCTAAACATCTCAGAAGCGTATTGCATATAAAACTTAACACTTAATGAAAACTTTGATTTATCTGAATTGAAAATTCTTTACCCATCCTGCGCCTCTATATCGTCCTACTAACTGCCAGAACACCCTCTTCAAATACCTGGTACTTAAACTCTCTGCAAGGACGGATGGACTGCGGTCTGAAGAGGATGCTGGTGTAGATGTAGTACAGCCCGCCGAACTGGATCCTCAAGCCGCGATTCAGTATCTCCACGCCGCGGTGATGTTCAAGGCCGTATTTTGGGTCGTCAGGCTTGAACAGACAAACCTGCTGTTCTGGTGGGATCTCTGGGACTGCGAGAAGCAGAGAAATTACATATAGGTCAAAATGTTTTAGCATTGTTGACGTTTATACTTTCCGTGCCTAAATGAGGCAAATCAATTAACCGAGCCGTCCCGTAACGGTCGTTTAAAACGCTCATAAAATCAATGAATCCCCTAAAATTCAGAAATTCGTATATATATTAGAATTTTACAAAACTAGCAAACTAGCGTCTGAGTTGCTCTAGTATTTGATATTCCTCCTGATAGATTGCCCCCAGTACAAAATGTTATTGTTGTAAACTGATCCTGCCGTAGCACAGAGTTTAATATTGAGATGAGGTCTCAGTTTTTCTTTAGATTCTCGCGAGAAATCTTAAAGGGATCGAAAGCCTGCGTCATGCTAATTCAGGGCCAATTAGATGGAATCAGACCCATTGTTCCACATTCCAAGCCACGTATCGGGTACATCTAAGCACTGCTGACCACTCTAGGGCAGGACTGTCACATTGTGTATGAAGAATATGATCGGTTTCTACTCACAATGGGTGACACTTGGGCCCGTTTCTTTTTAACTCAAACGTGACCTTCTCACTTAAATCGTATAAAAGGAATGGAATTAGACCAATTTAATCCCCGCAAAGATTTGTCTATAAGGTCGCCTCCATTCGAATTCAGAATCTAGTAGTTATCAGTCATAATGCGGACTGATCTTGGGTCTAAATTGTACAGTACAAAGAAGTACTGATCCTAAATCTCCGGCTTATAATCGCAGTCTACAATAATACTCATGCATTCATCGCTAAGTAAGATTTTACTTTCTAACAGACTATATGTACTTCATTAGTGGAAAGTAAGACATTTGTTTCCTAGATACCTTATGTACTTCATCAGTGGAAAGTAAGATCTTGGTTTCCAAGAGACCTTATGTACTCCATCAGTGGAAAATAAGACCTTGGCTTCCAAGAGACCTTATGTACTTTATCAGTGGAAAATAAGACCTTGGTTTCCAAGAGACCTTATGTACTCCATCAGTGGAAAATAAGACCTTGGCTTCCAAGAGACCTTATGTACTTTATCAGTGGAAAATAAGACCTTGGTTTCCAAGAGACCTTATGTACTTCATCAGTGGAAAATAAGACCTTGGCTTCCAAGAGACCTTATGTACTTCATCAGTGGAAAGTAAGATCTTGGTTTCCAAGAGACCTGATGTACTTCATGAGTGAAAAGCAAGACCTTGGTTTTGAACTGGAGACGCCATCTTTCTATTCTAGAGCAAACTTTGTAAAACCTCACCACCAAAATATCGTATAATCCTGGCTGGGTAGATCCTCTTATGAGCGGACACAGGGCTTATCTTGAAATCGCTCGCGTCAAGGCTGGGCAGTGGCGAGTTACGAATATCGTTCATGCGCATTATCTAAGACCGAAAAGAGAGCAGAAAAAAGAGTGGTTTCTCTAAGGTTTACGTGAGAGAAGCTGCTTCAGATTGATTTAAAAGATACTCTTTTTTGTGTGTGTCATATAAATTTTGCAGGTCTTCTGGTAAGCGCAATTCTCTCGCTCTCTCTCTCTCTCTCTCTCTCTCTCTCTCTCTCTCTCTCTCTCTCTCTCTCTCTCTCTCTCTCTCTCTCTCTCTCTCTCTCTCTCTCTCTCTCTCTCTCTCTCTCTGTGCGTGTCTCTCTCTCTATCTCTTTGCCCATGCCTTTCTCTCACTCTCTACATTTCTTTTCCAATCGCTGTTTTTGTTTTGTTTGTTTTTTTCTTTCTGAGCCTCTTATCTCTTTCCATCCCTATCCCTCGCTATCACTTTTTGCCTCTTCTATATGTCTCCCTTTTATACCTCACATGGTAAGTTTCATCTTTTCAGAAAATGGATACCATTGAGATGTGAAAGATTTGAAAAGCAACATTTCTTACACTCTCAAACAAAGCAGTTATCTGATCAGAGTTGTACGCGCAGCACTCTTCCTTGCCGTCCTTGACCTCCACTTTTAAATTCTTGAGCAGGGCGTCATTGGCAACGATATCGGAAGGATCATGAAGAAGCTTGCTACAGGCGATGCAGGCGAATGCGCTCAAGTTTTGCTCAGCTGCCTGGGTTGAGTCGATGTAAGATTATTGGAAAAATATCAGCCACATTTGACCGAGTCACAAGCATCACACTATCCTTCAGTACTTAACTCTAGACAGGTCTAAATTAGTTAACTCCCCTTGAGTATTTCTAAATTTTATACGTTGGACAAAAAGCAGCGTTTAAAGGAGACAAGAATTTTCAAGGAAAGGCAAGATATGAAAATTCCTGTCCTGGTTCTGTCTAACTGAATGGGAAAGTCATTTTCAAAATATGCAAGTTGAAGGAAAATGTGTAATATAAATAAATTGTTCTTTATTGAGAATTCATCTAACAAAAACCCCCAGTCCAGCCTCGTAATTCAGATCCTAATACGCTAGACATGCGAGACACCACGGACCCTCGCTAGGTTCCGATGATTTGTATCAAGCCGAAACAAAAAAGAAAAAAAAAAACCATATTTTTCGGCTAAGCAATTTGCAGCTAGTAACGCCATTGCAAAATGCTGTGACGTTTTTAGTAGCAGCTTCGTGCTTGCGATTTGTGGCAAGCATTTAATCTTTCAATTTCATTCTCTACACACAGAGAGCAAGCAACGCAAATTGATGCTTGCTACGCCATGTCACTTTGTGTTACTAGATACAAGTTGGTTCGTGTAAACACACACCTTAAGTTTTTCAAAAACATTTACAAAGATAAAAAGTTAAATTTTTTTGTTATGCTCAAAGGTTCACAAAGAAGAAGGGAAAATCACTTTCTCTTGATAAAGTAGCAACAGCGGGAAATCTGCTCTAGCGCTGTGCTAATAGGTTCTCAATTTATGTATCACGTAATTTACATTTAGTTTAATAACTGTAAATAAATGGCAGCTTACACACTTTTGCGTGTTTGATTTTGCCACTGGGCATGTATTGTTTTCTACCAATAAAACAAAGAAATCATTCACTGTAACAGGGCATGTAGAATTTTGTATTGATAGATTTTTTTTTAATTTATTGTTTCTAAATTATTATAATGGGAACGAAAAGAATAAGTATGGGCTGATAAGAAAAGTGCCAATTCTAAATACATATTATTTCATCACAACGTTTCATTACGCAGCCAGACAGCTTCTAACATTTATGACAGAGTTATAGCAGCATTTACTCCATTTTGCAGCAGTGCGCTTCAAAATTGTAATAATCAAGGAAAGATAAAGTGGATCAACCTGTGGTAAAGATCGTTTATGAATCTAAGGTTAGAATGTCCGTTCTGATATCTACACGGATATCCTTCGAAAGTTCGAATCCATTTTCCCCTCAACTCCACACACATCGCTCGGTGCAACTTTACTGCACGCCTCTGTCTAACGGGGATTTACTGGGTATACAGACAAAATCTCAAAATACCTTAATCTAGACAGAACCTTACAAACAAACAAACCTGGTGTGCTGAGAATGACTGGTCCGCAAAGTTTTTCTTCGATAACAAGACCAGCGTTGATGTCATGCAGACGCTGACCAACAACAAGAGCAAAGCCAGAGCAGGCACCACATGACTAGTTGAATGAGGAATAAAGAACAACTGAAATGTGGTCATTGACATGGCTAGGATCAATTTGTAAACTTTTTTCAGTTGGGAAAAAATATTGCATATTATGAAATCAACATGAAATAGATAGGCATGAGAAAAATTAAAGAAACTCATCAATAAACATCACTGTCAAAGACAATAGTGTAAGAGTACAGTTGCGTAAATATTTTCCCATGTATCTTTACCCATTTCGAAAGTATCAGCTAGTCCTCGTCGACAAGTTGTATTAGGTTTATTTATGTCAGATGCTAGACCATATGTACATGTACATATATCTGAGGTGCAGGTAAACTACTGCTAGGTGGAAACATATCGTGACTTTCAAGAAAAGCGCGAGAGAATTTGGGGAAAGCGATTCTGGTTTGAAAAAAAAAACATGAGGCAAGTCTACTACACTAAATTGTCAGACAAATTCGATACGTTTTACTGGATGCCTTGAAAAGAATATTTGTTTACCTTTTCACCGTTATTATGATTTTCTTGTGATTAAATTATTCTCATCATAATTTCTTCTACATAACAAACATCTTTTATATAATTTTATTTTTTTTCTTTTCTATTCCGAAACTTTTATGGATGTTTGCTTGAATTATAAAGCAGCAAAATTCTTTATTTGTTAGGCATCACGTTTTTGGAAACCTTAATGAGTAGTTAATGGCATGGAAGCTAGAGTTAGCATGTTTATGTGTTGGTAATTAAAACTAACTAGAAATATGAATTAAGCATGCGTGATATTTTATTCTACAAACTTTTCATGAGACCAACTCAACTGTGTCCTTACCAGGCTTTGGGTAGCGCTTAAGCGTAGCCACACCACACTGAGGCACATATGGGGTTGTTCTTGTAAAGCAAAACAAAATAATAAAGTCACAAACAAATTGGAAGAAAGCAATTAAAAATGCTAAATAAAAAAAAAAAAGGTACAACAGCCATCAAGCGATGATAATATAAAATTTGCGCCCTGCAACAGACCAGAAAAAAAAAACATCCTGGTTGAAATCTAGGCACAACACTGAGCTTTTTGAATACCTAATGTCACCATTTATGGAAATAAAGTAAGATCATGTCTTTAAGATAAAAGTTATGAAAGCAGCCAGGAATAACCAAGCATGCTTGTCGTGGGAAAGCTTCACTTCAATCCCTTTCTTGTAGGGCACTCTAAGTATTGTTTCCTGGTGGAAATGGACACAATTGACATTTTGGTAAAACAATTCATCACCAGGCTGTTCAAGTTCTTTGATGAATTAAAGGTCCAGCTGTGCGTATGAAATTTTGCAACGGCGTATTACTGTAAAACAGCTTTCACAAGCAAGCCATCTTTTTCATTTTCCTGGCAGTATCAATCAATAGCTATTATAATAGCCTATGCGATATTCGATTATTTTTTTTTTAATCAATAAAAGAAAGTAATGACGTCAAGCGTGATTTGACCCTTATGGTTGTACTACTTGATGCACTGGTAAATATCGCATGTCAGAGCAAAAAGCCGATGCACTATCTCAAAACTGCTTTTTTTTTTTAAATTATTATTTCTGAATTTTTAATTTAGTAAAAACTTGAATGATTTTAGTAGTGACTAATGTGTTTATAAAATACGCTGATACAACTGTTAGTAAGTAGTTTTTACTGGGGCATACAAATAGCATGACGTGATTCTAAAATAAAGTGCTGAAAGCATTAATAATATTTTTTTTTTAAAAAGGATGAGAATAGAGAGATAGAAAAATTGGGTGAGAGAGAAACACAGGTGGCGAGATAGATAGATAAAAATGGGAAATTGAGAGAACGAAAGCTAGAGAGAGAATGAGAACCAAAGAATTTGAGCATGTCCGAGAGAGAAAAAACACAGAAAGAGAGAGAGAGAGAGAGAGAGAGAGAGAGAGAGAGAGAGAGAGAGAGAGAGAGAGAGAGAGTGGAGAGAAAGGAGTGTATACAGGTGGGTTTGTAAGAAAAGGATGGAATGGGCGAATGAGAAACGTATTTGACTGGGTTGATAGAAAAGAAAAAAAAAAACAACAAAAACCCGATACTACAACGATGCATTGTATTTTAGGCTTTAACTTTTTAAACAAACAATTGCATCCAATATAGTTTTTCACTTGAACACACATTAATATGACAAAAAACAACAAAAAAAAATCAGTCAAACTTAACAAAAGAGTAGTATGAATAAGTATGAATAAAATGAAAGCAGCGATGGAAATGTAGGAAGCGCAGTGAAAAAAGCTGGTTTGGTGTGGAAGCTGAAACAGTGAGGAAGTCATAACAGAATCGGGGGTTCAAACCTCTTGATTCGTCTCTCTCTTTCCAGACAACTGTCACCGTTCTCTGAGCTTTGAACATCCGAGATTGTCTGGTAAGCAGCGTCAGTGTGAGAACTGTAAATTTGGGTTTCGCCATGACGCCTAGGAAGTAAACAAAGAGCTTGTAGCGTAACACCATACGTTATGTCGACCTCACTGGCACAGACACTTCCTACCGTTAATCTGACTGCTAAGACTAGCAGAGTCCCCGCTGGAGAAGTAGTGTGAAGTAACACAAGAAAGCTGAGGCCTAACGGAAACACCACAGAGCTAAATTACTTTAAGATAATAATTACCATTAATTTCCTGATCTTCTTTGTTGGTGACATTAACCATCGTCTACAAGCTGAAGTTTAAAATAAGCCAATAAATGTCATAATTTATCCTTCTGCACCAATTTTTTGTTTGGTTATTGTCTGATACAGTAATTTGATGCCTCAGTTTACATCAACATCAAACTCTCAATATTTCAAGCGCTGCGGAGAAGACAAATCGCGATTTAAAAAGAAACAAAAACCTATAGACAGGATGGTTCCGAACCAACATGTTGTGGTTCATACACGTTTTTTCCAACAGAAAGAGGCAAACACAGGCCATAAAAATATCAGTTTTCGGTTGGCTCCTTTTTTATTCTTTGTATGTTTCGTTAAAAAAATCTTTAGATGTATTTGAATATTACAAAAAATAAAAAAAAATAGATAATAGCGAAAATAACAAATAAATCGAAAACAATGATTATTATCATTGAATATTTCTAATGAATCTTTGTTTACATCTAAATAAGCATAGGCCTAAACAATGTCCAGTTACATCAAATAGTTCTTTTGAATTATTTTTTTTAATAAGAAGTCAAATCAACAAATACATGATTTGGTATAACAATATGTAATGATTTATTTAATTGTATTATTGTCTGGTGAGGAAGTATATTTAAAGAAATAAGATATTGGAGGAGTTTGCGTTCTGTTTTAAATTGCTTACATGAGTTCCTTGTCAAAGTCGATTCTGCTACCGCAGGCACTGATATCTGCAGCTCTCAGATATGATTTCTTGTTAGAACTCCTAGGGCAAAAAAAACTGCCCATTTTTTGCTCTATTTTAAAGAAGCTACAAGGAAAATAAAATGAAAGTAGATCTGTGGAAAACGAATATGTGTCGTAATTATGAATCATATTTATGGTGCGGAATGAATTTATGAAAACAAATGAATTCCATAGGCTTTTTGAGCCCAAAAGTATAACAATCTATCCATGGTCTTTTTATGTTTTGAGGCAAAATGTAGATAATAAGAAAAAATAAGACTTATAAAATGATCAAGTTTAAACATTAGGAATGCATACACACATGTAAGAAACTTATCTGAACATAAAAGGAATGTACCTAATATAGCAAGGAATATTAAGAAGGAAAGTACAGTGCACAATTTCAATCAGCAATAATTTTAAAACATGAAAGGTTTTCCAACAAATAAAGTTGCACTTGAGGATATTCCATACCAAACTAGGAAGCCTTCAGACATATGGATAATGAAACGATTAAAAATACTGTAAATTATAATGAATAACAACAACAAAAAATTCCGTAAAAATGATATTCGTTCATGTAGTAGTAGTAGTAGTAGTAGTAGTAGTAGTAAGCTACTACTACTACTACTACTACTACTACTACTACTACTACTACTACTACTACTACTACTACTACTACTTCTTCTTCTTCTACTACTACTACTACTACTACTACTACTACTACTACTACTACTACTACTACTACTACTACTACTTCTACTACTACTACTACTACTACTACTACTACTACTACTACTACTACTACTACTACTACTACTACTACTACTACTACTACTACTACTACTACTACTACTACTACTACTACTACTACTACTACTACTACTACTACTACTATCACTACCACTACCACTACTACTGTTACTACTACTATAGCTACTACTACTACTACTACTACTACTACTACTACTACTACTACTACTACTACTACTACTACTACTACTACTACTACTACTACTACTACTAATAATAATAATAATAATAATAATAATAATATAATAATAATAATAATAATAATAATAATAATAATAATAATAATAATAATAATAATAATAATAATAATAATAATAATAATAATTATAATACTTATAATAAACCGTGTTACATGTACCTGTTTGAACTGTCTGAAAGGTAATTAAAGAATTAGGACGACAGTTGGTTTTACTCGATCACCAACCCACAATGAAGTCGCTTTGATGGAGCTTCCATCTAACTAACTTCAAACTGAAGATCTCTTGTAGCTACGAAAAGAATTCCTTCGTATAATCTTTCTTTAAGGATGCTGTAAAGGGAAATAGCAAGAAAACCCTCAATCTAAATGTGACCAAAAAAAGCCATTATATAGGAACTATTTTATTGTTTGTTTGGTACAAAGGGACGACAACAAGGAGAACTTAAATTTGAAAAAAATCATCGTTACCAAAAAAGGAAGATTTGAAATTGTAGTGCGACATGGGATTTCAAACTTTTTGACTCGCTAAGAGCTTACGGCGAGCGGTGTACCAACTCAATGGTCACACCCGTTTACAAACATAACTAAATTACTGATCCTTACACCACTGTCTTCCCAAATTAAGGTCATTTGTTAACATGCCTATGATAATTATTCATTTTCAAATCACGGCTTTGGTGAGATAGTAGTGTCAGGACAGTAATTACCTCATAATATTGGAGTGTAAGATTTGTAAGGCATAAAACACAAAGATATATATATATATATATATATATATATATATATATATATATATATATAGCGAGAGAGTGAGAGGGATAGGAAGGAAAAGGAGAAAGAGAGCGAGAGAGAGAAAGAGAAGGAGACAGAAAAAGAGAGGAGAGAGAGCGAGAGAGAGAGAGAAAGGAGGACAGATAAGAGAGAGAGAGAGAGAGAGAGAGAGAGAGAGAGAGAGAGAGAGAGAGAGAGAGAGAGAGAGGAGAGTTTTACGTGATATGTTTTTCAAGCAGCACCTATGGTTTTTCCCAGCCCCACTCTGTCTACCCCTCCGTCTCTCCCTCCTCTTTTGTTCCACAAACAATGCAGCTGTATCAGTGTCCTCGTATCAGCGTCACTTGTTCGTTGACCACCGACTTCGTTAAAAATAATTAGTACATGAATATACACATGAATAATTAGTACATGAATCAATCGCAATCGAAAACAAATGACCTTAACCAGATGCTGAACTATGGTAATTGCACCCATAAAAGTTTCATAGTTGCGAGAACCCGAGGTACTTAAATAACAGCAGAATTAATATGGCAAAAAAAGCTAGATCTGCACTTTCCAAAGGTATTGTACGATTCATTTAATAGCTTATTAGAAGGCTTGAAATTTCTGTAAAAATATTAAGGTATCTCCAACTTTCATGAAAATCTGACTAAACGCTCGTTGCAAGACTTCAGATTCCGAGACAAATTCTCGAGTGGTGCACTACCTTGTAGAAATCATTCATGTTATTTCTACTAACATGATAACGAACGTTTAAGAAAAGCTATAAATAAATAAATAAGGACTTTCCAAAATTACCGAAACTCGAATAATTATATCAAAATTTTACAAATTGCCCCAAAATCTATAAATTGATAGGAATTTCGCAAAATTACCTTGCTATTCCATTTGAATTTGTCAGCTTCTTTGATAAAATCCACATCTTCTCATAGACCGCAATTTGAGTTGCTAGAATGTGTTCATGATAGATTAGGTGAACTTCTACGACATAATCAGATTCCGCTAGCAGTTGAAGTTAAGAACATAAATTTGTTAGCAGAGTAGGTAGGGATGAAAGTTTGAAGAAAAAATGTGTATTATTTTAAAAAGGTAGGCCTACATCTGTGATAAAAAAAAAAAAGATAAGAAATGAATTTCACTTCACCGTAAAATACTCAGCAGATCCGTTCGTCTTCATACTCAGTGAACCAATAATAAATTGACGAGTTAAAACTTGTATTCATACCACCTTCCTCAATAGACGAGTTGACGCATAATTTATCATTATATTTGGAAAAACCTAAACACTTCACCAACAGTCAGGTAGATTCTTTCTTTAGACCCTACGTCTCTATAAATAGCAACAGATGGCTTCCGAAGAAATACCCGTGCACTTCTGTTGAATGAACCATAAAGCTCCGTTTATACACAGCGCGAACGCGACCGCGACTGTTTAGCAGTTCAGCCATTCAAATAGAGCGCGAACACGAACGCGGAAAACCGTCGACGGCTTTCGATGTGGATCGTCTTTTTCTTGTTGTGAGAGTTTAAATGTGGTCATCATAGTTATTGGAATCACGGCACAGGCAAAATCAAACACCCAAGAGATGATACACACAGTAGTATAAATCACATAATTGTCAATACAACTTTTTCTCCAATTCCCTTCCAAATATTTTCTTTTTGACTGTCTCTTTGTAAGCTTTTTCAGCTTTGTCGAACAAAACTGGATTCTTTGCAACTTCTAAAATAAAAATTTCCCTATTATCCATTGTCTCGGGATTGGCCATGCTCTTCAAGCACAGCAGACTAACTGCATACCTTTTTCTTTGGAAAGCCATGCCTACAAGTTTCTATTTTCGGAAATGATGCAAGGGAGGTGGTTCAAGCTGATTGGTTGATAGCAAGAAAGCGGCCGCGGCGTTCTGAAAAATTCGCTCTCGGGGCAATCTCTGCGGTCGACCGCGCGAACACATATTTGTTCGCGTTCGCGTTCGCGCTCTATTTGAACGGTTCCTCTATAATATGACTAAACCATTCTTCTTCTCAAAAACCATTCCAGGACGAAAAACCGCGTTCGCGCTCTATTTGAACGGTTCCTCTATAACATGACTAAACCATTCCAGGACGAAAAACCGCGTTCGCGCTCTATTTGAACGGTTCCTCTATAATATGACTAAACCATTCTTCTTCTCAAAAACCATTCCAGGACGAAAAACCGCGTTCGCGCTCTATTTGAACGGTTCCTCTATAATATGACTAAACCATTCCAGGACGAAAAACCGCGTTCGCGCTCTATTTGAACGGTTCCTCTATAATATGACTAAACCATTCTTCTTCTCAAAAACCATTCCAGGACGAAAAACCGCGTTCGCGCTCTATTTGAACGGTTCCTCTATAATATGACTAAACCATTCTTCTTCTCAAAAACCATTCCAGGACGAAAAACCGCGTTCGCGCTCTATTTGAACGGTTCCTCTATAATATGACTAAACCATTCTTCTTCTCAAAAACCATTCCAGGACGAAAAACCGCGTTCGCGCTCTATTTGAACGGTTCCTCTATAATATGACTAAACCATTCTTCTTCTCAAAAACCATTCCAGGACGAAAAACCGCGTTCGCGCTCTATTTGAACGGTTCCTCTATAATATGACTAAACCATTCTTCTTCTCAAAAACCATTCCAGGACGAAAAACCGCGTTCGCGCTCTATTTGAACGGTTCCTCTATAATATGACTAAACCATTCCAGGACGAAAACCCGCGTTCGCGTTCGCGTTCGCGCTCTGTATAAACGGACCTTAAAACAGACTTCTCTTTCTTTATCATAAACGCATATCAAAACAGGATATCTCTGCCGTCTTGGGGCAGCCACATATAGACAGTTCATAAGCTTTTTTTAACCCCCATATTAAAGTAACGCCTTCCACATGATATCACCATTCCTTCCTAGTGTACTGAACCTTGAAGCGTTCTGCGCAATTCCCCTGCCCCAACCAATAGAACTTATCTTATCTGACCTCAGCTCTCCTAATTTTATTTCTATCCTGTGAATGTCACCTTCTGCTGACATAATCTAATGCAACCACATGAAAGGCGAAACGTTAAATGTTTGTGTTTCTTTTTTTTTTAAATTCCGTAGTTATGAAGTTGTGTGCCTTTGTCTTTTTAGACCCTTCTTCTGAACACAGTCTGACGGAGTCGCATTCAAGGCGTAATGTTTATAAATTAGATTTATGGTTAAGTAACTTTTTTTTCTTTTTTTTTTATCGTGCCGTAATTACAAAACTGTGTGCCACTTTAATTTTACTCTCTCTCTCTCTCTCTCTCTCTCTCTCTCTCTCTCTCTCTCTCTCTCTCTCTCTCTCTCTCTCTCTCTCTAAATAGAAAAGCAAAAACACCACACTTGGAGGACAACTTCGTAATTATAAAGGATCCAAAAAGGACGCGTGTGTGTCTGTAAATAGTGTGAAACAAGGTTTAAAAAGAGACAGGCACACCACTTTATAACTACGGGACTAAAAAAAGAAACAACACAAGTATAGATTAAACATAAAAACGTTTCGCCTTTATTGTGGCTTCATCAGAGTGTCATCTTGTGTTGTTTCTTTTTTTAGTCCCGTAGTTATAAAGTGGTGTGCCTGTCTCTTTTTAAACCTTCTCTCTCTCTCTCTCTCTCTCTCTCTCTCTCTCTCTCTCTCTCTCTCTCTCTCTCTCTCTCTCTCTCTCTCTCTCTCTCTCTCTCTCTCTCTCTCTCTCTCTCTCTTTCACCCTCTCACTCTCTTTCTCTCTTTTTCTCTACCTCTCTCTTTCTCTCTCTCTCCCACTATATCTGTATCTTTAATTATTATTGATGTTTTTTTTCTGTCTCTCAGTCTCCCTATATTCAATCTCAATCGAAGTTCACTTTTCAAATTTACCCAATCTTTTATCGACCTACCAATCTGTTTATTTATTTATCCAACGATATATATATATATGTATGTATTTATCCAACGATATATATATATATATATATATATATATATATATATATATATATATCGTTGGATAAATGAATAGAAAGACGATACCTTAAATACCTTGGCGTCTTACACTTGTTTCGAACGGAGGACAAGGCACTAGTTGAACTTACGTCTTCTTCAGGCTGAGCTTCAATTGGAACCATTGCCAAGCCATGCAACGTTAGATCGTTTGCTACTTATTAAATAAATAGATGGATGAGTGGATAGATAGATAGATAGATAGTTAGTTAGATAGTTAGATAGGATGATACATGGATGGGTGGGTGGATAGATTGATACATCATATATAAATATACACATACATACATACATACATACATACATACATACATACATACATACATACATACATACATACATACATAAATAGATTAATTGATAGATAATTACATAGATAAAGAACATATGTTAAGGAACAATGTTTCGTCAATGGTTGGATAGATTTATAGAAAGATAAATAGATATATTGATTTTTATCGATAAATATATATATATATATATATATATATATATATATATTAGATATATAGATATTAAAAAAATAACCTGACACACATCCTAATAGTTTTCAAATAGAAATAAAGAGCCGTTAACTTCAAAACCATACTTTTAGAAAAATTTCGTGGAAAGCACCGCACTAATATTATGTTAGAAATTTTCTCATAAACTAAGTTTAATATTTTCCATTAAAAAAAAAAGAATAATAAAATGAAGTAAATTTCTTAAAGCATTCGCGCCAACTTCTTTTCAGTATGCAATTATATTTTTTTTTCTTTTCAGCAGCTGCATTCTAATTTTGCACTTTATAAGAAGAAAAAAGATTATAATATTTTTAAGGGCCTTTGTCAATCCCTGCCTGATTTTATGCACGGAGGTTATTCTCAAATGCACATGGATAATGCTTTGCATTTGTCTTTTCATTTCCTCCGTATTCAAATTTGTCCTTGATCATACAGAGATTATAAAAAGGATTTTTTATTTAATCTCAACTCAGCTTTATCTCAGCATGAAACAGCTCTATTCACGAGAGCGATTGTTTAGACCAATGCAACCATGGCAGTTAACAAAACACTGTATCAACACAAGTTACAGACCTGTATAAACAGAAAAATTTCCTTTATGTAAGGCCTACAGACTGAGGGCAGTGAAGGGGTTTTTGGACAGGTTTACACCCTATATGTTCCTCGAGATATCTTATACACAGACAGCGGCCTTTCTATCAACTGAAGGATATAGCTGGTTAAATAAGATCCATCTTCTAGAGCCAGCTATAAACTGAACCCAGTATATCTTTATTGTCAGTTCAGCACGCTACCGTCTGAGCAATAATTATTTTAGTGCTCCGAGGACTAAACTACTATGCAGGAGACAGCAGTTCTCATTTTAGGGACTAGCCGATCGAAAGGAAAAAAAAAAGATTCCTAGAACTTTGAAAGAATAGTTGGGTTTACAATTTGTCTAAAAACAGGTTTGAAAACTAATAAAGTAAAGGAGGCAATGAAAAACCAGTCAGTCACCTTTCAAAAGCAATTTATTTCTATGTTAGAACGTTTTTTTTTTTTCAGAAATAGAAGATCTGATTCGAGGAAATAGAAAGGAGCTAAAGAACCCAAGTTCTTGAACGAGCTTCCAATTTTAAAGCCTTCGTAAATCTCAGCTTAAAGCAAGATGATATATGATCTTTTTGCCATTAGATTTTGTCGTCATACGCTAATTATGATTATTTTGAATTCATATTTTCATAAACTGAATTATGTCCTGAAAATCTAAAGATATCAGGGCGCATGCACAACAACTACAAAAATTCTGAGAGTTGATTCCCTCATACTTGGACAAAAGAAAATCTTTTTGGTAAACTTATGCCACTACATAATAGTAAACAGACGAAGATAAGGAGGAAAACTTAAGAGAGAGAAATACAGAGGTGGAGGAGGGGAGGGTTGCGAGCAGTAACATCTGTCTAGGAGGCCTGTTCATAGGTTGCGTAACATTATTCAGATGGGCCGGTCTGCGGGGTGCTAGCCATGTGCGCCCTGTCTCTCTGTCTCTCTCGCTCTCTCACCTTTAGCTTAATCCGACTCTTAACCCCCGTCTCTCTCTCTGTCTCTGTCTCTGTCTCTGTCTCTGTCTGTCTGTCTCTCTCTCTCTCTCTCTCTCTCTCTCTCTCTCTCTCTCTCTCTCTCCCTCCCTCCTTCCTTTCCTCTTCAACATAACTTCTAAGTACACGTAGGCTATACATTCAAATACTTCGAAAGTCAGATGCACATGAACCAACATAGTAGGTACGTAGAATCTTACAGCGAGAGATAAAATAATGAATGAGAGAGAGAGTGGGCGAAAGAGATACAGACAGACAGAAGTTTATGTGTGTGGGAAAAAAATGGGGGGGGGGGGGAGGCGGCGCTAGATAATGATAATAGGTGCTAGCCATATGCGCTCTATATCTGGCCGTCTCTCTTTCCTTCATGTCTCTCTCTAGCTCAATCCAACTTATATCCCTTCTGCCCCCCATCTCTCTCTCACTCTCTGTCTCTGTCTCTCTCTCTCTCTCTCACACACACACACACACCCTCCCTCCCTTCTCATCATAACTTCTAATACATTCAAATAATTACACTTTGAAACTCAGATGCACATACACCTCTTCGAGATTTGATAATACAGTGGTACAGTAGGCTACATTAAATAGAGGCACTGGAGTGACATGTCAAGAGCAAAACAAGGAATGACAGAATATGAAAGACAAAAAGATATAATGATATTCAGAGAAGGAACAAAGACAAACTTAATATGTACAAACTTAGAGCGAGAGACAGACTAAATGAGAGAGAGAGAGAGAGAGAGAGAGAGAGAGAGAGAGAGAGTGAAAGAGATACAGACAGAGGTCTATGTGTTTAACGTACACCTCATCCACTGTCAAGATACATGATCTGCTGCGCTCATCCGTTTGAAAAAATGTTCTATCGCTGGTGTTTTTAGCCGCTCTAGTTAGCCTACGAAGAGCACTCAGTGACGGAAGAATAAGATGTCTCCTTAATTCACAATAGAGGGATCTTGATCTCACAAACCAAGATAATACGAGGCAAAGGTCTTTAATATTATATAGGCCTACTTGACTAATTCTTGGCAAATTTCGCAGTTGAATTTGCCTCTCAATAAAATGAGTTTCTGTATCGTGGGAACCCTTGTCGCTAGAGCTTTCCTGATTCTTAGGGGACTCTCTGGGATTAGCTATAGTAGAGAGAAAAATCCTATTAGTGCTGCCCACCATTTTCAATGTAGGAGAGAGAGAGAAGGAGAGAGAGAGAGAGAGAGAGAGAGAGAGAGAGAGAGAGAGAGAGAGAGAGAGAGAGAGAGAGAGAGAGAGAGAATGAGAAGCATTTATTTTGTTGACTCTAAATTATAGATGTCAATTATTTTATCACATTTTAAGTTAATTTTCCACGTTAAATGTATAGCTTTTATACAGTGTGTTGTTTGATTCCATTCTTGGACTTCCCTTTGGATTTTGTGCAGTGTTACTCCGGTACTATTACTACATACATGTACTGCCTAAGAGATTAAAGAAATATTTAAAGCAGCTCAGAATGATGGGCAGTACTAACCTGTTCCTGTGTAAAAATGAAGGACAACTTCTAGCTGATCCCATTGATTCACAGTTTTACAGGGGAAATTTGGGTGTGGTACCAATTTTAAACCTTTGTAACCTTCAAATTGAATTACAGTCTCTCCTACATCTGCATCTCTAAGTCTGATATGTAAGTATATAACACATTCATGCATACAACCACCGCGACTGAAGCTGGCAAGTGTTTGTTCCGTTCTATCTGCATTACAAGCACTGAGTCCATAGAGGAGCAATCTTTCTTGAAGGGCTTCCTTAACAGTGTCACAGTTTAACTTATTTTTTTTTTCTATGAATGTATCCAGTTCGTCAATTTCTCTGACTTTGTTTTCACTGAGGGCTTTTTTAGTAGGGCGAGAAGTTTTTGGATGAGCATTTGATATGGATGATGGAGGTACCTCACCAAAGTTAATAGAAGGAGGCATAGAGGGTATGAGATATCTTCTCTTCGAATGTGAGGAGTATCAGATCAGAGAGCTGTGGCCAGTGTCGACTACATACTCCAATATGTTCAGCCACTTTCTCAACTTTGTTAGGGAGACTCGAAACCCATTTATGACATTCAGTTGGGTCCTTCGGAAAACCATATATAATGACCGTTTCACTTTCTTTCCCCTTCTGACTGGCATAGCCGCTCTTACAGTTTGCAACAGTGCACTTTCTTCCCCCAAAATAATAAACAGTTAAGGAAATTAATAATGACACCGATACATCATATAATGAAATATGAAACTTAAGATTAAAGTATTGAGGGCACTTTGAGTATAAGAGATTTTAGTTAAAAAGGCTTTTAAAAAACTTTGGCTCCCACTTCAGCACACTCCTTCTCTATAAAGTGATATCGCAGTGACCATAAGGGGAAAAGCTAATTAAATTTAAAGCATATTAGATGAACTTAAAATGTATAATTGCTAATCAATCTATATATATATATATATATATATATATATATATATATATATATATATATATATATATATATACAAGGGGCAATCCGAGGGCGAATAACAAAGAATAAGATGAGAAATATAATCCAAGGAAGAATGAATGTAATCCGATAAGAAAATGGCAGAAGAGTCCAGTGAAAGCACAGTTTGTACCGCTAAGCATGTAAGTATCAACTGTTCAAACCTCGCGCAGGTGGCTGTTAGCTAGCCAGATGATGGCCCATCTGAACAATGTTACGTAACCTTTGAACAGGCCTCCTAGACAGATGGTACTGGTTGCGAGCAAAGAAGGAATAGAGAAGGAGAACGAGAGAAGGAGATATAAAATAAAACCAGAATCCAGACGAAAATCAGTGGAAGGAGACTTAGAGAGAAACAGAGAGAGAGAGAGAGAGAGAGAGAGAGAGAGAGAGATTAAGAGGGAGAGAGAGTAAGAGGGAGAGAGAGAGAGAGAGAGAGAGAGAGAGAGAGAGAGAGAGAGAGAGGGGGGGGGAAGAGGGAGAGAGATAAACAGTCAGATAAATAGACAGACAATGACGAAAAAAGGAGGGTAACCAGAAGCTAGACAGGCAAAGGGACAAAGAAGAAAAAGAGGAAAGAGACTTACGAGAGGGAATGATTTGAGCACACACACACACACACATACAATTGAAAACAAAGATTGAAAAGAGGTTTAAAAAAACGAAAGTAAACAGACCCAACGGTTTTAAAACAAGTGCTCTTTATTTAACTTGTCAAAGATATTTCTTGGGAAATCATACTTATGGTGTGTCTTTCTTGAAAATACGCCGTTGATAACTATCATCTGATCCGTGACCTGTTCGAATTGGCCTAAAAAGTTGCTGTAGTTTTTAAGAATGAAGAATATTATCTGAGGAAGAATAAAGAACAGAAGTATTAAATTAAACTAGAATTTTAATATAAAAGGATCCATAACAAAAGGCATAATTCGAAATTTTCAAAAGCCTAGAAAACGGATAAATCATTTCTTCAACTTATATTATACATGTATATTTTTTTTATCATTTTTCATGATTAAGTTCAGTTTCAAGCATTGCTCTTACCATGGCTAATACTGACCTCGGTTAATGACTTCACACGTGTATTATTGTCACAAAAAAATAACCTAAAGTTTAAAGAAAAATATAAATTTACAGAATTGTGTCATTATTTTAATGAAATCCCAATAAAATTGTTTTACAGGTTCTAATGGTCTCTATTGAAATGAGAACTCTAAAAAAAATCATTTTGATTATTATATTGATTGAGACAAAGGGTATACATTTTTCTGAATTCTTAAATAAAACCAAACAGAACAAACCATGAAGATTACACAGGCGACAGATAGTTCTTAATAACCCAGCGCGTCCATAATGTCTCTTTAAGTCTATACGAGAAGAACAATTCAGCCTAAGACCACGATTTATCTTCTCATTGACATTTTTGACCTCTTCATGTGAAAGGCGCCACTCATGTTATGATAACAATGATAAAATGAAAAATAAAAAAGACATAGGAAAGTAATTGAAAATACATTTCAAATAAATAAATAGATATAACCAGAAACTTAGTTTTTTATTGCGTTTTTTTGGTTTTGGATGCCACATTTGTGTTCACCTATTAACAAAGCTCTTGAATCTAGAAACTACAAAAAAGAGTAAGTCAGTAAATTTAGCTTAAAACAAGCACAAACTTAGGTTATTTTTGTCTTGCTAAAACCAGGACATTAGGCTCTATCCCTAGAAATGGTTATGGGTGAATTAGAGCAGAAAACCTCTTGCCAGTTCATCTTCCTGGTGTATATATAGAACTGGGCGCGTCAAAGACACAGTCATAAAGACGCAGCAGCAATGATAACCATACCTCTCCTACTTGCTCTGTCCTCCACTCTCGCCTTGGCTCTCAACCCCATCGCCGCCGTCAGCCGCTGTGGTGGCACCCATGCTCTCCTGCAGCTTGTCCTTACACTCCTCAAGATCCCCCAGGGCGTCATTCAGTTCTTGTTTCAGCGCTAAGATGTCTCGTCTGTTCGAATGCAAGCGGAGGGTAGAAGGGAGACAAAGATAGCATTGAAGAGGAATGATGTGTGAGAGAAAGAAGAGAAATGTATAGTTATGGTCAGAGGGACGGCGGATGAGAAGGAAAGAGTGCGGACAAGTAATTGTAGAGACAGAGGACGTGCTAGTAATAGTAATTGTAGTAGTAGTAGTAGTATTTTATTGAAGTAGTCTTAATTATAGTAGTAGTAGCAAGTAGTAGTAGTAGCAAGTAGTGGTAGCAAGTAGTAGTAGAAGTAGTAGTAGTAGTAGTAGTAGTAGTAGTAGTAGTAGTAGTAGTAGTAGTAGTAGTAGTAGTAGTAGTAGTAGTAGTAGTAGTAGTAGTAGTAGTAGTAGTAGTAGTAGTAGTAGTAGTAATAGTAATAGTAGAAGTAGTAGTAGTAGTAGTAGTAGTAGTAGTAGTAGTAGTAGTAGTAGTAGTAGTAGTAGTAGTAGTAGTAGTAGTAGTAGTAGTAGTAGTAGTAGTAGTAGTAGTAGTAGTAGTAGTAGTAGTAGTAGTAGTAGTAGTAGTAGTAGCAGCAGTGATAGTAGAAGCAGTTTTAAAAGGCAGTAGTAGTGTAGTCGCTTAAGAACGTTTTAATCTTTTTACGTTGAAGAAAGAATTAGATTTATTCTTCAAGTTTATGAAGAAGAACTTGTAACTCAAATTTTCTCTGAAAAGACAGTTTATATCTAACTAATATGAAGACCGTTACAGTTTCATTTTTCAGAAAAAGTTAGCGTCACAAAAAAACAAGAGAATATTCAAATAAAGAAACGAGATTGCGCTCTTTATAGTTTAACGTTACAAAAATGAAGTAAACGTTTGAATAAATATTTCACCACTGTGTGCAATGAGATATATATGCATAAATATTCAATGAGATCACCTTTTTTTTTCTATATTTAACCTTTCTGTTGTAGTCAGCAACATATTATAAATGGTATCTTTGATCGATGGACTTTTATATTGTGTAGATAATTCTATTATAGAACAGGATCAAAACTGATGTGCTTGACATTATTTAAGAAATTTCGTGTCGAATTTAGGAGGTTCCTAATTCATCAGGGCAGCGGATTTCGAAACCACGATAAGCAGTGTGTAGAGGTCTCATGGGAGAGCCGTGAAATTAATAACCACAGACATATACAATGCAGCTTTTTTTCTACAATATGTGAAGAATCAAAATAAAAAGAAAAATCGCAAAGCTTATTTCCCGATCCTTTTTAAACGCTCATTTTAATGTCCGCACAGATAACAATAATTCCGGTAACAGATTGAAACTATCAACAAGTTAATGAATTTTAAGAAGTATCTATAATTAGATTCGAAAAGTTCAGAATAAACTGTTTTACCGGAGTAAAATTAGAAAGTGTCACTCACCCTCTGATTCTCCTCCCTCTGTTGTCCTGCCCACTAGCGCCACCGCTTTCTATCCCTGAAATGGTATTTTTCTTATTCAGTTGGATATTCTGGAGCTTTATTTAAGGCATCCATATGATTTTATTCAATATGTTAACTGCACGGCGTACTTATGTATAAGACACCTTTCTGGCAATGCATAAGCATAGAGAAATTTCTGACAACTCTAAGATTTTACAAGAAATGACATTCCCTTTGGCATAAATTTGATACCTACCTTTTTAAAAGAAACTCTTGATATCTCTCTTCCTCATCATCCGTTCATCTGCCTCTGTTTCCCGATAAGAATTAGAATAAAACACCCTTTCAAGTTTTTTTTTTTTAATTTCTTCATACAAGCTAGTTTGAATCTTTTGTACCAAACAGCGCACCAGCTTAATCCCGATTTATCAAGACTTTATAAATCAAGTTAATGTGTTAAATTTGTTCATATTTTAATGTATAATGATTATGATGTACAGATATATTGGTTGGTGCACGAAAAATATTTTAAGTTTAAATACTTTGGATTCCCATCTGACAAAACTAATGAGAGCTCATCATCATCCCTTCAATCTTTAGAAAAAAGGGGGAAAACACTCGCATTTCATTTCCCCTTCAATCTTGAAGTGTAAGATCATAAAAGAAGTTGGACTTAATTTCGTTCCGTATAAATTTTTTTTTTCGTTCTAAAATGTCGCCTTTCAAGTGACCACCAGAAGCGAAGAGGCCAAAGGAATGCTGTGTTATACTGTAATAACTCATATCTCCACTCTCTGGCCATAGTGGAAGCTGTTACCTGAAGCAACGTCGGCGTCTGTCACTGTATCTGGGGCGCCGGTGGAGACCTCAAGCTGAGCCTCGCAGATTCTCACAGCCTCTTGGACAATCTGGACGGATGCCGATGGGAAGATACATTACTTGAAAGATCGATTTTGATTTGATAATAAAGTTTATCACTCAACCTCAGAATTAAAATTTTCTTGCTCCGTCTCAGAAAGCTTCCAAGCGCGGACTCAAGTCAAGTCATGACGTTTGTTTTGTGAAACGAGTGTCAGTTAGTTGAGTTGGTGAAAGCAGTATTTAAATTAAGCTGACAATTGTTTCTATTTTCGAAGAAATTTCAAAGGTAACGCGGGAATTTCTCTTAGATCTTCAGACAATGGTATTGTTCATATAAATACACGTTTATTTGTGACATTAGCAATGGGGACCAGATCAGGTTTGATAATTTTTTTTCAATTTTTTTTTCTCTTACTTTCTAGCTGAGAGGAGGTGGTTTGGGGTCTATTTACATGAAGGTAAGAATAAAATGGCATCAATTAATTCTTGAAAGACAATTCTCTTCAAAACACTTTTTAATTTTACCAACGAGGTCTTATAATGAAATCTGCGTAGCTTTTTTTTTTTAAATTAGATTGGGAAAATAGAGCATAGGCTCTCGTTCAGCATTATTTGGCTTCTTTCCCAGTTTGTTCATGCTCTTGTGAACATTTTAGAATGCTGCTGCTGTAATACAGGGACAGTCAACTTTACCGCGATGTTAGCGTTGAGTTCACGCGCCATTTGCCTCAGTCTTCTCTGAGGTAGTGCATTAGTAGACGCCAACACTACGCAAGCAATCAACGCTACAACAGCAAGCTTCATGGTGGCTAGTGAACAAAGACAACAGCAAAAAAAAAATTAAATACAAACAGCATTTTAAACTTGTTTTCTTGATAGGAAAGGAGAACAAAATAATAAACCTATCCTCAAAAAATAGATTTCTTGATTGGAAAATAAAATTACACAGACATAAACAATGGCTTTCGTAGTTTGTTTGATTTGATGACTGAATTTATGATTGTTTTAAAAATGTGAAAAGTGTATTTTTTTCTTATCTTTTTCTTTAATCATAAAGACTTGATTTCATTTCAACTGTACTATAAATGTAACCGAATGAGTGTTTCTTTGCAAAAGACATTGTTTGTTATGTTAATTAAATTAGACACATCTTGATAAGGCTATAAATAATTGACATTATTGATCTTTTTTTCTTTTTCTTTTTAATTTCAGAGATTATTAATTCAAAAGACACAAATATCAGTGTGGTTTGCTTCAAAACAATATAATATAGTCGTGTTAATTACAACGCACAAAGAGTTGAACATATGTGTGTGTGTGTGTGTGTATATATATATGTATATTGTGTGTGAGTCTCTGCATAGTCCAAATATACAGCATCCAGTTATGACAAAAGACAGTCCCTAATATTTTTCAAATGATTACGCGGTGAAGATGTAACAAGACTGTTTAACAATCTGATCTGACGATTTTCTATGACTAATACTGGAAATTTCATTTTGTAATTATGTATTTTTCCATTTTCCCAAATTCCTATTTAAGAATATAAATTACCCCCCAAAAAACAGAAGATGCATTGCTTTTCCGGACTTCATTTTATTTGTTTTAAATTAAATAACAATCGTTTGAAGGGTCCTCTAAACTGATTGGGATTTTCCATAATATTGCCGCTCCTAAATGAACATTCAAATGAGAATGCGGATGCATGCACTAATGGTTATAAAGTTACCCAGAACTTTATTCGAAAAACGTTATACTGGTATTATCTTTGCGCTACGAAGCGTAGCAGGAAGAGGATGTCCAACAGTTCTCGTATAATTCAAACATAATAGAACGATTTTTATTCCATTGCTGACATAATATTCTTATTTGTAATGTTTCAGTTTAATCATCTTTGATCATACTCGCGCATGTGGTGGAGCTGTGTAGGAGCCTCGAGTCAGGCGCTAAACAAGGGACACTACTGGGTTTTTTTCCTGCTCACTGCAACATTCGTATCACTTCTTGACCATAAATGTTGTTAGAGTTTCAGATACAACACTTTTTTTTTTAAAGATAGATTTTGATAATAGTTCGTAAAATAAACATAAAAACTTTCACTACCGACAGATAAACTTTGTTATGTAAGCAAAAAGTTGCGAAATATTTTTAAAATGACTTCTTTTACGTTTTTGTTTGTCTTGAATTAAGATTAAACAGCATTTTATTTTACTAATAATGAATGTTATAAACACATTAATTTTCTATTTTGCTCATAAGATATTATGCATATTTTTTTATTTTTATATTTTGCTCTGGAAAGTTTTACAAATTTTAATTAACATCACTGTGCAATTAATCTTTATCCTTGCACATTTTTTTCAGTTTACAAACTTAAATTAGCAGAACTTACACGTATATCACAGGGTCTTCAAGTTGGCAAAAACTGAAGGGTGTGGCCTATCTTTTTCCAAGATCTGTAGGTTACAATTTAAGACTTTGCGCAAGGTGCATTTTATACTCATGGCCAGCAAGTGTTTACTCACCAGGGTAGTTGGTAACGTTCATTAGGCCACTCCCATACATCTGTCTCGACATTCGGTTTATGGCGAAACGGTTGTTCGCCTAAACGGCATGGATAGTAGTTTCCTTCATGGAAGAAAAACCAGGAAAGTTATTTATTACGTTATTGGCAGAAAAAAAAAACCCTACACTTCAACTAACAATTTTTTTTGTTTAGTTTGGGAAAAGGGTAAAGTCTTTACTATACCAATCTATTGAAAAATCATTCTAATGAATGATCATGTAGGCAGAATACAAACGGGTATTTCCTAGAGGCGCACTGATTTGCTAGAATCCATGGTGCTCTTTATTTGTACTCATGTGCGGGAAAATTAATAGGAATAGTTGGCCAATTTTGTAGAATCGAAAAATATTTATAGATTTTTTTTAAAGTTCATTATCATGTAGGTTTAAATAAATGCGCAACCATAAATTGCGGAACGCCAGTGCGCATTTTACAATTTTTTTTCTCCTTGAATGGGTTTTTAAAAAAATCTTAAAATAAATTTAGAAAAAAAAAACAGAATTAGTTGATTTCCCATATGAGGATTTATATGACAAGCTTAAAACCGCGTTCTACAAACGGGATTTTGGTGTCAATTTGCCGAAGCTGGGTTGTGTGTATGTTTGAAAGAGGCTCAACAATGGTCTTGATATCTTTCATTTTACTTACATGATCCAGATAAGCTTTTCAGACATATTTATATTTTTAGAATCTTTTACCATAAAACATTCAAAACATATTTCAGTTTGCTGCGTCAAGGATGAAAAGGCTCACAAGGCACATTAAACAAAGATAAAACAAATAATTTAATCTTTTCTTACAAAAAGAAAACTGACAGCTTAACGATACGCCGTTTCCTATTTTCGGATCAGTGAGGCTTATTTCAAAACTGTGTGTAATAGTGAAATTTTTTAATATCAGAAAAAAAAGGAAAGAAAAACAAATCTTCACGACCGAGTGGTTAAAAGTAGTATATTCTCAATTTTAATTTTTTTTAAATAGTAAATAGAATTGAGAAAAAAAATCAAGTTAACCACAACATTGATACCCTTGATGTTGGTTTTAAGTTTTGGCACAACTTTTTCAAACGTTAATATCATTATTTGTGAAATTTTTTTTGTCTGTTCTAAAAATTGACCAAAAGCTTTACACTATTATTTTATAAATTTCTTTTTTCATCAACTCTTTCACAAAGCTCAACACTTTGAGGCCATTGCTGTAGTAATTACCATTGTATACAGTCATTACTTGCAAAGAGAACAAATACTGATATGTTGCTTTACAAGCAAAAGTTAAATGCATTTATATCTATTGCAACATATTCTCTAAAATTTTAGTTATTTTATACTCATATATAACAACCATAATTAATTTTTTTCTTTCATCAAAACATTTTATTTAAAAATTCACAACGTTGCCCGTTATGAAAACACTTTAATATAAATGACTTTCCTATTAAGCGGACTAAGTGAATTGGTCTTGGTGCGACAAACTGAGGTGCCCACCTGAAAAGGCAGGTGAGACATAGGCATTTAGGTGATCGGAAATGGGACAGGAAAGGGGACTGGCTTAATTGTCGGTTTTTTTATATACAAACTGCTTCCTCCCATGAAAAAATAAAACAACTAACAAAAGCAGACAATCTCAGAATGATGTAACCGCTGCCCGCACTGTCATATTACTTTTGGGTTTGCAGCCGCTAACAATGCATGACCGACCGAAGATAACAGTTGTTTGCAATGCAACTCAGCTGTGCATAATTTCTTCCCGAAAATTTTGCACTTTATACAGCAATTTGGGTTTTACCATAACTGAAAAGTTAAAGACATAACGGTCATTGGAGATACAGAAGTTGGCACTTTGTTAACTTGTTTCTTTCTATGAAATAGCCCATGCAATAAGAATGCTTCAACATTTTTACCCATGCCCAACAAAACCTCATTTTTATTGAAAAAACAAATAAACTCATCCTATCATAAACGGATTTAGAACCGGAGTTTAATCATGATCGGTGTGTATCTCTAGAGTTAAATGTTTCTGCACGACTACTAGCACTTCAGTTGGATGGTCATGTAACAATGTAGGATAAAAGATTGTGGCAAGATAAAAGGGAATTTTATTCGATATAATTTTTAGCATATTTACGGAGGTTTTCTAGGAGTAAGACAAAGAATGGAGGGAGAGGCAAGATAATTCATTGCCAATTTTTCCAGATCAGTTTAGGTTGAGAAAGTTACTGTGAATGAAGAATAGATTAAAAGGGCTAAACGCCGTAAATGGTTTAAACAGAACTTTAAAATCGAACCTTTTGGTTCAACGACTTAGTTTTGACCATAACGCCACTACGCCAGCCTTGGGCATGATTGCTTTATTTCAGACATGTTTTTAAACATCTTACAATACTATCTGCCTTATGCTTGATTCGTTAAGTCCACAGCGTGCGGAAGTCTATAATTATCTACTCTGTTACAAACTCCCTCATCAAATCTGCTTCCTGTACTCATCCAGGGATAGTGTGAGCTGTAAGAACATATCAACCCGCACTGATGTTTTGTGAATTAACTCAGATGAATACTCGGCAGTTATAAATATCGATATATCCATCTTGATCTAATGTTAGTGAAGAGACATTTTGACCGCAGCGTTATTTCCGCTGTATTTTCACTGATGAATTACAAGTGTAATTTCCTTCTGCGGTTCAGAATTTGGAAAAAAGGCGAAGAGGGGAAGGAATGAGAGAGTGAAATGTCCAGTCAAACTCAGCCCATAATGCACACTCTACCGCTGGCCTCTACATGGGACTCCTCTGGCTGAGACACGGTCATTGGAAGACTTGGGCTGTAAAGAACTGGACGCCATCTTAAGCCGGCCTTCTATTCAATAATTAAAAAAAAAACAACATTTTTTTCTAAAGAATACCGCGACTAGCATTAACGAAATGGCTACATTGACTTAGCTAGTTCTAGAACCTTTTTTATATTTAGAAAAAAATATGAATCTAAGCCGACCATGTAGGTAAGATGAGTGTATATCAGACATTACTACTTATCCAAAGTTGGGGATCATCGTTGCCACCGAAACTTCAGCGCGTTTATTCTAACCTTTGAGAGCGCCTGCACTCAGCCGAAGAAGTTTGCTTGGAGATATCCCATCGGTGGTTGGGCTCTGTGCACCCAGCACGGCGCAAACAGCGATGCGCCCTCATGAGATGATCTCCACTCCAGATGCACGAGCATGGAACTTTCGGTTTTTAGCAGGGCAAGGAATAGATACCGTCTTTTACCTTCTGCAGCTTGACGATTGCGTTGTTTCAATAGCGCAGATTAGGAAAGTTATGCATAAGCATTTAGGTGACTGGAAATAGGACAGGAAAGGGGATTGGCTCAATGGTCTTTGTTTTCAAACAAACTGCTTCCTCCCGTATTAAAAAAAAAAAATTAACGAAAGCAAACAATCTTCGAATAATGTAACTGCTGCCTGTGCTGGACTTACAGCCACATATAATGTATACACGGCCGAACATTTCTTTGTGATAAAAATCAGGTGTTCTTAATTTTGTCCCGAAAATGTTGCACTGTAGACAGCATAACTGAAAACTGTTTCAGGCATAACGGACATGGAGGCAAACAGAAGTTACTGTTTGTTTTCTCGTTTCTTTTTTTTTTTTTTTTTTTTTTTTTTTTTGATGTATCCAACGCAACTTTTACCCATGCTCAACAAAACTTTATTTGGATTATAAGAAAAATTTCAACTTATCCTGTTCTAAATGGAGTTTGAACGAGTGGGCCATGATCACTATGTATCTCTTAGTTTTTGTTTTCCGCGCGTCCACCAGTACTTCAATTGGAAGGTCATGTAATAACCAAACAGTGTAGCTCAACTGATGAGGCAAGGTAAAAGGGAATTTAACTCGGCAGAATTTTTAGCATAATTATTTATGGAGGTTTCTCAGGAGCAAGACAATTAAATAGTTCAGGCAGAGGCAAGATAGTAGATTGTCAATATTTCCAAATTTTAGATTGAGAAAGTTGAATTAAGAATCAACCTTAAGGGCTCAACGCCGTAAACTGTCTGAACATGAACTCTGAAATCGAATCTTGTGGTTCAACAACGATGTTCGACTATGAAGCCATTACGGAATTTTGTGCTTGGTTGCTTTATTCCAGACATTTTCATAAAATATCTTTCAAAACTGTCTACCTTATGCTTGAATTGTAAGTCTACATCATATCGCAGTTTATAATCATAAATTCTGTTATAAATCCCCCAATCAAGTCCGTTTCCTGTAAGCGTTCAGTGATAGTGTGAGCTGTGCGAGCATATCAACCTGCACTATTATGTAGTTACATGACTAAAAAAATCCAATATTTTATATCCAGATCTCCATCTAGATCTAATTAAGTAACAGTAACTGTAGACACATTTTGAACGCTAGCGTTATATCCGCTGAATTTCCATTGACGACATTAAACGTGTAATTTCCTTCCGAGGCTCAACGAACGGAAAAAAAGGGAAAGATGGGAGGGAATGAGGGAGAGATAAATCCGATATACATTCCCTGGTCCAACCAACTTTACTATATACATTCCCTGGTCCAACAAACTTTACTATATACATTCCCTAGTCCAACCAACTTTACTATATACATTCCCTGGTCCAACCAACTTTACTATATATACATTCCCGGGTCCAACCAACTTTACTACATACATTGCCTGGTCCAAAAAACTTTACTATATACATTCCCTAGTCCAACCAACTTTACTATATACATTCCCTAGTCCAACCAACTTTACTATATACATTCCCTGGTCCAACCAACTTTACTATATATACATTCCCTAGTCCAACCAACTTTACTATATATACATTCTCTGGTCCAACCAACTTTACTATATATACATTCCCTGGTCCAACCAACTTTACTATATACATTCCCTGGTCCAACCAACTTTACTATATATACATTCCCTGGTCCAACCAACTTTACTATATATACATTCCCTGGTCCAACCAACTTTACTTTATATATTCCCTGGTCCAACTAACTTTACTATATACATTCCCTGGTCCAACCAACTTTACTACATACATTGCCTGGTCCAACCAACTTTACTACATACATTGCCTGGTCCAACCAACTTTACTATATACATTCCCTGGTCCAACCAACTTTACTCTTTACATTCCCTGGTCCAACCAACTTTACTATATACATTCCCTGGTCCAACCAACTTTACTATATACATTCCCTGGTCCAACCAACTTTACTATATACATTCCCTGGTCCAACCAACTTTACTATATACATTGCCTGGTCCAACCAACTTTACTATATACATTCCCTGGTCCAACCAACTTTACTATATATAAATTCCCTGGTCCAACCAACTTTATTATATATACATTCCCTGGTCCAACCAACTTTACTATATATACATTCCCTGGTCCAACCAACTTTACTATATATACAGTTGGTTGGACCAGGGATTATATATACATTCCCTTGTCCAACCAACTTTACTATATATACATTCCTTGGTCCAACCAACTTTACTATATATACATTCCCTGGTCCAACCAACTTTACTATATATACATTCCCTGGTCCAACACAGCCCATGTTGTATGGCAGGGCTTTCGCGCCACTGCATTGTGGGTCCTATTTGGCTAGGTCATTGTAAGACCTTGGCTGTGTAGAAGTGGACGCTATCTGTAATGGCCTTCGATTCAAAACTTTAAAAAATAATATTTTTTTTCCAGAGAATGCCGCGACAGTCATTAAAGGAATGGCTACAGTTATTCTCCTGCCCAAAAGTTTTAAAAAGCAGTTTCATTTGCTGAACTGTAAGTTAGCTTTGAAGGCAGATGATCACAAAGGGGTATCACTTGTTTGTGCTTGATAAATAATGAATTTGTTAATGGGAGCAGCAAAATCCGATGATTTTTTCGTTAAGGAATAAAGGGTATGGCTAAATTTTTTTTTCCAAATGATAAAAAGTAAGCTCAACTTGGTCTTTATATTTCATGCTTCTTAAACACAAGGTAAGGTGGGTGAGAATATATGGTGAGCATCTCGTTCTGTGACTTTCGCCCTATATCCCACGTTATCCGCTAGGTAGCTTTAATTCTACATCGTTTAAAGGCATCACTGAGCTCTACCTAATGATCAAAAACCTTAAAAATTGATTCAGTTAAATTTATACATGCTATTGTTATGCTATCGTTTTTTTTATCCTTTATACAATACAATTTGAATCAAATAACGGCGTTGCATAAAAAATAGAACCTTAAATATGCGAGAGTGCTGAAGTTGAGCTTTTTTCCCCCTGAAATTAATTACAAAACCAAAATAAAAAAAAAATATGCAAGGATATACCGGTAGTCTTACAGTCCAAACAGCTCTGCATGTATCTATTTTGAAAGGGACCAGAAAGCTCAGGTTGTAGAGCATGGGACTGATATAAGCGAGACCCGCTTTCGATCATCCTCTTACACCTTAGCTTCATGAGAGTCTTATAGTATGATTCGAACCATCATAAAGGTTGCAATGATATGTCGATTGGTATAGGGGATTTGGGACAGTGGAGATAACAAGTGTATATTTATTGGTAGTGTGAATCTGGTTCTGTGGAGGTTGCAATGATATCTCCATTATATATGTGAATCTGGGAACTGAGAGATTGAAATGACATGTCGATTGCTAAAGTGGATCTGAGAACTTATATATTACTATGACATATCAATTCGTCCTGAAGATCTGGACAGTGAAGGTTACAATGACATGTATATTAGTAATATTGATCTGGGAGTGCAAAGGTTGTGAGGACTTTTCAATTGGAATTATGGATCTTAGACTGTAGAAATTGCAACATGTCAATTGGAAATATTGATCTGAGACTGTAGAGACTGCAATGAACTGTCAATTGGTGATGGGTATATGGGACTTTCCATGTTGCAATGATATGTCACTCCATCATGTTGATCTGGACAGTAGAGGTTGCAATGACATGTAAATTGGTAGTGTGGGCCTGAAACTGTAGAGGTTGTGATGGCATGTAAATTGGTAGTGTAGGCCTGAAACTGTAGAGGTTGCAATGACATGTAAATTGGTTATGTGGGCCTGAAACTGTAGAGGTTGTGATGGCATGTAAATAATAGTGTGGACCTGAAACTGTAGAGATTGTGATGGCATATAAATTGACACTGAGAGGTTTTGAAAACTGTCGTTGGGCGTATGTGTTCAGCCCTAAACGGCTAGTTGACGAAAGAAGATAGAGGACCTAAAACAACAGCAATACTGGAAGTGTGTATGTCATTGAGAAGATGTTATTTTTTGTGGAAAAACTGAATTAAGAGCAGAAATTTAAAATAAGAAACCGAAACATGAAAGAATTACAAGACATTAATTTTTTTTTATTTATTGTTTTTTTTTTTTTATTTATTTTTTGTGTGTTTTTGCTTTACTTATTTCATATTCTAATTTTCAATTCAAGATGTACATTTTTTAAACAGAGGAAACTAAGTACTTTTTGTTAAAATACCTTAATGTAGGCATATCCCAAATCTTATTGGTAATAAGAATATAGTTATTACCTTTATATCATTAATAATTTTTAGAATTTACTTCAAACTTTGTAGCTGTAGAGCAGCCTTTCTTTACGATAATCTTACAGTTGATATGATGTATTAGTTGATTGAGCATTTTGCAATTTTAAAATTTTAGTTTTTTTTGAGTCGGTCTTAGGTATACTTAATCATGTTTTTCATAATAGAACAAGGACAAAAAGAATATTGACCTGATTGAACATAATAAAAAAGTGGATTTTTTGACACAAAATGTTTAATAATGACTTTGTTAATACTTGATCTCTTGGTTGGATTATCCCACCTCTTTTTGTACATGATTCTTTTCTTATTCATAAGCGGTTCTATGTTGAGACTTACTCAAATTTTTTTCTCATTTTCCTCACTTTTCACCACCTTCTCTTTTGCTCGTTCTCTATCTTTTAATTCTGCTATCTCTGCAGTTGCCCGCTCTTTTTCTTCTTTTTTCTATGTTCTTTTCTCTCTCTCTCTCTCTCTCTCTCTCTCTCTCTCTCTCTCTCTCTCTCTCTCTCTCTCTCTCTCTCTCTCTCTCTCTCTCTCTCTCTCTCTCTCTCTCTCTCTCTCTCTATTTCTCTCCCTCTCTGTGCCGGTTTTCATTTCTCTCTTCCTGTCTATATAATCACCTTTGTTTTTTTTTTTTGTTTTTTAAATTATTATTTTTTTCGCAATTTATTTTTCGCCCTCATGTTTCGCCTAGCTCCATCTCTCAGTAGGTATCCAGGGGCCTTATAGCGAGGACCCTGCAGACAAGCGGTAGTAGGCCGAGGCTGCGTCTGGGATGTCGAGCGGCCAGGACAGGATGTAGAGGAGCTTGTTTAGCCTCAGCCACCACTGGTCCTTGGGAAGGTTGAACCTGCGGTGATAGAGTGAGGAGACAACCATCTTTATGGTGCACACATAGCGTGAGAAGAAAACTAGTAGATTCTTTTGGGTTTTTTTTCCATATACACTTAAGATTCTATTAGGATAATGCGATAATCACATATCCTACCCTTAGTGAAAAACCCACGTATATTTTAGACATCTTTCTCTCAAAGTAAATATTTTCTAAACTCTGGGAAAAAGCGCATCTCTCTGTGTCTGTCTCTGTGTGTGTGTGTGTGTCTGTCTGTTTGTCAGTCTCTCTCTCTCTCTCTCTCTCTCTCTCTCTCTCTCTCTCTCTCTCTCTCTCTCTCTCTCTATCTCTCTCTCTTTTCTGTTCAGTACTCACACGAAGTCTGTCCGCAGAGCCAGCTTCTCGACACTCTCGAAGGACTCCTTGCCGCTGGTCTGAGTGGTCACTGTGACGGTGGACGGGCTGTCCGTGAATACCTTACCTGGCCGGAAATAACAGCGGGCAGCGTTACTTTAGAAACGTTTCGAAAAACCAAAATAACCTAACCTGATAGGAATGTTTTTCGTTGCAAACACAACTTCCAGTGTAATGCCACTTCTGCAACTACTCCTACAATGTCTGCTGCTGCTGCTGCTGCTGCTACTACTACTACTACTACTACTACTACTACTACTACTACTACTACTACTACTACTACTACTACTACTACTACTACTACTACTACTACTACTACTACTACTACTACTAATAATAATAATAATAATAATAATAATAATAATAATAATAATAATAATAATAATAATAATAATAATAATAATAATAATAATAATAATAATAATAATAATAATAATAATAATAATAATAATAATAATAACAATAATAATAATATTAAGCATACGATTAACATTGCTTCCACTTTTCAGAATGTCACCACTGATCCCTAATGTTACTTCTCAATTCGGCCCCACTGTTTTCGTTTTACTTTACAATAAAGCAATAACCAGAGAGTGCACCGACCTCCCTGGTGACATTGTGATAGGGTGAAGAGAGTCCAGGCTGTGGCTCGGCAGCCCGCCTTGATCCCGGCACACCTGTCATAGGGCGATGCCGTGTGGCCTGTCTGCGTGTGACCCAGCACTGTTTGCCTGGAATCGATGAATCGAACAATGGATGCTAGGAAGAATTGATTGATTTTACAAGAATTCATTAGCTGATTGATAGATGGCTGGGTATATAATGGTTCTTAAATTGGGGAAAATAATACGTAGCCATGATTTTCCAACATTCTCTCGAAGAGCATTGCTCTCATTGGTCAGCTGATTCATGACAGTCTGAATAAAGGGAACTCATCTGCACAGTTGTAAGAAACATCCTTGGAAATCTCAGACTAATGAGACTGTGTTCTTGTGCACCTACCGATCGTGCAATGAACTTAAATGTACACTTCATTCTGATTTAGTCTGTTATTAACGATATATACACGTCCACATTTTTTTCGACTCCGAAAAGCAAGAAAAAGAGACATCACCAACTGATATGATTTTAACATGATGTCCCAACTTCAGTTATGTTTGGAGAGAATTCCGGACATGTGATCTTTCTCAGGGCAGGGGAGATTTAAGTGCCGTGGAGTTTCCTCCGAGATAGTATTGTAATATTGCAGTATGTAGACCTAAAACTACTTAGATTTCCCCCAAGCTTCTAGTTAATTCAAATATTGAATTTTCTTGGTGCTTGTTAAGAATCTTATAAGTTAACTCTAAAAATTTATCTCGATATATTAAATTCTGTCATGATTCAACATCATTATTTTTCAAGACATCAAATAAAGCTAAAAAAAAAATTTCACAAAAATGAGATAATTCAAAGAGCTTTTGAAGGACTTAACTAAATCTGTTCATAATGTTAACAATATGGCTTTGAACTCGACAGGGGTTGGATCCATCTATACGTTTCTCTGCTGGCATGGTGAGGATATAACGAGCTCACCTCGCACTGAACTGTGGTTTCCCTTCCTCGTTGAATACTCGATATATGAAATCAGTCGACAAGTTCAGGTTTGCGTTTTCGTTTCTGGATAGGAAGCAAAGATGAAATCAATCGACTTGAGCAGTGAGCATTACGAAGACAGCCCAACAGCTATGGCGGACTTCATTGGGCAGAGAACAAGTATTAAGAGGGAACAAACAAAAGCAAGCTATAAAGAAAGACTTTGGTAGCTTTCAAAATTGTTAGAGAGAGCGAGAAAGAGAGAAAAAGACAGAAATACAGACGAGTAGATAGATAGACAGGCAGGCAGGCAAAGAAGACATTCGCACAACAGATAGTTTCGCTGCAAAAAGAACCACAGAGAAAGGGACAGAAGAGAAAAGCAACGTTATGTACATAGATAGAAAACAGGCAGCTTTTACCACAAACTCATTTAATCTCATATATTTGCAGCACACACTTTTTTGTTATCTTTTTTTTCTTATCTTTGCAAATCCTCGCACCCACTTTTTCATTTTAAATAGTTCCCAGAATACTCGCATATCAAAGCACAATATCTCCTCTGCAGTTTGTGCGTTTTAAGGAATCTTTTATTCTTTCTTAAAGTTATAGCTTTTTAAATCATGGACTTTGGTAGTGGGAAATATGCTTATTCTTTATTTTCCTAATTTAGTTTAAGATACCTTAAGCACTTCTATGAACGCTTTTAATTCCTAATGCAACAAGGGCCTGAAGGTGTAGGACTCCATAACTGTCGATTTATTTAAACCATCATAGAAACGAGCTCAGTGTTTTAAAAAAATCTATAAAAAAGAGTGAAATTTTACAAAATAAACTAACTGTGCATGATATTGACCAATCAGAACTAGAGGTACTTTGTAGAAAGGCCATCTTTTCATTTGTTACCTTAACACGAGGCCTTGCCTTACACCGGAGAACTCCAGCTTGTTCTTCAGCTTCTTGCACACATTCTGCGTTTAGGACAGGATGGGTTGTTCATGGGGATTCGAGAGAAAATGTGGGATTAGCTGGTGACGAACTTGGGAAGTGAGTGGTAGGGCAAAAGTATAAACAGACACACCCTAGAGACACAAAGCCCGTCCATTAACTTGATTCAGGCTGCCAGGAGTAACAAGAAAACAGTGGCTGTAGCTTGTTCCGTTGTTGGAACTTCTTGTAGCTTCTTGATTACCAAGGATGTTGTGACAATATTACTTGAGACACAATAATAACAAGACAGGACATTAGATTTAAAAAAAAAATAGACAAAGACAGTATGCTGTCACTGAGACTTAATGTGGGTTTGTTTCTTACACTTTATCTAAATCCACAGTGGATTTGAAATTATGAAAAACAATATAGGAATTTGTGTGGCATAGGAGATGTGTTCTCATGAATTGCTCAGCCTGACAATTCTGTGTCTTTGATGTTAATTTAAAGAAAGCTTAGCTAAATTTCTCATCCGCCTATATTGACAGTGGGAAGCCCTGGAGTGTAGAGTACCCCTTCAACTGCGCAGGTTCCTCCGGAAAAACAGAGTATTGAGCAAAACTGGCTCCTACAGTGAAATTGTAATCCCATTACCAGATCCTTTCAGCTAAATGCTGGATCAAGTCAGTTTTCAAGGTAAGAAAGAGGAAATGATGGAAATCAGGCACATCGATAGAAAAAAAAAATATTGAAAAAAGAAATGAAATTAGTCTTGAAGAAAGAACTGGATTTTTTTTAATATAGCGAAACTTGAAATTAAGGCTTTGGCAGTGACTAGATAGCAAAGCAATTATTACTTATCCTATTATTTTGTTTATTTTTCTGCTATTTTAATTTTATTTTCTACTGAAACTATTTACTTACATAAATATCTCGGATGGTGAAGTGTTCCTCCTTTATGAAACATGCGTCGGCACCAGACGCAAGGGCAGACAACATAGCCAGGTAGCCGCAGTTCTCTCCCCCTGTTTCCACCACATACACAGTCTGTTGCAAGCTCGACGCTGATTGTTTCAACTCGTCGCACGCCTGCAGTAGCAAGGAATAAGGGGGTTAAGGAAAGAGAGAGAGAGAGAGAGAGAGAGAGAGAGAGAGAGAGAGAGAGAGAGAGAGAGAGAGAGAGAGAGAGAGGGGGGGGGGGGGAGGAAATAAAATTTCAAGACGCCAACGCGTCCACTTATTATTACCATTCCTGAAAACGAGACTGACCTCAAAGGATCAAAAACTCCAAAGGCAGCTTTTTAAAAAAGGGACAAAAAGTAGCAGACTACCTGACTACCTGATGCAAAGAATTCCCCACCTTACAGATATTGTTCATGGCTGTGTCACAGCCCAGACTGAGTTTACATCCGGGCACGTTGTTGGCAATAGTTGCTGGGATCACGTTGATGGGGATGCACAGCTCCTGGTAGTTCTCCCGGCCCTTCAGAAGCTCATAGGCACTTTTGAAGGCCTGACAGAAGCAAAAAACTTACAAAGTCAAGATAGACTTGCTACGGATAAAGTAGTCTTAGAGAAATCACGTATGGCCATAAAATGGATGTAGATGGTAAAGTAAGTCAGATAATATTGCAAAATTCCAATGAATCCTTTTCTATGTTTTTGGTGGGTTTTATTTTTTTTTTAAATACTACGGAATGAAAAGCTGTAAATACCAGCAGGGCAATGCACCACTAAGCTTTTTTTAGATGACAATGAAATTTAGCATACAAATATTCAAACAATTCAGAGAGGCAAACAATTATTTTTTTTCACCATCGCAAGCATAGGAAAGCAACAACGACCGGGATTGCTTTCTCTCACCCAAATAAAAGCAGGCTGTTTGAGCCTTGATAGAAAACAAATCAAGATATATCAGGGCAGAAGCGCTGTGTTACAGCATTCTGATCACCACCTACGCACTTGATTCGATGAGAAAAGTAGGCAACGCAAAGGCGGTAGAGAATCAAGACACTGATAATAGAGTTCGGCAACAGGTGCCAGAAATAGCTCGGTCGGTAGAGCGCATGACTGACTGTAGGAAGGACAGTGGTTTGAATCCTGGCTTATCTCTGGTGTGGTCAGATCCCAACTAACCAGCACTCTCCTAAGGCTTCGCGGGAGCCCAATAGTTTCTGTGGCAGTAGGAATTGTGACATAGCACTCAGTCGATGCTTCTGCGGCTAAAATTTAAGCAGTTGTCTTCGCCTGCTTTACGTCTCAATATCGTCCTTAAAGGGCTTTGCAACGAGAGGGCGAGGGGGTTACAAGTTTTAGGACCAAACAGCCACAGATCAGGAACACAAAGTTTTGATTTAGCAGCCTGACCTCGAATCCACCAACAATAATCAGCGCTGAGATGTTGTGCTGGTGGATCTTCTGGGCGATGCGGACCACGCCGATCTCCTCCGCTGTTTCACTGGGAAAAAAAAGAGGAAAACAACGCGAAATATCGACACCGTGTTCGTCAGCTTACTGCATTGAACAAGAGGAAAATAACAGGAACTATTAACAACGTGTTCGTCAGCTTACTGCATTGAAAAAGAGGAAAATAACAGGAACTATTAACACCGTGTTCGTCAGCTTACTGCATTGAAAAAGAGGAAAATAACAGGAACTATCAACAACGTGTTCGTCAGCTTACTGCATTGAAAAAGAGGAAAATAACAGGAACTATCAACACCGTGTTCGTCAGCTTACTTCATTGAAAAAGAGGAAAATAACAGGAACTATCAACAACGTGTTCGTCAGCTTACTGCATTGAAAAAGAGGAAAATAACAGGAACTATTGACACCGTGTTCGTCAGCTTACTGCATTGAAAAAGAGGAAAATAACAGGAACTATTGGCACCGTGTTCGTCAGCTTACTGCATTGAAATAGAGGAAAATAACAAGAACTATCAACACCGTGTTCGTCAGCTTACTGCATTGAACAAGAGGAAAAAAACAGGAACTATTGGCACCGTGTTCGTCAGCTTAATGCATTAAACAAGAGGAAAATAACTGGAACTATTGGAACCGTGTTCGTTAGCTTACTGCATTGATCAAGAGGAAAATAACAGGAACTATTGGAACCGTGTTCGTCAGCTTACTGCATTGAAAAAGAGGAAAATAACAGGAACTATTGGCACCGTGTTCGTCAGCTTACTGCATTGAACAAGAGGAAAATAACAGGAACTATTAACACCGTGTTCGTCAGCTTACTGCATTGAAAAAGAGGAAAATAACAGGAACTATCAACACCGTGTTTGTCAGCTTACTGCATTAAACAAGAGGAAAATAACAGGAACTATTGGCACCGTGTTCGTCAGCTTTCTGCATTGAAAAAGAGGAAAATAACAGGAACTATTAACACCGTGTTTGTCAGCTTACTGCATTAAAGAAGAGGAAAATAACAGGAACTATTAACACCGTGTTCGTCAGCTTACTGCATTAAACAAGAGGAAAATAACAGGAACTATTAACACCGTGTTCGTCAGCTTACTGCATTAAACAAGAGGAAAATAACAGGAACTATCAACACCGTGTTCGTCAGCTTACTGCATTGAAAAAGAGGAAAATAACAGAAACTATTGGAACCGTGTTCGTCAGCTTACTGCATTGAAAAAGAAGAAAATAACAGGAACTTTTGATACCATGTTCGTTAGCTTACTGTATTGAAAAAGAGGAAAATAACAGGAACTATTGGAACCGTGTTCGTCAGCTTACTGCATTGAAAAAGAGGAAAATAACAGGAACTATCGGCACCGTGTTCGTCAGCTTACTGCATTGAACAAGAGGAAAATAACAGGAACTATCGGCACCGCGTTCGTCAGCTTACTGCATTGAACAAGAGGAAAATAACAGGAACTATTAACACCGTGTTCGTCAGCTTACTGCAATAAAAAAGAAGAAAATAACAGGAACTATTGATACCATGTTCGTTAGCTTACTGTATTGAAAAAGAAGAAAATAATAAGAACTATTGATACCATGTTCGTTAGCTTACTGTATTGAAAAAGAAGAAAATAATAGGAACTATTGATACCATGTTTCGTTAGCTTACTGCATTGAAAAAGACGAAAATAACAGGAACTATTGACACCGTGTTCGTTAGCTTACTGCGTTGAAAAAAAGGAAAAAAAAAGAACTATTGGCACCATGTTCGTTAGCTTACTGCATTGAAAAAGACGAAAATAACAGGAACTATTGACACCGTGTTCGTTAGCTTACTGCGTTGAAAAAAAGGAAAACAAAAAGAACTATGGAACCATGTTCGTTAGCTTACTGCATTTAAAACATCGAGGGACAAAAAGTTCACAGGGAATCGAAAAAACAAATGTCTGATCTAGGCGAAAGTTACCCGGAATACAGTGTTTGATCTTGAAAAAAAAAATCAAGCATTATTCCCATTTCAAAGGAATACGTGGGGAAGATATCTTCGTTGAAGAACAAAATAACAACAAATTCATATCCTCTAGAGCCATTCGATTAGCAGTTTTGAAGTGTAAAGAACAATGACAGATGTCCCAAGAGGACATTCTCTCTGTTACAGATAATGTCAGTGAGTTCACGAGACGCCGCATGATTAGTCCTTTTTTTGTTAATTTGACTCATTCAACAAGAGATTTATTGCAACAAACTACAATGAATTTTCAAGAGCATTTAATAGCCTAATGTATCATAGTTTTCCTTCAAATTTTTTTCGTAAACACTAGAGACTGGTATTGGCAGATCAAAATTTAGTTACTTCATTACTGTACATGAAATGGTTTTGTAAGAATTAACATAGAAAAATATCGAAATTGCCTTTTAAAATAACTACAGATGATTGGTATGATGTTATCAAAGGTAATGGTGATGATGATGATCATTATGACGATAATGAGGATGATGATCATGATGATGACGATGATGATGGTTATCATTGCGATAATGGTGATGATAACGATGATGACTATAATGATGATGAGGATAGTGATGGTGAGGACAAAGAGGGCTATTAATAGTACCATCCTTATTACAATGAAAAGGGTAAAAAATAAATACTAGTTAAAAAGAATAAAGTGGAAATTATGATCATGAAGAGGCAAAGTAGGGTGCTGCTTCGGAAAGTCTAGTTGATAGGAATGATAATGACCAAAAACAATGATGAGGGAGACAGTAATAATGATTACCCCGTGTGAAAAGAGAGACAGTTATTGGTAAGACGATAATAATAAGAGACTGAACACTAGCTGAATACAGTGGGCAGCCTTTTCAAAACTAATTCTTTTCAATCAAACAAAAAAATACAATATAACTGTAACTTGTTTGCAAACGTCTCCATTAAGCGAATATTTTTAGAGCAACTATGCGATGCGTGTGACTCACGAGCTGGTGCCCAGCTTGGACCCTCCGGCGCTCGTGTAGTACTGGACCTGGGACCACTCAACTGTCTCCACCTGCAGGTAGAAACACTTTACTCACCACACCTTTTACCTAATGGACTATCACTGATAATGGAGAGCATTTTTTTTTCAAAAGAATTATGTGCTTAATCTTTTTTTTTTTAATTTTTTTTTTTATAAAAGTGCGTATTTGCTCACAGCCGTGTCTTATTTTAAATGTTTAACAAATGAATAATATTTTTTTGCGTTGTGAAATGCGTAAATTTTTTTAAGGCTTTCTGATACGTTTTTAAACCATTTCTGTTGCAGCAGCAAAACCATGGAATTGTCGATAAAAAAGATAATAGTTCATTTCGTAAAAAAAAATTTATAAAATAATTGTTCAATTCATTATACTTCGCTCAGACTTGCATATGTGTGTGGTGTGTTTATTTATAAACGATCTTGTATTTTGAAAATTTTCGCAGATCTTTATCCACAGCTGTATAAGAAAGATACAACAAACAATTCTGATGCCAAATTAAAAGGAAAAAAAATACGTTTAGGCCTCGATAACATTCGCATTTCTTAAAAATGTTTTTCTCCTTTGAGTTCTCCCAGTATACGGAAAGGAATAGAAAAAAATGGTGTTGCGTGGTGTGTTTGAACCCATACAAAGCTATCTAATCAGCAACATGGTCTTCTAACAACAGGTTTTTTCCGCAAAGACGATAAAAAAGGGCCGAAGCTTTTCTATTTAAAATTAGGTTGTAATTCAAAATTAATGCTTTTTGCTTCCTTCACTAGTTATCGAGGTTCCTAGTAATTTGAAACGCATTTCAGTTACGAAGTAATCAAGAAGTTGTGGAAGATGATATGGATAGCAATACTATAAAAACATTTCAACAGAACTGACGAAAAACCAAAAGGCTAAGAGCCACCTCTCCTTAATAATGTTTGTAATTCGTCATCACTATTATTGCTGCATAACTCTTGGTTTTACCACAGTAAGGCACTACAGACTTAACAACCAAAGCCTTTACCTTTTCTCGTAATGGTCACGCGTGAAATTGTAGTTTTGTGCACAATAATGTAAGATAACAAGTCGTGAAGCCTTAGCGTAGGTGGATCGATTCATATCTTGAAATGTAACCCTAAGATGGGTGAAAAAAAAATGGTTGTCTATATTCACCTTGTCCTGTAACAGACCTTTCCAGCTCTCGAAGATAAAGAGCGGCAGGTAACCTTTGCTGATGCACATCCCGACAAAGCCTCTGGCTGCGGCGTTCATACCGCACGCCGGCTGCCCGTTGTGCACCATGGCGATGCGCAAGATTTTCTGGAGAGGAGAAAATAAGAAAATAAAGATAATTATGGAATTTTATGGAGTACATAGATCTTTTACGAGATATAAGGTTGCAGTTAGAAAAGGCCTCATTCAGTTCGAATTTGTTATAAACCGATACATTACATGATTATAATTATTTTTGAGAGTCAGGGAAATAAGAATGGAAATAAACATAGTAGAGTGAGAGAGAGAGGGAAAGAAAGAGAAAGAGAGAGAGAGAGAGAGAGAGAGAGAGAGAGAGAAACAGACAGACAGACAGACAGAGAGAGAGAGAGAGAGAGAGAGAGAGAGAGAGAGAGAGAGAGAGAGAGAGAGAGAGAGAGAGAGAGAGAGAGAGAGAGAGAGAGAGAGAGAGAGAGAGAGAGAGGAAGAAGTATTTTGGAGGAAAGGAGAGTATTAGTATTAGAAACGAAACTAATATCAATTCAGAAAGAACAGAAGGGGAAAACATTGAGAATAGAATGATTAACTTAGACTTCAAGTTTTCTTTCCCATTGATTTATTTATCTGCTTTCTAAACTATAGTCATATTGCTGAGACTGTAAAGAAATGTAGAGAACACACTAAACAAAATCATTTTCTTCCTCTCTGACCTTTCTTGAAGGTCTTTGAAAAATTGGGTGCGGCACAATGTTCCGTTGCAGATTGAAAACAAAGAGGTGGTTCCGAATAGATCTAAAAATACAAGATAAAAACAAAGAGGTGGTTCCGAATAGATCTAAAAATACAAGATAAAAACAAAGAGGTGGTTCCGAATAGATCTAAAAATACAAGATAAAAACAAAGAGGTGGTTCCGAATAGATCTAAAAATACAAGATAAAAACAAAGAGGTGGTTCCGAATAGATCTAAAAATGCAAGATAAAAACAAAGAGGTGGTTCCGAATAGCTCTAAAAATACAAGATAAAAATAGTTGAATTTTAAAAGACTCCATCATTCTGAGGATTGGTATACATGTATCTTTCTCTTCAATGGAATAGATATTTGAAACAATAACTCAGGTTTATTTTTTATTTTTTTTTGCAGCGTTCTGACTATTTCAAGTAACAAGCAAAACCAAATTAATTCCGAATAGATAGGCGAATATCATTGAAGTTATAAGATATTAGTAATATCTTAATAAATTATTCAAGACTCTGATTTTTCTTTTCCCTACTAGCCTTTCTAATTTACATTCTTTACAGCAGTAATCAAAGCTATGTTGTCTTATATATAAAATACTATTCCTTGCAGCTTGCATTCACCCTTTTGTAATATCCGTTTGAAAATGTGCGGATTATAGATATAATTATTTAAAAGATGATGATGTGAAAGGTAAATACAGAAATTGTTGAAGAGCAAGGGAGACTAATATTTCTTACTCGAGTACTGAACAATGTCAATTAACATCGAAATTGTTAAAAAATAATTTATTGTTTACCTTCCTCTAAGCTTTACCACTTCTTCGAAATTCAGTTCGTTCATTTTGTACCCAACCATTTTTGTCTGCAATAGAAATAAGATATAGAAACTGTGGTATTTGGTTAGAATGTTATCGTTATTCTCCTAACTTTTTATATGATCAAATAAATAGGGCCAATCTACCAAAGTATTGTGCTATAATTATGGCTGATAAAGTATTTCAGGTGAATATAAAGTCTTGCCATGTTCATTTCGTTTATAAACCAAACCGAACATATTCTCTCATTGACAGATCCTTGACATTAAACAACATTGGAGCAATCATTCCTGTTTACCTGCTTACATTCACAAACGAGCATCGTGTATTAAATTGTCTTTAACTGTCAGAAATATACGTGCACTGAAATAAAGAGGTAACGAAGCAGAAAAGCTAAAAAAAAGCAATAGAAAATATTTATATTAGTCTCTCATATGATATCAGACGGTGCTGTTTTGCTTTCGATCTGATAAAAGGGAGAAAGATAGGTCACAAATTTACTAAAACAGCTGAGGATCTATGTATGTGGATATGCTTTCCCTAAAGACCCACTAGCCATACACCTCATTTAAAACATATACAGCATCTTCGAGGGCCTGAATTTTGGTAACCGTTAGTTACCGACTCTAAACGGTACGTAATTTATCGTATCTCAAAGAATAAGAGAAGTACAAGTGGTGCAACAGCTTTATTCCTGGAGAGAAATCTTGCCTAAGAGACCTTGTGATTTCTACTGCTCACGACACCGGTGGTGTAAATGATAAATCTTTGCTTCTGTTGTGATCAAATTTGTTAGAACCGTATTGTCATGACATCACACTTTTTCTCACTGCTCTTAAAGATGACCAGTCTCGAAATCTAACCCTATTAGCCAAAGTTCTAAGATCTTACTAGAAGAAGGAGATTTGAAAAAATATCTCAGATTTCTGTACAACCTTCAAGAGAAAGATGTAGTACTACTTATAGATCTGCACGCGAATGATATATGGGTGTCTAAATGTAGCCGATGGCTTGCCATATTAGAAACGCACCATCTCCACAGCTTTCATGAGCGGTGTCCGTATGATGTCTATACCATCTAGACAGATGGCGCAGGCTGGAGTGTCTGGACCTGCGTCCATCAGAGCCATGACCGCCTCGGTACCCATCCTCGTCCCCTGGGGGAGAGAGAGATTCAGGGTCAAAGGTTGCCAGTCACTTCCATCTTATTGAGACTCCACTGCGTTATGTAACACGAGTATTTAAAGTTTTAATGAATTTAAGGAAGAAAAGAAGATAATGGATGGTTAGAGGGAGCAAACAATGAACAAAAAAGATCCACACATAATTTTATATATATATATATATAAAAGATTGAATTTTTGGCTTTGGTGGAAACAGTTACTGTGATCGGCAATGCAGAAGTTGAGATCGATACGACGCTAACTGACGACACAGTTACGCCTCGTAGAAAGAAGATTTCATGACCTCGACCCGTATCATTTTTACAAGTCCATTGAAAAAGCCAGTCGTTTCCTGACCTTTCCTGTCTATAGCAGATCTATATTTAGACGCCCACACAAGATTTCCTACCTAAGGTCTTCGTTTTGGCTATAGGTAGGTCCTGACCTCGAAAACTTCCTTTTGTAAAGGACAATATCTCCCCAAGGTAACTTGAGGTGCGACTCAAGTGGGAAATTAATTATGCGCCGGTTACTAAAGACAACGTCAATAAAGACAAAATCAACCCCCACCCGTGGTATCCACATAGAAATGGAGAAGCAATATTGAGCAACAAACGATATCCGGAAGTCTCACAATGATCCTGTCGAATGCTGATGCTTTCCCGCCTCTCTGAACGTGGCCAAGAACGGTAACTTTCACATCCATGTTCAACCGCTCCGTCAGAACCTGGGGTATAATTCAATGTTATTCTTGACAATACATCAATTTCCCAAGAAGGCTGATTTGTTCGCATACATGTCCAAATAGAAATACATGAATTTGGTAGCAGGACACAAATGTTATAATACTTTCCACCCTATCTAGCATTATTTCATACAGCAAAAGACACATCTAAGTTTGCTTGTTTGTTTTGGGGTAATTTTTTTTTAATCGTGAACTAATTTGCTCTATAGCGTACGAAACTGTGCAGTTTTCATGTTCTGAATGCTCAATCTGATGAACGCCCCGATGTAAATACAAAATGGATTCAAAAAGAGACTAGCAGATATTTTTTTTAAAAGCGCTAAGGGTACGATCTCTGTCTATCAGTGTGAGAGAGGAATATAAGGAAACATCAAATGTTCCGCTGTCTTGTCGCACGCAATCGACATACGTGAACCAAGTCTTAACTTTCATTTTTCGTTTCCGGAGAGTCACGAATAACCATTTGTGAAGCTTTACTACTTTCAGGTCTTCATATCTAAATTTTCATTCTAGTCATGGAATCATTTAAATTTTTTTTATATGCAAAGAATCTTTTTATAAACCGAGAAATCAAGGTGAAGAGCCTCATCGTGACTCCAGATTGCTCATGTGTTTAATCAGATAACACTTCATTACAAAGATAAAAGTATTCACCATACCTATGCGACATCAATATTCTTGGGTCGGAATAAAAAAAATAATGAGCGAGTTTCACAATAGCTAGGCGCTGCAGATGAAGCACAAGTTAAATATAAAGCATAAGTTAAAATAGTTTCCTTGTAAGTAGAAAAATATAAATATTAAACATCTTCAATTATATAACTGTTTTCCGTTAATTTTTTTTTTTATTTTTCCCATATGCACACAAAGTAGAACAAGTAAGTAAAAATTTCACCACAGGCCTTACTTTTCAGTCTTGAGACTGCTTTAAGAACATTCCCTTTGGACATTGAGACTGGTTTAAGAACATTCCCTTTGGACATTTAGACTGGTTTCAGAACATTCCCTTTGGACATTGAGACTGGTTTAAGAACATTCCCTTTGGACATTGAGACTGGTTTAAGAACATTCCCTTTGGACATTGACACTTGTTTAAGAACATTCCCTTTGGACATTGAGACTGGTTTAAGAACATTCCCTTTGGACATTTAGACTGGTTTAAGAACATTCCCTTTGGACATTGAGACTGGTTTAAGAACATTCCCTTTGGACATTGAGACTGGTTTAAGAACATACCCTTTGGACATTGACGCTAGTTTAAGAACATTCCCTTTGGACATTGAGACTGGTTTAAGAACATACCCTATGGACATTGAGACTGGTTTAAAAACATACCTTTGGGATATTGAGACTGGTTTAATAATAAGGAGCATGTATTCTGGCCACGCAGCCAAAGTAACCTTGAAATGCAAACTGAGAGAGGAAAAGAGGGAGATTTTGTTCTGGCTACATGGCCATTTTACACACTCCAAAGTTATCTACCCTTTGGACATCCGAGCATTTGATGCTGTTACCGGAGCGGTCAATGGCTCCCTCTGCCACCAGTATAATCTGGGTACGACGGGCGTCCGACTTCGACGACTGTTGGAAACACGAACAGGATTATTGTGAGTCATTTAGTTAAAAAAAAGAAACAAATAAGTAGAGATATCTTCTTTTGTAAGACTTTTGGAATCAACAACAGAATTACTGTAAGACATTTATCAAAAAAAAAAAAAAAAAAGAAAAAGAAACAAATCAGAAGAGTTTTTAACTTGTGTAATACCGCATTTTCAAAAGGTCCTCTTTTTAACCGCGCATTATCCTGAAAGAACAAATAAGACGAACTTCACCAAATCAGTGCTCATCTTGACATTTTTCGAGGAAATTCACAGCCGTATCATGCGCGTTTAGAGAGAGCTTTCAATATATTGGGAAAGAAAAGAATTAGCTGTTTTCCGATCATACCTCTAACATTCACACTTAAATTCTCATCTATCTTTATCCCTTCACCTTTTGCTTTTTCTTTACTTTTCGCACGTTAACCTTTTTTTTTTTTTTGTCTCTTTCTGTCTTTCTAACTGTACTTATGCCGGCCTGTCCATCTGCTTGTCTGTCTATCACTGTCTCCATTCCTCTCCCTTTGTGTCTTTTTGAGATTCAAGCTCTGCCCTCCCCCTCTTTTTACCTCATATAATATAATCCCCCCCCCCCTTTTCGTCAGTTTCTTCTCATCCCTCTATCCTTTCTATGTGTTTCATCCTTGACGGTGCTCTGTTTGTGTCCTCTCTCCCTCACCTCTCTGATGTGATCACAGAGCCCCTGACGCCAGTCTCCCTCTGGAGGGTCCTCGGGGATGAAGACCATGCTGGCCTCACTGGAGATACCGGCCACCAGAGGGAGGTACCTAGACACGATTCATTGGGAAATGTGTATCACTAGTAATACGATATGTTATCTCTAAAACCATTAGAATAGGAGTGCAGTAGGATTCTTCGCTGTTTCTATGATACTACCGAGGTTATTATCGAATAAGGGAAACAAGACGACCCTAGCTCCTAAAGATTTCAGTGAGTTTATTCAGTCGAACATAACTGGCATTCACAAGGTTCACTATTTCCAACGTAATCAAGATCGTCATACTTATCGACGCTTTTTGCTAGGTTAGCGACGACACCAGCACGGGCAATGTGACGAAACCACTTTTCAGCCTTGTTTTGATCTCTGATATTAACGACTTATCACAGTCTTACCAAGTCTTTCCCATGTCTCTTCAATGTTTGTTCAATATTATTTTGTCTGCATTATTTTGGTGCGTAACCAAGATGCAAAACATAAAAAAAGAACACACTTTGGGTTTCAATTTTCACGCTGAAGATTGAACATTTATTATTTTGGTTTCTCTATACTTCTTTTTTTGGATATCCCTTGCGACTATCGGTTTATGAGAGTTTATGAAGATTAAAAGATTAACCAAGTAGGTAAATAGATCTAGTTAAATAGATTGATTGTCAGGAAGATAGATTGATAGACAGACGTAAAAACCAGACGCTCAGAAATAATACAATGTATAATTATACATACAGGAGAGAGACATAGATAGATAGATAGATAGATAGAAAGAAAGATAGAAAGAGAGAGAGAGACAGAAAAACAGACAAACAGACAGACAGGCAGAGAGAGAAAATAAGAAAGGAAAACAGAGAGATAGTTTGATAGGGAGAGAGGTAATGGTAGAGATAGAGAGTGAAAGTACTCTCCTCTATCACTGGTAAATATTTAAAATTTCGAAACTTCTACATTCGCACCACCCCGCCACACAGGCTATAAAAATACATTCGGAATAGCATAAGTCATACTTGATTGAAGGAATATCATCATGAATTGTCATCAGTGTCACTCTCAGCTCGCGATACTCACGTAAAACAATATTGCCTGAAGTCTTTCAAAAACAAGTCACCCAGCCCAATAGTTATATTGTTTCAAAGGCAGGAACTAAGTTCTGCTGCAGCGAAATGACGTCATGACTTCCATCCCCCTTTTATTACTTACCCGCACATTCTTCCCATGATTTCAACGACGAAGGCACGTTTGTGGCTGGCAAGATGTAAAAAAAGTACAATACAACTCAGACATTGGGAGGTGCTATATAGTCGTTCTCTTTCACTGGCTCTCTCTCTCTCTCTCTCTCTCTCTCTCTCTCTCTCTCTCTCTCTCTCTCTCTCTCTCTCTCTCTCTCTTTCTCTCTGACTCTGGCTCTCTCTCTTTCTCTCTCTGACTCTGGCTCTCTCTCATTCTCTCTCTGACTCTGGCTCTCTCTCTCTCTCTCTCTCTCTCTCTCTCTCTCTCTCTCTCTCTCTCTCTCTCTCTGACTCTGGCTCTGTTTAACTGTCTGTCTGTCTGTCTGTCTGTCTCTGACTCTGGCTCTGTTTAACTGTCTGTCTGTCTGTCTGTCTGTCTGTCTGTCTGTCTGTCTGTCTGTCTCTCTCTCTCTCTCTCTCTCTCTCTCTCTCTCTCTCTCTCTCTCTCTCTCTCTCTCTCTCTTTTCTTCTCAATTTTCCATAAATTGCTCAGCTTCGTTCCGTTTTTTCTCTCGAAATCATTATTTGTCCATCAGTAGAAACAATGTGATATCAACATTTCTCTAATTCTCATTTTCTCATAAATTAGTCTCGGTAAAATGTCTTTATTTTTTTGTTTTTCTAACTGTACATGCCTGTCTAGAGAGGAACAATTTGTAATCACCGTGCAAATCAGCTTTTCACCCCCTTCAGTCCATTCCACTCCAACAAACACTAATTTCACACTATTCACTTTTCTCTCTATTACAAGTTTTAGAAATTCCTTATTATCCCAACTGACATCGCTTCAGGCCCACAAGAAATGAGCACCAACAGTACTCACCTGGTGAGCACCAACAGTACTCACCTGGCGAGCACCAACAGTACTCACCTGGCGAGCACCAACAGTACTCACCTGGCGAGCACCAACAGTACTCACCTGGCGAGCACCAACAGTACTCACCTGGCGAGCACCAACAGTACTCACCTGGCGAGCACCAACAGTACTCACCTGGCGAGCACCAACAGTACTCACCTGGCGAGCACCAACAGTACTCACCTGGCGAGCACCAACAGTACTCACCTGGCGAGCACCAACAGTACTCACCTGACCGCAGTGGTCATTATCTCGTCCACGGACTCGAGGATGCGGTGCAGGGCGGAGTCCACCCCGATGGTCATGTCTGTGCCGCAGAAGTCGTTGTCGATGGAACCCACCAAGCCCACGATGTTGAGGCGTGAGCTGGTGACCAACTTGTCCGACGTTATCTGGTCTGGAGTGGTATACCAACAATATATAACGGCAGCAGCAGCAGCAGCAGCAGCGGTAGTAGTAGTAGTAGTAGTAGTAGTAGTAGTAGTAGTAGTAGTAGTAGTAGTAGTAGTAGTAGAAGTAGTAGTAGTAGTAGTAGTAGTAGTAGTAGTAGTAGTAGTAGTAGTAGTAGTAGTAGTAGTAGTAGTAGTAGTAGTAGTAGTAGTAGCTGTAGCAAAGGCAGCAGCTGCAGCAGAAGTAATAGTAACTATAGCAGTAGCGGCAGAGCAGCAGTAGAAGTAGTAGTAGTAGTAGTAGTAGTAGTAGTAGTAGTAGTAGTAGTAGTAGTAGCAGTAGTAGTAGTAGTAGTAGTAGTAGTAGTAGTAGTAGTAGTAGGAGCTGTAGCAAAGGCAGCAGCTGCAGCAGAAGTAATAGTAGCTATAGCAGTAGCGGCAGCAGCAGCAGCAGCAGTAGTAGTAGTAGTAGTAGTAGTAGTAGTAGTAGTAGTAGTAGTAGTAGTAGTAGTAGTAGTAGTAGTAGTAGTAGCAGCAGTAGCAGCAGTAGCAGCATCAGCAGCAGTAGTAATAGAAGTAGCTATAGCAGGTATGGACTAGATATAACGGACAAAGACCTCGTGCATATCAAGCACAGTGACCAACTTGTCAAATGAAAAGAGTGGAATAATCTGCCAAAACGTTTGAGATTCTTCCATACCCCTCCTTGGTTCACTTGCCTTTCCTTCGCAGAGTTGTGAACTCGTCTCTATGGTGGAGAGCTAACAAAGAGCGCACTCACTTGTATCCACCAGTTCCCGTAACAAGCCTGGCCACTCCTGCCTGAACAGATTAGCTCCCGTCAGACTGCCGTCTCCACCTGGGTCACAAGTGGATTACCAAACTTCATCACTTAAAAAGATGGTGTAAATAAGCTAAAAAAAATGAGGGAAAAGTGCTGTTTGGACTTTTTTGTTCAACTTTTGAAGAAGAGAATACAAATGAAAGATTATTAAGACATTTTTTAAGTCGTTGCAGTAAGTTACTTACATTTAAGGCAGAGGCACACACACAGAGTGAGTGAGTGAGAGAGAGAGAGAGAGAGAGAGAGAGAGAGAGAGAGAGAGAGAGAGAGAGAGAGAGAGAGAGAGAGAGAGAGAGAGAGAGAGAGAGAGAGAGAGAGAGAGAGAGAGAGAAAGAGACAGACAGGCAGACAGACAGACAGAGACAGAGACAGAGAGCGACAGAGAGAGACAGAGAGACAGAGACAGAGACAGAGACAGAAACAGAGACATAGGCAGAGACAGAGACAGAGAGACAGAAAGAGAGAGGCAGAGACAGAGACAGAGATAGAGACTGAGACAGAGACAGAGACAGAGACAGAGACAGAGATAGAGACAGAGACAGAGACAAAGACAGAGACAGAGACAGAGACAGAGACAGAGACAGAGAGAGAGAGAGACAGAGACAGAGAGAGATAAACGAAGAGGTTGGGGTGGGGTGGGGTGGGGGTTGATGGAGAAGAGGTAAAGAGATGACCTTTATCGTCCTCATTGTCCCACCCTCGTTATGATCGAAATTAAAGTAAGATGATATAACTATGTTCAGACTATCCCGAGCAATAGCCAGGTTCCGAACCAGGTCACCTATAGCAATGAGGTTCGTGATTCCCAGCTGGACCAGGTTTTTGGCGGCCTTTAGCCGACCTGGCCTCTCCTTGAACTCCATGCACCGAGCGCTTCCTATCATAGTGCCTCCCTGAGGAACAGATTAAACATTTATTTATACCAATTAATTTAAAGACTTCTCCATAATGTCCTAATCCGTCTTTTTTTTTATCCCGAAAACTTCATAATTAATCGTGCAATCTATCAATTTTAATATCGCTTAACCGAAACTTACCATGTGTATCGTATTAGACGTGCTTTCCCAAGTGGCCAGCACTATATCGTCCTTGCCCTCGACCATGCCCTGGTAACCCTGTCACGGCAAACAGAGGATGGCAGAGATAGACATTTTGGAGTTACGGATACAGGACAAAAAAAGAAACAGGAATTAAGAATGAACAGGCTAGAATGTAAATTGGGTGAGTCAAGCGGATTTGAAGTAGAGAGAAATCAGACAAGGAATAATTAAAAGAAAGAGAGAGAGAGAGAGAGAGAGAGAGAGAGAGAGAGAGAAGGAAGAGAGATAGAGGGAGAGAGAGGTATATATATATATTTATATATATATATGTATATATTTATACATATTTAAGTAGAGAGAAAAAGAGAGAGAGTGGGTTGGGGGAAGGGAGGCGGTAACCTGAGAGAGAGGCAGGAGTTAAACAAAGGGACATTACAAAAGAAAGCTTTCTTTTTATAGGGTTTTATCCCTTTGGAGGCTATTTAAAGCTGTCAAATAATTGAAGCACTGTTACATAATGTTGCCTGATTAGGACTCAGGGGTCGCGACTTACCTGTTATGCAATGTGAAATCAAGTCAATTTCTACTCTCCTAATTTATACCAAGGTCTTTAACAAGCGCTCAGCGAAGACTATGAAATATCTCAAAAAGTGCCTAAAAGTGTAATGCATTACGGCAATTGATGGCTATAAATTTATATCAACATACATGAACTCGACTGCTTAAAAAGGATTTTAAAACAGATATTTATTTTCGTAAATATGCTCATTTTTCTTCTTTTCAAACTTTTTCGTTGCTTTCTTAAACTTTAAAACTGGGCTAGAATTCATGAAACACTAAGGCACAAGAGTTTTGTAAAATTCATCTTTTCAATTCGAGAATCCAGATATCTAGTTCCTTGTGGCCTAGATTTAAGACCTGAAACTGTTTACCTCTTTTATATAGTAGACCTTGCAGCCCAGGAACATCCCGACTCTGACAATTGCTCTCACAGCGGCGTTCATTCCTGTTGAAAGTTTGAAAAAAAACTTTCTGTTTAGTATGTGAGTTTATCATGTAGTTTTTAACGTAATGCCATGCTTTTATAAATAGAAGATATAAACTTTCCCTCTTCTATTCACATTAGGCACGGCAAAAATCAAAATGTTTTTAAACGATTCGGCGAATCGTAAAGCAAAATTTCAATCTCTGGTGATCGTAATCGAAGGACACCAGCAGATATTTATTTGGAAATGCCCAAAACAGAATGGCAAATTTTATCGATCAACTTATCATCTCAGGAGGTTAAACGAATTTGAAAGGAAAAGATAAAATTCATGAAAAATCCAAATTACTTTAGATCATTCTGCAAGCTCACAATCATCCATAGTGAAAAAATGGGTAGCCATGAACTCCTACAAGACCATTCACCTCTAGACATTTTTGACAGAAATTCACAGCCTTATACAGAGAGATTAGAATTATGTTTGGGAAAGAGCTTAACTGAGCGGTCGATGTCTAGTATTATTGAATCATTGAGATAACCCTCTAGACTGACCTTGAGCGTCCCCACCGCTGGTGAAGACCCCGATGACGTTGCCTGCCCACTCCCCAGCCACGATTGTCTCGTTGGAGGAGGTCACCGACCGGTCATCAGTGGGCAGCTCCGTAGCGTCCGGCTCGTAGCTCATCCGCCTCTTCCTGAAATGGACCTGAGTGTTGGGCGGGTCCGTGTGGAAATCCCCTCCGGACGGCATGCTGAAGGTTATGGCCACCGAATCTCAAGTTAGTAGTTAAAGGAACAGATGGGAAGGGAAGGAACTAGTCAGAATAATCTCTAACTATAAATTATATATTTAGTGGCACTTCAATTCAACAGTATGAATTAGTAAGCCACGCTTTAATTATGCGAACGATGAAAGTTTCTCTCTAAGAATAAACGTTTTTGTTGAGGTTAAGGTAAGTGTAATTGAACAATTATAAAAGCGAACACATAGCGAACTTTTACGATCACCTTGCCGGAAAATACCGATGGTTAAAGGAGCAAAGTTGACGACTCCAAAGAACGTATATCAGAAGTCCAAGTAATTGGTTTTTGAGTTTAGGGTCCTGGTGGTACAAAAATTTTTCTTTTCTTTTTTTTTTCTTTTTAAATTTCTTTGTTAGAAATACCTGAAGTAACCTTGCAATGTATGTTTATGATAATATACCTCATACAACGCAGCACAGACGCTGGCACTCAATACTAACATGGAATTGGTCAAGGCCTTACAGAGTACATGATTTTTATTAGTGTTATTTAAAAGAGTAAGTTTTGAAATGCTTTACTCAGAAAACGCAAAACAATGAAGAGAAATGAGAATAGTATGTGAGGATTAAATAAATTTCACGTCGGCCCTCATCATTTTAGTAGGTAGGATAACGATTTAGATGAAAAAAAAATAGCTACGACTTGGAAAAGAAAAAGATTTGTACGATGTTAAGTTGAATTATTAGAAACCGTTCTCTGGCTTTTGGCTTCTTCGGTCTTTTTACTTCTTAGTTTGCAGCCAACAGCGTGCTCTGAAAAATATCTAAAAAGACTTTTTTGCGTAGAGAGCTAGAGTGAATTGCTATAATAGACTTAAGCCCTGTATTGCTTCCTACCGACCTGGGCTGTATCAATAAAATGTGTTGGAACTTTACTATCATAAAAGGTAAAGCTTAGCCCATGCAAGTCGCTTATAATTATCGACGCAAGTATATTTTTCATGTACGACTTTTTGCCCTATTCTAAACAAACTCTGTCGATCTATAGCAAAGCTATGTTACATTGACTATCGGACAGCCTACAGAAGTTGGAAAAAAAATCCGTAGCTTTGAATTTCGACATAAAATTAAGTAAAATTTACGACATATGCTATCCGCTTTTTTCTGGATCTTTACTTAGATCTACTAACTTTTCTTTCAAAAGAGAACACGTGTCAGATCTAGATCTCGTTAAAATATTTGTGCAGTAATTTTTTTTTTTTTTATTGATGAAAAGCCACTCTCAATATAATTTTTTTTAAACTATGCATTTTTATGATTGTCTCCTTGAGAGTTACGGTGAATTTATCTTATTGTTGATGTTTGAACAAATTTGATTGATCTCAATTCTTCTCTTTTACATTTCAAACGAAATGTTTTGTTTCCTTGAAGTGTTTTCCTGCTCGGCCAAAGTTCGCTCGCTTTCCCAATTATTTCGCATTATGAATATTTTCGTGTGCATACCTTGTATGTTGCCTATTTATCAGATACCGACATCTTGGAAAGCGAATGTATATATATATATAAATACTTTCTGTTGTGCTACGATTTTAACACGATATTTTTTTTCTTATTAAAGTGTGATTTTGTGAAACCCAAATTGCCAACCTATCTGCCTTTAATTATTTAATAGTTTAGTAAAAACAAACAAACAAAAAAACAGCTAGTTACACTATGCTGGTATTTGTAGTATTTTGTACTTTCGCGGATATGTTTTACCCCCATTAAAAATATTTAGCTTTCTGAAACGTTAATTTTAACCATTTCAATGACTACTTGAATAAGTGATGGACTAATTTTTGCAGACTTTGTCTCCCTGCATCATTTTATGACGTGGTTTTCCTTCAGTGCTTACATGAGAGCGAAGTTACTGGCGACCTACCTCACTCAAGGCACCTTAGCTTTCAGGCTGAGGCAGTTCTGAACGGTTTCACTGAGCAGTTGTCGCCCCTGGGATGGTTAGGTAACTCTGTGTTCTGAAAATGTTCCGCTATAACGGCATAACACACACATCCAGTCGGAGTGTCAATACTTCACGACTACAATCATAAGGAAGATGATCAGGATAGGTCTATTCCAAGGACATTTTAAAATATTAGGGGGGGGGGGGGTTGTTTGTTTATTTCTTTGTTGTATTTTATTATTATGTTGTTTTTTGATTTATCCATAGACGATGATAAAGTGAAAATGCTTTATCTATGTTTGATATTAAAAAAAAACATTTTAAAAGAGGAGATAAACTAAACAAGAAGCTGGAAAGATGTCAACTCTTGCTGTTAACATCTGATAGATTATCGTCAAGGCATCTCATCTCAGGTCCACTGTAGAGCCGTCAGCTAATTCTCTTGGTCTTGGTCAGACTGCATCAGAAATTTCACAAACTGTTTTCTATTGCCAATTCTAGCAATCCAGATTGAAATATGAGATTAAAATATTCAAATCATGGGGGGATATAATTATATCAATAAGATTTACAACTTGAATATTGTTTTCAAAACTATTCTTTTGATATACAGAATCAGAAAAAGACAATAAAAATCATAAACCCTAAGTAACAGATCATTTATGAACTAACCATTAAAACCTTATCGCTGTTGAGAAGTGAATACAAAGTTTTATTTCTTTCTCATCTCTCGTGACATACATTGTACTTTTGTCCCATCTCTGTAGGAGAGAATAAATGTACAGTCTCTTCAACTCCGCGCCATCCAGGCGGCCTCCACTAGAGATCGTTTGTTACAATATCCTGACACTCAAGGGCAAATGGCTTCGCTTTCCTCAAATAATTCCTTAACACGCGTATAGCCTTTTAGTCTTCATTATGTTGAAGAAGAAAATAAGAAAATAAAAGGAAATGAGGAACAAACAGGACGAAACAAAACTCAAGCGATTCTCTTTGCATTATGTGCATTCGATAACGATGTTTTATTTCAATTTTATTTCCCATAAATTATTTCTTCCCTCTCCCATTCTCTCTCTATCTCTCCCTCACTCTCTCTTTCTCCCTCTTTCTCTCTCTCTCTCTCTATCTATTCCTCTCTCTTTCTCTCTCAGTCTCTCTCTCTTTCTCCCTCTCTATCTATCCCTCTCTCTCTTTCTCTCTCTCTCTATATATATTTATCTATCTATCTCTCTTTCTCTTTCTCCCACTGTCTCTCTTTATTTCTTTTTCTTTTCTCTCTGTCATTCTCCTTCTCCACCCACCTTCCCCCCAACCCCTCTTTTCTCTCTGACAATCATGATAAAAGCGCGTTTTCTTCCTCCAACCACCCCGCTCCTCTATTTTATATATCAGCCCGATCTGAATCCTGATTAACGCAATGGCTGTTTGTCTTCTTCAACAAGCATATTAACTGGTCGTTTATATAAAAAAAATTATAATAATTTATTTGTAGGGCACACACGTCTCTGTCTTGTATCTCCAAGTGAAGCCAAACACTAATGAATCCCAGCGTACATCGCGAAAGGACAGAAAACGATTGTAACCGATCACCACAGAACTGATATACCGCACGTGCGTAACGCTCACAGCGCAGTAGAGGAGAGCGGGACAGACAGCATCTTCAGGCGGCCAAACAAAAACACATTTGTGACGCGATTGATCCACATCTGCGTGTTTATTGATTTAAAAACAAAAAGTATACGGGGATAACAAATTAAATACATGCTAAAGAAGTGCCGAGTCGTTGTGGCTTGCGGTTTGGATTTATTCGCTCAACAAAGGCCGCGAAATTTATAATCCAGTTTCGTGTTTTACTAACTTTCTTAATTAATTCACGATTGTGATTTATCCTAGTCACAGCCGACAGGATTCAGTTACAGACCTTGGTTCACAGCTAAAAATCGACAATAAAATAATTCAGTGGGAACACTCGTTATATACTTAGATTTTCATACAATATTTATTAGTAACAGAACAAAGATATCTGTACATAATATCTTGCTTTCTTTAACCAAAAATCTTTGGAGATTCGGGAGAAAGGAGGAAAATAATAATCCTTCCTAACTATAACTTTTTCTATTCTGTCTATTTATTAAAATGGAAATACAGTAGTATTAGTCCTTTAATAATCAGCATAATGATTTTGTAATCGATGCGAGTTGCTTTATATGTAGAAAAAAAAAAAAAAGAATAAAGAAATTACAGGCATTAATCGATAGCTACGAGAAGGGATCCTTCATGCTTTAATGATTATATAACTACACATCCTAGATTACAGGCCTGAGCATGATAGCCTTAATATACATTACAAAATTTGTGTTCAATCATCTAACTGATAAAAATCCTCCTTGTAAATTAATCGGTCTTCTTTTTCTTGAAAAGATCTACCGGACTTACATTTTGGATTTGCCATACCGTGCGAGAGAAAAGGGACAGAGAAATATAGAGAGACAAAGACACAGACAATAAAAGAGACACAGAGAGACATAGGCATAGACAGATCGACAATCAGAGAGTGTGAGAGAGGAACAGGCAGACAGAGAGAGAAAGAGAGAGAAAGAGAGAGAGAGAGAGAAAGAGAGAGAGAGAGAGAGAGAGAGAGAGAGAGAGAGAGAGAGAGAGAGAGAGAGAGAGAGTGAAAGTGAGATTCACTAAAAGGGTGCATTGTTTCAAAATCAAAGCTCATTACAATCCTCTTTCACTTAACATACATCGTATTCTATTGTCTGCTAGGCTTAATGTACTTTATATTTACAAAAAAAAAATTCTACATGATCTAATGTCTTCAATAAAGATAGCTCTATCTTGGGAATTAAAATCTAAAAACGACCGCATACGCTTTTGCTGAGTTAAGTGCCACACGCCGAGTGCGAATTTGTGATTCATTTATGCCTTTGATTTAAAAATAAAAATAATGAAAAAGTTATTTTTGTGAAAAGCTTCAGGGAAATTTACAACTTTATGCCAACTTAGACATTCCTAAGTGGTCTCGGCTAGATGGTCCTCATTTTTGCTTGGCTCCATTATATATCGATTATTATTATTATTATTATTATTATTATTATTATTATTATTATTATTATTATTATTATTATTATTATTATTATTATTATTATTATTATTATTATTATTATTATTATTATTATTATTATTATTATTATTATTATTATTATTATTATTATTATCATTATTATTATTATTATTATTATTATTATTATTATTATTATTATTATTATTATTATTATTATGATTATTATTATTATTATCATTATTATTATTATTGCTGTTGTTGTTGTTGTTGTAATTATTATCAACAACAACAAAAAAGAAAAAGAAACGCAGGCTTAATGTGATCTTCAGAACAATTTTTTGTTTTGTTTTTGGAGTGACCATTGAGTCAAAGGAATTGAAATTAATACCAATACCTGATTATATCATTATTATATCAATTAATCTGACTGAAATGTCTCTATCTGTATGGTGAACTATATCAAAACTAACAATAGTCTTTACAATAACGGACGAAGAAAGAAATATATACTTTCACCTATTGTTTTTTTTTATTCATCACAGAAAATCCCCCCAAAATAATTAACTATCATATTTAAACAATGGAAATATCCAGTTTATAATAAATGAATTTTGCCGGGTAAATATTTTGTTCAGTTCTTTTTTAATGCTATCACATAAAGGCTGTGTTAAACTATACCAGCCCCGATAGTATTATTGCTGTGCAAAATAATTATTTCTGTTACAAAACCGCACATAGTAACGGCTTTTATCGTTTCAATGAGATGATGGGTTTGGGATTAGGAGAGGTTATTTTGCAAAGTGTCAAGACTTCATGTCTGGATGTTTCCATTTGTAAGTCTAAGTTGTGTAGTTTCTTCTGTGAATATTTTTGTGACTCATGCTTTTCTCTCTCTCTCTCTCTCTCTCTCTCTCTCTCTCTCTCTCTCTCTCTCTCTCTCTCTCTCTCTCTCTTTCTATCTATCTATCTATCTATCTATATGTCTATCTTCTGTTTCGTTCTCCCTTCTTCCATTTCTCTCTCTCTCTCTCTCTCTCTCTCTCTCTCTCTCTCTCTCTCTCTCTCTCTCTCTCTCTCTCTCTCTCGCTTTCTCTATAACTCTCTCTTTTTCATTGTCTGGCTCTTCCCTTGGCCTTTCATCTTTTTGTGAACCTGTTTGTATTATTTTATGTTCTATTCTTTGATTCTATACACCTCTATAAGAATCTCTGTCTGTCTATTTGTCATCTATTCTCATCCACTCCATTCCAATACACATCCCTTATTCATCTCTTTGGCTCACTCAATTGTAATGTTTTTGCCTCATATTTTTCGTTTCATTTTATAGGAATGAGTCAAACCTGCGCCAGGCAGTAGAATATTCTCGTAAATTCAAATAGACGTGTTGAATCCCTGGTCAAATAGTAGAAGATTCTCGCAAACTCAAAGGAACGAAAGTCCCACCGATCTTTATGTAGACCGCGTTTGGCTTTCACCCCGGTGAGGCAGCAAGAGATTGGCACTGACTCTCTTTGGCTTGCACCCCGGACAGGAAGCAAGAGATTGGCACAGACTGTCCTTGGCTTGCACCCCGGACAGGAAGCAAGAGATTGGCACAGACTGTCCTTGGCTTGCACCCCGGACAGGAAGCAAGAGATTGGCACAGACTGTCTTTGGCTTGCACCCCGGACAGGAAGCAAGAGATTGGCACAGACTGTCTTTGGCTTGCACCCCGGACAGGAAGCAAGAGATTGGCACAGACTGTCTTTGGCTTGCACCCCGGACAGGAAGCAAGAGATTGGCACAGACTGTCTTTGGCTTGCACCCCGGACAGGAAGCAAGAGATTGGCACAGACTGTCTTTGGCTTGCACCCCAGACAGGAAGCAAGAGATTGGCACAGACTGTCTTTGGCTTGCACCCCGGACAGGAAGCAAGAGATTGGCACTGACTCTCTTTGGTTTGCACCCCGGACAGGAAGCAAGAGATTGCACAGACTGACTTTGACTTTCACTCCGATGACTCATCAAGTTGTTAGTGTTTCATTGTTATGATAATGGGGATGATTTTGGAGTTGGAGGTGTTGATTATGATGAAGATGATGATGATGATGATGTTCATATTGGCGTTTATGAAGAAATTTTAAAGGAACTTGGTTTGACGGGGTGATTAACGATGACGAGGAAATAGTGAAAATTAAAACGATAATATATTGATGTAGATACTTAATATTCGAAATGAGAAGAATGGCATATAAAAATTGGAGAAAAACAATTATAATGATAAAAGTCTAGATGTTAATGATATGAAGATAAGGTCGATACAAATGATGGTGGTCATGGATCTGATAATTTGAGGGAATAAGTTAAGTAGTGATAAATTTTCATATGTTGAAGATGATGATGATGATGATGATGATGATGATGTTTTTATGATAATGGTAGTGGTACAACGATCCAAATCGTAAAGGTGATGATAATGGCTATGATTATAAGCATGAGGGTTGTGGTGAAAATAATATGAATAATGATTACTATGATAATGAAGATGACGATGGGAAAGGTGAAGCTTATGATAATAAGGGTAATACATCGTAATTGATGATAAGACGACATAATTTATCTATCATGGCGAAAACAGCTATGCTTTAGGCAGCAATGATAACGACGAGTAGGTAAATAGCAGAGGACAGTATTTCTGACGTGGATGATTATGAGTACTGTCGGGTAATATATCTCTAAAAATTAACAAAAAAAAATGGATATCGGATTTCACTGATATATATCTCAAACATACTAAGCCTTAACAGCATAGTGCAGTTTATTAATGGATGTTCAAATGAATCAATTTATTAAATGGTAAGCTCTTGCACATATGGACTTTTTGGAATATGAAGATAAGATTTGGAACAACAAACTATGGAATCTATAAAGAACAAAAAATAAAAGTCAAAATTTCACGTAACAGGTTGGAGGAGAGAGAAAATTTCGCCTCCACTTTTCCTAGATTAAGCAAAGTAAACACTACATTAATTCTCTTTTATATTTTCCGCATTGTAAAAATGTTGCCTTTTCTACTTTTTGCCTTTTTTTCACATTCATCTCTTTTTTTCATACCTTTATGCTTCATAATTATATAATCTCTCCCTTATTTGTCTTTACGATATGTCCTGTTCTCTCCAACTGTCAAAAGTTGACTTTGTGTATAATAATCCATTTATTCATTGATCGATTTATACAGTTTTCTTTCTACATATTAAACTTTCCGTTTCTTAATCTAATAATCTCTCTCTCTCTCTCTCTCTCTCTCTCTCTCTCTCTCTCTCTCTCTCTCTCTCTCTCTCTCTCTCTCTCTCTCTCTCTCTCTCTCTCTCTCTCTCACTCTCTCTCCCTCTCTCTCTATCCATCTATCTATCTATCTATCTGTCTATCTACCTATCTATATCTGTCTTTATAACATTTAATCCTCTTTCTACCTATCCACCTATCCATGTTTCTATCAATCAATCTATTTATAAATCTATCTATTCATATATGAATCTATCGACTTATCAGTTAACTGACCAAGGCCTGTGTAGATATGGAAATTTAACTAATACTCCTTTACATCACGATATTATTCAACTTTTCGTTATTCTATAGAGTTTTGAATTTTGCCTCTCGTATTCTAAACAAAAAATAAATTTTAAAAAATCGAAAAAAGTCTTAAGGCAAAGTATTCTAAAATTTTCAAAGTATGAAATGATTTGTTTCCTTTTGTAAATTCAGGAGAGTAAGACGGAAAAGATGTGAGTAGCTTTTCAAACATCAAACTGGTGCCACCGTTACCTTGACAATTATTTTTAAAACTGTTTTTGCTTTTTTCTTACACACAATCAGAATTGAAGCAAGCATTAAGTTCTATATAATATTGTAATGTATACCACAGAATTTATCACTCACACAGCCAAGTTATAAAATAAGTCTGCGGTTTGCAAGACAAAATAAATATCACAGAACTACCAGCATGGTCGGTGAAACACATTCATCTGGAAAATGTTGGAAAGTGAAATAATAAAACATGTCCATTTAGTCAGAAATTTGGTCGATGGGTGTAAACTGTCAGACTAGATCGTTAAGCTTATAATTATTTGAATTTCAAAAAAGCTAACTTGGCCGGTGAAGCAATAAGAAAAAGGGCGTTATTTGAAGTTTATCAA
>JAWDGP010003210.1:0-25000 GCA_033675545.1 Elysia crispata | reverse complement strand
CAGGCAAAAGGGCGGCTGTAGATAGAGGACTACATAAACAGCAGTACTGGACCTTTCCTTCTTCATAGCATATTTAAGTGGTTTAAAAATCCTTACTCTTTCTTGATATTCTGCGACTGCTAATAACATAACAGCTGCAGAGATCAGATACATCAAAACTAGTCTCCGAAATGGCACGTCAATTGTTTAAAATGACATTACAAAGTCGTCCACTCCAATTAACAAGGAAGCACATCCACTGAGATTAACAACAGAGAACTTTCACCCCGATCCTCTGCCTACCATTTACTAGCTTGTTTTCTTCGGGTCTTTTGTCAGAATTTGTATGATTGTTTCTTTATTGTTGTGCTCATCGAGAATCTTTTTTCTCTGGCAGGAAATTTTCAGAGCTCAGACTGTCTCAACCCTATTGCAAGTGGTACTGAGCAAACACCCAGACGCCTCATTGATGAAGCATGGCAAGTATACTCCGAGGTCAAAACTGCTTGATGCCCTCCTCTCACCTTCTGTTCTGTTTTAATTACTGGAAAAGTTGTAATGAATAATGGTTTTTAATGAGAGATGTTTAGAAGGTTACAGACGAGAAAATATGTTTAGTGAATGTCGTTTTTAAACGAAATCATCTGATTTGACATCTTCATAGTACCGGTACGTTGAATGACATTTGCCAAGAGTGAAAGCCAAAGTAATTTCGACGTGGCGAAGTAGCGAACCCTCTGAACCAAATTGCCTATATTTTTTTTTATTTGTGTCCAGATATAATAAAAGTATATAACACGTTTTTCTGCATATCCGTATCCAGTGAGTTCTGCCCAGAAGCCAGTGGTAGGCAGAGGGCGATTATATTGCACTTGTTGCAGGATGTTATTTCATCAGTTCCAGTTTCATGTTATCTTCAGTGGTTTGACAGTGTGCGTTAGTGTTATTGAAAGGTTTAGGGTCCACTGTGAAAAATGGTATTACTATATGTTTGAGTAAGATTCTGAACGTTTGATTCATGCTAGAGTGACCCAGAGCGATAGAGAGAAAGACAGACTGACAGACAGACAGACAGAGACAGACAGAGACAGACAGACAGCTCGTCAGAGAGGGACAAGGAGCGTTGTTATAAACCTATGAAGTTTTCTTCTCTAATGAAACATATCTCTTACTCGCCTAGGCACGACGCTCTAGATAAATCTTAATACGAATGGCTCGTTATTTTTCATTTTCCAAAACAACATCAGATGCTTCTTTATAACTGTTGATGCTAATAACCTCCCATTTTGATTTGCTCCAGTCTTTATTAAACCAAACGCTGTATGTTAAACAAACATAAATAGTCAAAGAGATTGGTGAATACCGACTTTAATATTCTTCTTTGCTGTTTTCGGATAACCATACGTTATCAATTATATCGCTATATTTATATTAGGTAGTGCAGCAGCAGAACAACAGTTTTGACCTGAAACAAGTTTTTAAGTAATCTCTGTGTTGTTACATGAAAGATACTCACTTAACAATTTTGGATTGAATTAAGTCTTAAAGTCTGTCAAATTCTAAAACTGGTTTCTCCTATCTTCTCCCTGCCTCTGCCCTTCTCTGTCTCTGTCTCTGTCTCTCTGTCTCTCTGTCTCTCTGTCTGTCTCTCTCTCTCTCTCTCTCTCTCTCTCTCTCTCTCTCTCTCTCTTTCTTTCTTTTTTCCATCTCTCTCACTGTTTTTCTCTTTTCCTTCTTATGCCATCTTTTTCAGTTAACGTTTTCTCTTTGTCAACATCATGTCATTGCTCATGCCTTCTTGTCATTCTCCTCTGGTCCTCAGTTTCCTTTTCTCTCTCTCTCTCTCTCTCTCTCTCTCTCTCTCTCTCTCTCTCTCTCTCTCTCTCTCTCTTTAGCAAAACAAAAAAAATAAAACTGCGCTCTTCTCATACAAAGATGAACCAACTACCTTTTCAATTTTAATGATGAAACCAGGGAAAAGATGCGTTCCGTATCAAAACTGAGTGATGCAGCTGTACCTTTAACGGTACAGAGCACACGTCTCGCTTCGGTAATTAGGGGATGGCTGACACGCGCAAGTGAACGCGTGTAATCGTGCAGGCAAAGAAATCAGCGACTATCGGAAAGTGAGGATTATGATAATTGGATATAACGCACGCTATTAGACATTCAGATCCGTTGCATCTTGAGTTTATTCAAACTAGGAGAATGAGACCTGTTTGATTAAAATCGTGTTCGCAAAGATGAAAAAGGCAAAATAGTATAAGGCAGTCTTGCAGTCTTCATCGATGGTTAGAACCCAGTGAGTGAGAAGCTAACAGCAAGAAAATCAGAGGATCTTTGCCCATAAAACAGACAGACCCAATGTAATGAGGAGAATCTTAAAATTGGTGCCATCGGTTTTAGATTCGAAACAAGGACGTAAATAGGATGTAAAGGAAAGGATCTAGAGTTTTTGGCCTCTTTAGAGGTATCGTGGAAGCAGTAACCGCAAAATAGTTTAAATTAAAATAATAAAAAAACTGCTAACAGCCATTTCAAGAGAGTCGCACATGCTCGAAACTCAGCAGTCAGGTATAAATAAATAAATAAATCATGAATATATATGTATATATATATATATATATATATATATATATATATATATATAGAGAGAGAGAGAGAGAGAGAGAGAGAGAGAGAGAGAGAGAGAGAGAGAGAGAGATAAAGTGAACGATGACGTACCCTCTAATTTAAAGAATCCCAGCAGATAATTAGAACATTTCAGTATTCACGTCCCAAGAAGCAAATGCAAGGAAAGAAAGGCAAAACTCCCCGGCGCAAGATATGGACAGCAGCCAATGTGCAGGCATGTAGAAGCTATTGAAAGTTTCTTGGCTCAACAATAACTGTCTATAATTTATGAGTCGTCCATTGATCGGCCAATTATTGTTTTAACAGCGTCGTCTTTAATGCTGAAACCCAACCTATTTCTCACCAACAGTAGTCTTAGAGTGCCATTTTTTGTGGCTATCTCTCTCTTTCTCTCTTTCTGTCTCTCTGTCTGTCTGTCTGTCTGTCTCTCTCTCTCTCTCTCTCTCTCTCTCTCTCTCTCTCTCTCTGTCCTATTTTTATAAATACTTCTTCGAGGGGAGTTCAAGAAGTCTTTTTTCTAGATATGAAGCAATAAAGCTAAGATACAGCTTTCTCATTTGGCACACATATATTCATTTCTCTACATAGTCACTATCCAAAAACAAGAGCTATTAAAACAAGAGCGTCGATGTGCTGAGAGAAAGTGGAGAAAGTCTAGACTTGAGATACACAGACAGATTTATGTCTATGCTAAAAACAAAGTGAACGACATGCTGGTCAAAAGTAAGAAGAAATATTTTAAAGAAAGGATTTTTGAGAGCAAAGGCAATTCTAATGAACTTTATAAACTTGTGAAAAGCCTTTATAAACCAACCTCATCTTACAAACCAGTACTTCCTTCTCACGATGACACTGAACAGCTGTGCAACAGCTTCAGCTCATTCTTTGGCGGCAAGATCGATAATATAAGAAATCAACTTGACAACGAATCAACTTTAACGCCAAATAACGAACCACCATCTAATCCTTCATCGACTCTGCAAGAATTTAGGCCTGCTTTAGTGGAAGAAGTCGAAAAACTTATAATCGCTATGCCAAACAAAAGTTGCGTCCTGGATAAAATTCCTGCCTGGCTTTTCAAAGAGGCTCATAAGGAACTCGCCCCTTCATTAGCTGACATCATAAACTCAAGTCTAGCAAACCATGACTTTCCATCTTCCTTGAAGCAGGCCTATGTAACACCGTTAATCAAAAAAGCATCCCTGGATAAGGAGGAGATGAAAAATTATAGACCAGTGTCTAACATACCGATAATCTCCAAACTCATCGAAAAAATCGTATCGAGCAGAATCTTACAACACCTCGCGTTTAACAATCTTCATACGAACTTTCAATCTGCTTATAAACAGCACTGAGTCTACTTTGCTAAGAGTTGCCAACGACATCCTCCGTTACATCGATAATAAAAAGTCTGTTCTGTTGATTCTACTGGACTTAAGCGCTGCTTTCGACACCATCGACCATGATATAATATTGGCTCGCGCGCATTCACGTTTTGGCATAGATGGAAAAGCCCTTTATTGGCTTAATGCTTATCTTAAGGACAGAACGCATCGACAATAACAAAGCAACTCCATCTCCTCTAAAATATGGTGTCCCACAAGGTTCTGTCCTGGGACCTCTACTTTTCACCATGTACACAGCACCTGTAGCTGACATTGCAGAGCGGCATGGAGTAAATTATCATCTCTAGGCACACGACACCCAGCTCTATGTACCATTTGATAATACGCTTGGGACTGCATCTTACCAAAAGGAGTCAATCGAGAAATGTGTGGTTGAAATTGCAAATTGGATGAACTCTAACAAACTGAAGTTAAATAGTGATAAAACAGATGTGATCGTGTTTGAAACGAACAAAGCTCTTATAGATCTTAACTTTAATAGTGTTCAAATAAAAAGTTCCAGCGTTCCTGTTTCAAGTTCAGTAAAAAATCTGGGATGTTATTTAGACGCAAATTTTGCTGTCTTGTCAGATCAATAACATATGTCAGCAATCGTACTACCATCTTAAGAATATTGGCATGATCAGAAGCTATATTAATAAAGATACTGCTCAACTTCTAGTCAGCTCTTTAGTAATGAGCAGAATAGACTACTGTAATTCATTGCTTACTGATAACTAAACTCCAGAGAGTACAAAATCAGGCAGCCAGGATTGTATCCTGTGCTAAAAATCATCAGCACATTACACCTGTCTTAAAAGATCTTCACTGGCTTCCAGTTAAACAAAGAATTGATTTTAAAGTACTGACCTTTGTTCATAATTTTTTTCAAAATACATCTCCTTTCTATATTCAAGAAATTTTAGAATGTCACAGGCCTAATAGAGTTTTAAGATCAAGTGGTAATAATAAACTAGCTGTACCACGATCTCATTCAACGCTAGGCGATAGGGCTTTTTCAATCTACTCTCCCATTAAATGGAATGCCCTCCCGGCATCTTTAAAACTATCTTTTACACACGACAATTTTAAACGACATTTAAAGACTTTCCTTTTTAAACAAGCCTTTGTGTGACCTCTTTCATATTTTAGGGTCTTATTGATGTCAAATGATACATATATCCACTGTTTTTATTGTGAAAAATCTGTACGCGCCTAGAGCATTTTATTTAAGGTGATATACGGCGCTTTATAAATGGTTATTATTATTATTATTATTATTATTATTATTATTATTATTATTATTATTATTATTATTATTATTATTATTATTATTATTATTATTATTATTATTATCCAGAGAAACAGATATCTGCCACCTCTCTTTGACCTTCAAAAGTCCTTGAGGGTATAAGAACCTACAATGGGCCTCATTGTCTTCAACAGCTTCAATGGCGTCCGCGTTGTCATGGAAACGACGCCCTTTAAGTGTTTTTTTTAATACTAGGGAACGTAAAAAAGTCTGAGGAGGCTAAGTCTGGCGAATTTGTGGCAGAATTTCAAAGCCGTACTGTTCTGCATCTGAACTGCTTCTTATGTCCTGTCCACAGAGACATACTCGCCATGCTGTATGAGAGACTTATTGCTGACTTTTGTCACGTCTTTTTCTCATCAGTTCGGACCACAATTTTAACAGCAAACTCAAATGGCTGCTGTCCATTTTTCAGGTAGTAAGTCATAAGTGTAACTTCAAAATCCAAGAAACGCGACAACATGACCTTTCCACTTGATGGTGTTACCTTTAACTTCTTTGATGAAGGTGAACGGACTTTCCATTGCAAAGAGGACGTCTTTTATTCTCAATCAGAACAATAAACCTACGCTTCATCCATGATTACCATGTTTTTAAAGCAATATGTGTCATTGGACTCGATTCGAGTTTTGCCGGACCACACCCTCGACTTTTTCTCAAAGGCGACCACCTTACAGGAACCCTTTTCATGTTGAGATAGTCTTGGAGCATTGGTTTAATTGACTCTACACTGATTTCAGTTTTACTTGAGAGCTGTTTAACAGTTATGTGTCAATCCAATAGAAATAGTTTCTTCACTAAGGTAACATTATCTTCATTTGCGCCTTTCACGTTCTTCATGCACCATCGACATGAACCAAGATTTGATTTTCTTAACCAGTATGTCACATTATGATAATGTGCATTTGTCATAAACTTGTACTTTTTTCTCTAAAAAAGAAAGGGGTTTTCATTGCAACCGTAAAAACTTGATTACCTAGCGACATTCAACCAGCTCCAAGAGGCTATCAGTGGCTATTTACCACTTGATTCTGTTGACGCCATGCATCTCACGTTCCAAGCAGGAGACTTAAAGGCTGACAAAACATCAATATTCTACCATAGTAACTTCCTTCTCAGACCAAAGACTTCTTGAACCCCCCCCCCTCATATTCATCACTTTTTTCCGTTATTGAAATTTGTTTGTTTTATGTTCCTCTTCATTCAGTCCAATCCGTCGTTCAGAAAATTTGTACTTACTTCGTCTCTCCCTGTCTCTCTCTCTCTCCCCCTCATCTATACTCTTCATCACATCTTCACAGATATTTATATCACTTTTTTCTCTCTTTACAAATTACTTCGTTTCACATCACTCTTATTCTTTCTTTTTTCCCTATCCGTCGTTCATATTATCTTCATTTATCTTACCTCTCTCTCTCTCTCTGTCTCTCTCTCTCTCTCTCTCTCTCTCTCTCTCTCTCTCTCTCTCTCTCTTTGTGTCTATCTCTCTCTCTATCTATCTATCTATCCATCTATCTATCGATTTTTTAGCTGTTTTCTCAGTTTGCCCTGTGCGGCCATGACGTGTTGAAGATACAAGTTGTAATAGCAAATTGATAGAAATAATTAGGATAATAAATATTTTTAACCCATTCAGTAACATTAAACAACATGCCAGTCTCTCGCTATAGAGATAGACAGAGACACAGAGAGAGAGGGAGTGAGAGAAGGAGAGAGGAAGTGAGAGAGAGAAAGAGAGAGAGAGAGAGAGAGAGAGAGAGAGAGAGAGAGAGAGAGAGAGAGAGAGAGAGAGAGAGAGAGAGAGAGAGAGAGAGAGAGAGAGAGAGAGAGAGAGGGTCTTTTCTAAGAAAATGCCTGAAAATTTACAAGCAATGTTAAGCAAAATGAAAAAGAGGCACGAAAAGTCATAAGATATCTCAAAATTAATTAACTTGATTTTTTGAAGATATATGTGATATAGCAATTTCATAATTATTCGGAAATAAATATTTTTAAATGCTTGTTTACAGTTTAGAAACGAGTAGCCTTATTCCAGACCGCTGCAAGGGGAGATTTTCTCCCAACGACTAAGCAAAGTGATCTACATTTGAAATAAAACTGAAGGATATGATTGGCAGGTAATCACAAGCTGGAGAATCTTTGAAATGCCGTGCATACGTACATCGTGGGTTTGATCATAAAAGACAGCAGCAGCGAAACCTTGCAGGATTCAGGGCTTTTCATCTCTTCGAAGACCACCATAGAAAAATAAGGAGGATCCATCATGAAATAATATTTGAAAACGTGTACTATTTTCGGTTTTAAAAAATAAGCAATAGGTGTTTTAGAAACAATACCCATAAGGTGTTTGACAATTTCACAAGAAAATGTGCTTTGATCCGAAGAGTTGCTTCTCCCACATGGTAGTCTTAAAATTGCACCAGTAAATAAGAATCAACTGGTCCGACTGGACATTAGGTGCCGTAACCAGGCATAAGTGATAAAAGAAAGCTACAAGTGACGACGTAATCTAACAGTAGGGCCTAGCACTTCTCCATTAGCTTTTCACAATCAACATCAACAAAAGGGCTGAAAATTAGCGAAACAGTGGCGTTTTTCTTTGTAAAATAGTATAATACAATCACCAATGTTGAAAAATTCACAAACTATTTATATTGATTTTTAACTCTCATTATCATATTAATACATAAAACAAGAATTCTAGCAAGACTGTGCATCACTTGGTTGTTTCTGCGGGTATTTGCAGCCTTATAATGTGTATTTCAAAGGATCTTAAAATAAATTTTCCAGAATGAATGATGCACTTAAGTGTAAATTGTGACGGGTCGGCTTTCTTTCGTGCCATGGTTGTATGCCACGATTAAAGCATCTAAAACAGGTGCTCACGTGGGGCCTCCCAGCATTCCGCGAAAAGAACGTTTTCTATGGAGCATCTTCTTTCCTTGGATGCCTATTGAAACTTTACTGTTTCTCAACAAGAAATTTTAAAACACCAATAGTTATGAAAATACTGGCATACTTTCTTTTCAGTTTAAAAATATTTCATGAATGAAAGTCGATTAAGCAATGTTGAAGAGTTAAAAGTGAACATCAAAAGTTAAAAAAAACCACACACATACACACGAAAAGAACGAAAAACAAACACAGATTCTAGAAAAAGGAAAGGAGATACATGACTGTGTCGTTAGTCACCATCACCCTCAGCTGTGCAAAAATTAGGCCTGATCCCATAAAGCATTCTGACGGGAGTGAAGTGTGATTGATTGAGAGTTGACCCACATGAATGGTTAAAACGTTTATCAATGATAGAAAACCTTGAGATATCAAACATTTTTGACAAACTTTGACAGAAAATAATTGCCCCTTTATATCACAATAATTACAACAGTTATAAAAAAAAAATTAAGCGACCACATGCATGTATGTATCTGTTGAATATTATTATTCGTTTTCTCCGAAAGTTAAACTGTATGAGATTAGGCACCGTCGTACAAAACAGAATAACTTTTTATTTAGTTAAACTGTGACGTGATGTAGCCTCCATAAAACAGAGTGATAACGAAAAGGAAACATCTCTTTTATGAGTTATATCATCGTATATATATATATATATATATATATATATATATATATATATATATATATATATATCATCACGGTGGGGTGCATTTTTCCCATCGATGCAGTTTATGGAGCATGCGCAGCCCAATATTTAATCTCTACACTAAAGCAATAATGTTGGATTTTTATCATAGAAAATAAACTTTCTGCATAAGATCATTAAAAAGCAAAACTATACAGAATGGCGGCATTTTCTTCAGGTAATAATTATATAAGGGATAAAGTTAGCTTTGGATTTTTTTATTTTTTTTTTGTTTCTAAGCCCTAATCTTTTTCAAACACCCACTTTTCTAAGACCACAGCTATGGTCCAATCGCTTATCCTACATCATTCTTCATTTATTGTCGTATTGAAACTCCGTAATCCCAGTCACCAGGCGCTTACTAGGATTAGGATTACAATTTGTAACCAGATCGGATGTTAGAAACATCGCCCTGCGATCTTTACGGATCATTCACGGTGGGTTCGAAGCTCAAACTGCCGTAAGGAAAGTTTCAGGACGCATCTGTCAAAACGCGTTGTGTGGAACGTTGGTGATTTTGGTGTAGTGTTAGGTGGTTGCTAACAGATACAGTTTCAACTTTAAGGGGAGCTAATTATATTGAAAAAGACACTTAATGTAAACTATGGCAGATTTTTCGTCAGCTCGCTATAAATCGATATTAGTTTTACGCCAAAGTAAAATACAGAAATTATGGAAAAAGCGATTTTGCCGAGACTGATTGCTCAAGTTTGAACCTTGAATCTTCTTTCCCATAACTATGAGGTTATTTCTGTCCACGGTGGTATTAGAGATCGATAATCTTTTAAAAAACATTAACTTTAGTATAATGATAGCGCCTTTCAGGTAATTAATACAATGCCACTTAACAATCGACAAAAAATGGAACAAAATTAAGCGTCATACAGTAGAATTCATTAAATCTGTTAATGAAAACTTTCTGTATTAAAATGAAAACAATACTGTTTATCTTTGCAATTTTTACTGGAAAAACGTTTTGGACGTACTACAATCATAATATAAAGATCGTAACCTCAAACGTGTAATGGGTCATCGCATTTTTGTGGGGCACTAAAAAATCCAAATAATATGGTAACGCTACTCTATATCATGTGACTTTACGTGGGCATATTTTTAAATCCCGAAGTTGATTGACGGATTCACAAAACGGCATTTAAAAACCCATATGAACTCTCTTAAGAATGCGAGACAAACCATTGAGCTACGTAGAGATGTTAATTATCCGCACTAATTCGTGTTTGTTTTAATCCGAAACGAACACAATGTTTGTTTTGTTTTTTAATTCCCTTGGTGGTTGGAATAGGTTGAACTGTCGAAACTAGATCTTGGAGGTTGGCCTACTCTTAATGAGAATATTAGATCTAGATTTAGATCTCTAGAGTGATGTAGATCTAGATCTATCGAGATATCTCGATTCTAGGTAAAGATGGATAGGTGGAGGCATATAATTTTATCTGGATCATGCAAGTAAAAAGGAGAGATATCATTATCAAGGCCATTATTTTATAAGTTTTATAAGCCACTTTAAATACACACTCGCACCCCAGCTTCGGCAAAGTGACATCAGGGTCCCGTTTGTAGAACAGGGTTTTTAGCTTGTTATAATAATGGTATTAAATCATTTCACTTGTAAAAAAAAATGAAACAAAAGTTATAAAAAAAAAACATTTACTTTTGTTGCATAGCTCTTCAAAATGGCATGTAATCTATTTTATCATTGCAATTGAAGGTTTCAATTTATATTCTCTCTCGTTCTCTCTCTTTATCCACTCTATATTACTATTTAACATGTATTGCTAATTATCTTGTAGTGAATTTGTACCATAAAAACTCAGCTTTGCTGTCCCAAAAAAACACAAGAGCCAAATTACTCTTTGGTTTACAAGTGTTCTAATACTATTTTAATTTATGTTGATGGTGTACTGCGTATCACTTCTATTTTTTATATACAATCTTTAAAAAAATACTGCCCTACCTTGGCCGCGTCACTTGTCCTCTCTGTGCCAGGCACTTGAACGTGGCACAGTGACAATGGAGAAGAGATGACCAGCTAGCGGCAAGTCTAGGCCAGGGAACCTGGACTGGGGTGGTGAGAGACTGAGCGAAACGGGCAAGGAGGATCTTACACGTGTGTGAGAGTGAGCAACTGCTGAACTTACTGGTAAGGCTTATTAGGACAGAGGGTGAAGGTGAGGAAAGGGGGGGGGGCAAGGGAAGGTAGGATGGGAGACGGCAAAGGGAGGGGTGACACGCACTCTGACGTGCACGTTCTTCGTCTCGACGTTATGGAGAAGAAAATGATTACTGCCTTCGACTGTTCATTGTTTGCAATCTGTTTTAGGTGCTGGCATTCTATTTTTAGAGGCAAGATAACATGTCTGCATTTGAAAACAGATACCGCAAAGAAAATATTTAAAAAAAAACGTACTTGTGTTTTCATGGGGTTTTATTTAAGCATAAGTCAATTTTAAGCAAACTGTTCTTCGCTACAGAGAGAGAGAGAGAGAGAGAGAGAGAGAGAGAGAGAGGGGAGAAAGAAAGAGAGAGAGACACACAGAGAGAGACAGACATACAGACAGACAGAAAGAAAGATAGAGAGACAGACAGACAGAGACAGAGAAAGAGAGAGAGAGAGAGAGAGAGAGAGAGAGAGAGAGAGAGAGAGACACCGAAAGTGTGTGTGTGTGTGAGAGAGAGAGGGGGAGAGAGAGAGAGAGACCGAAAGTGTGTGTGTGTGTGTGAGAGAGAGAGAGAGAGAGAGAGAGAGAGAGAGAGAGAGAGAGAGAGAGAGCTTAGGTAGATAGACAGGCAGATATGATTCCAAACTCACCCACCACTGGTGTCGAGGTTACACCGTTGAAAACTGTCCCAGCGGATGAACGGCGAATCATTTACTCACAACCAATGGCGCCCCTCTCGAGAGTCAGTGGGAATCACGGTGATGGAATGAGGGAGGAACGAAAAAAAACTAAGTAAAAAGAGTGAAGAATAATAAACAGAAAAACGGAGGAAGATAGAATGAAAGGAAGAAGAGACTAGGGGGAAAGGAATATAGAAAGAGACAGAAATGTAAATATTATTATTAACAGAGAAAATGATGACATAAAGAGAGGGAATTAAACCAAACGTTCAGACAAACAACAAATATGTCAGATATTTTCCCTAAATAAACTACTGAGCCACATGCTTTCTGTGTGGGTAATCTGCGCCACGTGACAGTGGGGATACACTCGCCTCAAGCCAGTAATCTATCTCGTCCCACAGAACATTCTAGATGGCAAACAGCTGAGCTGTTCGGTCAGCAGCCCAGTAGGGATAACCCGTTGTCACTTCCTGCTAGTAGCCGGGGTTTTTTAACGCAACCACTTTGCAGAGTAATATGAGTGTCAATTAAAAGTAGTTTGTCAGTTTTGTGTACGATATTTAAATCTAGCAGCTTGATTACCCTCCTTCCCTCCTTCAATCTTTCTGTGTGTAAATCGAAATAGAAAAGCAAAAACACCCCACGTGTCTGTAAATAGTATAATTAGGGTCTAAAAAGAGACAGGCACACACTTTTTTTCTGTACTGAAGAACTAAAAATATAAGGCGAAACGTTTATAGTTGTGTTGTTTCTTTTTTTAGTCCCATAGTTGTATGCTTGCCTCTTTTTAGGATCTCTTTCTGTGTGTGTGTCTCTCTCATTCTATCTTATCATCTTCCCTTCTTTTTGAACGTTTTTATATCTTTCTTTCTATCTATCACACTTTATTTTATACACTTCCCATCATAAATTATATCTCTAAATCAATATCTGTGTTTCCAAGACCTCTATATTATATTGCGTAGATTTGATTCTAACCAGAATAAAGAAGCATGCGCTTCCGAAAATCCATTAACAGTAACTGTTTCTCTCAGACGTAAAAAAAAAAGAATTGTGGTATGTGAGGAAGAGAAGAAGAGGTAATGAGAACAATGAAATATAGAAAGATACACAGGCAGACAGGCAGGAATGGGGAGAGGCTGCAATATGGATAAATGAATGAAGAGAAAGATGAGAGAAAGAGAGAAAGAGTGCGAGAGCGAAAAGGAGATAGAAAGAGAGAGAGAGAGAGAGAGAGAGAGAGAGAGAGAGAGAGAGAGAGAGAGAGAGAGAGAGAGAGAGAAAGTCAGTGAGTCAGCGAGTCAGTGAGTCTGTAATATAGAGAAAGAAATGGAGAGTAAATTCCCATGCCGCACAAACAAATCACAGCGTTATCCGCTAAGCTTCTAAGAAGAGTGTCAGGCCATGCTTTATTGACTCACGCACAAACTGGTTGCACTTGGAAACCGCAGCGCTCCTCCCAGCTGTTACAGCCCAACACAGATAGATAGATCTCAAATCTCAATACTGCACGGTCGCCCTGTCCCGACCCTTTGTTTAGCCGTTCCCTCCCTTATTTGTCTTGATTTGTCGGGGCGGGAGAATGGTTCGAAACTTGTAGCGGGCGACAATTCAGCTAGAAGTTATGGAGTTTATTGCCCTTTACTCACACAGCAGCCAATGCAATAAATCGCGAATTAGATCTAGAACTACAATTATTTATCTGGGTATCGTGGTCTAAAAACGTCGAAGCTGTTAAATAAAATGATTTTTACAAGGACTTAGGGCTATGTTGATCTCCTTCCACATTGTGCGCTTGCTTTTTAATGCAAAGGTGTTTTGGCCGGGTTATAGTAAAACGTTTGATTTAATACGTTTATCGATGTTAAGAAAAAACAGGACAGTATATTGCATTTACAATGGATGAATGTGTTTCTAGATTTACAAAAGTTAGAGGACGCCATTGAGGAGGCCAATCCACTCATATTTTTGTTTTAACTGAAATATATTCTTCATTGACAGATTGTGGCGTAGGAAGTTAAAAAATGAGATGAACACAGTGGGTTTTTAGTATCTCAAAAGATAAACTAGATAGGTGGATATGTGCGTGTGTCAAGATAAATCACGATGAATTGCGGTAATGTTAAAAACTAGAGAAAGAAGAAAAGACAGAGAGAGAGAAAAAGAAAGAGAGAGAGAGAGAGAGAGAGAGAGAGAGAGAGAAAGAAAAGTGGGGGGAGGGGGAGGAGGAGAGAGAGATACAAAGAAATAGATTTGTAGGGGGATATTTGTTTGTTATATTTTAGTTATCACAGAAATATAATATTGCCAGATTGAATTATCATCACCATCATCATCATTATTATTATTGTCATCGTTACCATCATCCTTACCATCTTTATCATCATCATTATCATAATACAATCATCATCTTTTTTTTATTGTATTGCCATCGTTTTCTGCTGAAAGAACTATTTAACTGACAGATGCAGTCTGAATCATCGTCTCGGAAATACGAAAAATAATGGCGGCGAAAAATCGAGAATTTTCTCACTCATGGCTTAAGATTAAGAGTGATTACCAACTAGCTTTACAACAGCATCAAGTCAACTTCAAAGTTCATTACTCTATCTTGCAACAACCAGCCCATCTTGTATTTCTTAGCAGTTTGATATACCCCGTGTAATAAAAGGTTATCTCAGACTTTTATAAAAATCTGTCAAATGCGTCAACCGTTAAGTTGGATATTGCAGAAAAGGTTGGGCGCCAATTTTATTTAACATTTGTAAACACTTTGGAGCACGAGAATCGAGAAGTCCACTGAAACTGAATCTCTTCTCTTTTTTTTTCCAATTTTGTTTTCATTGTTTGTTTTTTGTGGGGGGTTTTTGTGGTTTTTTTTTTCTTTTGTTTCTTTTTTTTTTTTTTTTTGCTTTTGTCTTTTTTTGTTGTTTTTTTCCCACACCGTTTATCCATCATTCACCAAATCTTTTCATCAATAGATTGATGGACTTTGTTGAATGAAGTGCATATACTTTGTTATTTATAGACACATAATTAGGTGGTTCCATGTTGAAAAGTTCAGATATGATTGCCATGACTTTGGCGATGACTTCAGTGGATAAGCAAAATAGTCCAATGAATATTCTCATAAATAACCATCTGTGGCTTAACACTCGTGTCGATTATTAAAAGATAATTTCCAGGCCCATTAACTCTATCATCCGGTTACAGTATATTACCGAGTACAGCTAGAATAACTGAGCTTATTTCCCTACAAGCTGTTTCCCACATGACCAATTTCCGATTCGATTCTGATTTTCTCAAATCAATAAAAAAAAAAAGAAACGAATTGAATTATGGTTACTTTTGTTATTTCAAAAAGAAAAAAGGGAATACGTTTGGAAGATAAAATAAACTCAAACTAAACTTAAGGAGAAAAAAAAAATCTTACATGATGTTATTGCAGAGTTTAAGCTACTACACATTCTTCTAGTTTCGGCAGGATTAATTAAGTTGCAAACGGTAAACGCTGATAGAAGTTTAATATGACAAGGTGATCGACAATAACAGAGGGACAAGATAAGAGTGGCAACTAGAGAGAAGGAGATAAATAAGGAAAAGAAAAATGTAAAAAGAGAGTCAATAAAAGAAAGAATGCAATAGACGTTATGAGACGAATAGCAGAGAAGAACGAGACAGAAGAAAGAGAGAGAGAGAGAGAGAGAGAGAGAGAGAGAGGAGAGTAAGATAGAGAGACAGAGAGGGAGAGGAGAGTAAGATAGAGAGACAGAGAGAGAGCGAGTTGGAGGCATAATCATCGTGATGCTGAGAGAGTGGAAGAATCAAAGGTCCTGAAAGAATAAGAAGAATGAAGAAGATCAGAGTGGTAGGGAGAACAAAAGAAAGAATGTAAAATCAAAAGGAGAGGTAAGTAGAGGGAAAGACAGGCGGACAGAGAATGGAGAAAGAGGAGGACAAAGAAGTGGTCACTGCGAAATCATGGTGACATTGAGCGAATTGAACAAAGCCAATGATTTTCTTAAAATAAAAAGAAACAGAAGTTGTCGCCGTTTTGTTTTACCTAGCGTGTATCCCTTCCAATTCCTACCAGGAATATCTAATATCATGAAAACTGCCTCGTTTAACTCCCTTTCTTAGGTTCTCTATTGTCAAAGAAAAAAAATATCTAGGTCCCGGTTTGATGTCAAGGTCAAAAGACTTAATTGACTAAGTCTATTGAAAGTGTATGAATTGTTTCAAAAGTTGTGACACATCCCTTTTACACTCATATTCTTACACTTACCTTTATGTTTGTTTCAAATTTACTTAAATGTTTTCTCTGAGAGTGCCTAGGCCTCAAAAGAATGAAAATTAAACAAATAGGTTAAAACAAAAACAAAACAAAACAAAAAATAAAAGTGAAGTACCGGTACATTCCTTTCAAGTGTTACCTTTACAAAAGCGTGTTCTCAGCTTTTTATTTGCAATCTCCGTTCAGATGACTAAGAGATTGGGACTGTGCTATAGAGCATAAACTTGTATCTCACCATAACTAAATTCGGTTCTTACTTATTTCGCAATTTTATCTGTTCGGAAGGCTCAACTTATTAATAGTGTAATTTTTAGTCCTGCTATTATAGTTGGACCAGTTACAACCTACAAGCTGAATTAAAAAGTAAAATTAGATTTAAGAGCAAATCAATGTGAAGAAGGAAATCAATCCAAAGTAACGATAACTCATGTATATCATATTTATAAATAGTTTCAAGAGTTAAGTCTCACTCAGTAGGCATTTTCAGAAAAGAAATTTTGCTTCTACATGTTTGAAAGAAGAAAAATGAGCTTTGGATGGTCCTAATCTATGCTACTGCTATCTGAAATGTCTCCAATAGTGCCCTTAAAGAAAACAATCTCAAAAGATCTAAAACCTGCACAGAATCCATAGTTGCCATCAATAACAAAGAATTGTATTACTCACAAATATGAAGGACAATTTGTAATAAATAAAAAAAAAAGAAAAAAGAAAACATGTTTGATATATTTAGTAACAATTTTTCAAATGAACCAAAAAAAAAATCAAGACTTACTTATATGACTTCTCATGTTTTAAATGATTTTTATTACAACAAGTATAATGTAAAAAAAAAAAAAAAAAAAAAAAGGATTATAGGCACAAGGAATAGGTCCTAACGGAAGGGTTAAAAAATGAAATAAAAAGCTTATATTGATACATATTAAAAAGACAAACACTTACAAAATATCAATAGCAAAAAAGAGTTTAATGAGGCAAAAGAATCTAGTAAAGCTCTTTAAGCCATTTAAGCTACGTCATACACTAATCAAAGATAATGGTCTAATGACTAAAAAAATTATTATTTTAATTCAAATGGGAAATGATAGTCACAAAAAAAGAAATTTGTAGAAAAAAGTTTTTTTTAATCACGATATATAAAACAAAATTTAAAAAAAATGGCCTTATTATACGGGCAAAAATTTTAGAGGGGGAAAGGAGAGGGAAAAAATGATATGACAATTCTTTGATATATTTTTTTTAATTCAAAAAGGAAATCATAAAAAAAACCTTGTTTGACATATACAAAAAATGTCTTTTTCATAATGTCAATAACAGTTAAAAAAATAATTCTTAACACGAGAGAAATTTAAAAAAAAATATTTGACAATTCTCTGGGACATTTATTCAGATGAGTGAATACAATCAGAAAAAAAAGACACTGGAAAAAAAAAGATTATCAATGTCATAAGTACAATCAAAAAGATGCTATACACAAAGAGGCAAAATTTTTGAAAAGGGGGGGGGGAAATGGAGGGAAAGAAAGAAAAAAGAATACATGATCTGACAATTCCTTTCTACATATATATTTATACAAAAAATGTCAAAAACAAAAATAAAATTATATGATGAACACTATATTACAATTTTAAAATAAAAGGATAAAAGTGGGAGTGACTAAAACAGGAAAAAAATAGATTTGAAACGGCTTTGAGACCTTTATGTACCAAATTAACAAGGAGAAAGACTTATTTGACAAAACTGAGTCTTCACAATATCAAAACTTAAAAACAAAATGGATCTTAACCAAAATACAAAGTTTACATACAATGTAAATTTTTTTTAAAAAAAAGGCGAAAACAGAAAAACTATGAAAATCCTCAAACAAGGTCCTCAGGGTGACTTTCTAACCAAAATGATTTTCATCAAAATACCAAAAACAAATCAAGCATACAAAAGATTAGCCAAAATAAATGCAACTGCTTGAGAAAGCATGGGTTAAAATGTTACAAAATATGCAATGATAAATGTCTCGCGGCCAGTCAAAATGAGACGGAAGTCGCGGTGGCTCATTATGAGAAATAGGCCTCTAAAGGTTGGAATCGAGTATTTTAAGCAAATTTTTTTTTTTTGCTCATTTGAAACGTGGGCTATTTCTGAATCGTTTGGTACGCACAGGACCCGCAAAGTCGGCATTTTTATGCATAAAAATAATTTTTCAAGATACCACCATCGTAAAAAAAAAACCCAGCTCTGAAATAAAATACGAAATTTTTGGTCTTTTCCTTACGCCTGCATCTGTATGTTTCAAACTTGGACACAGCTTATTATATATCGTTGGAAAGGTCTTTTAAAAAGCTATTCGAATATGTCCATATTTTGGCTCTTCTTTTGAAATTCAACCAATGGGAATGTTTTTAAGAACATAAACAACGTAAGGTATGGTTGCTATACAAAAAAGGTGGTGAAAGTAGGTCAATCTTTAAAGGCGTTTTTCTCAGAATTTTCACTGGGGGGGCTACATCAGTATCTTTAAAAAGCAATATCTCCGCACACAATTGAGATAGACACTTGATTTTTGCGGCAACTTTTAGGGTATTTTATAAGGTTTCTTTTAATACCAATATCTCTATGACCCCAAAATTCGACTTCAGACTCATTTTGAAGGGTTGCAAAACAAATGATCTTTGAAACTATTCATTAAGCTATTCTTGAATCTATTCATACATTTAAAAAAAATTGTGCAGGAAGAGATTTTTCATGACAATATCGATCTCCAAGAAAATCCTGAAAGCAACCAAAAAAGCTCAGAATGGATTGATAAAAAATGTTTCCAAAATTGATAGGAACAAAAGCTGGCATAATGTACATTATCTATAGACCTAAAAGAATGTTGTACATATTAGGAAAAATAAAACTAATTTTAATAATTTACTATTTAATTCCAATATAAAAGTCTCAAAAGTTTTATTATTTAACTATAAAATTCATTTTAACACTTTTCTTTTTTCACGAATAAGCTCATTATGCAAAAATCACTTGTGGTTTGCACAGTTGACTGTGTTAGAGTAAGTTTATCACTTAGGACCACTGACAGTCATGGCAGGGCTAGTGTTGCAAGACCCTCAATTTAAAATCACTTAGGGGCCTAATGTGCTCCGCAGATATTTTCTTTTGAAAATTTTATATCTTCTGTAAAGAATCAGATTGCACTTCACTTTTTAACGCGCAAAAAAGTAACCTTTTGAAAAAAAAATATACACATACAAAAAAAAAACCATTTCTCAAAAAAAAGTGTCCCACTTATAATATTCTTAAAAATATGTGATACCATGGCATTTCCATAAAAACAAATATCCTCAACAAGTAGAGCACTGAAAGTAAAGAATAAAATATAAAATAGCATTTCAATTTAAATTGACAGAAAGTAAACCAAAATAATTTTAACTATGAGTAAAATTTCATATCTAGAATTTTGAAGAACCGGTGTTCTTTTGTAGTTATCATGAAAGGTATGCTAAGTGGTGTTTAACACTTCGTGTAGGTTCTAATTTAACAATTCAGCAAAGTGCCGATTAATACCAGTCTGGTTCTGTAACACATGAAAATTAATATGAAAGTTACTAGCCATTTTTGTCAAAGGTTTTACACTTCCGTGTCTAACAATTGCATTAGATTAAAAAGGGTTCTATCACAAAATAATGACAACATTTTTATTGAATTAATCTTTGTAATATTCTTTACACTCGCATCACAAAGAATTGAAAAGAAAAACATTGTGATTAGATTTGCATTTGTTCACCAAAACAGTCATTAGAATGAGGCACCTTCAGTTCATCCTCAGCATATTTAAAACAGTAACAAATAGATAAAATACCAGATGGGTGAATGAAAGCAATAATAAAAATCTTTGCCTATTTTAAACCGTAAGAAGGCATATACAAAACATTTTCATATGATTAAATGATATGCAAGACGTTTAAAGCAGCTGTCCAGTGTTTAACATTTTTATAACCTAAGGGCCTTCCACCTGAAGCTTGCTGTTTGCTATAGCCTATCCACAACACTCACAGTGATCCACCCGTTTTGGCATATTGAATGTAAGCCCTCATCAGGCAGGATGGAACTGGGTTAAGAAAGCTTGTGTGGATATCAAGGCTGATGCTCTATTTGATAACTTTTTTTTTCCCTTGCATACATGGTGGTAAAATTTGAAGATAAGGCCTCATTGCAACAAGTCGTTTCAAATTTAAAATCTACAATAGACGCAAAATTGATTGAGATAAAAGCTAAGAATGTATATATCTAAATAAAAAATGTGCGCCTTGTTTACAATCCATTGCTTGTAAGGTTAACTTTTATAAATTTTTTAAAACCATAATTCTGAAAAAAATTATGTCCACAGCAATAAGGTTTCTCAAACAGTATTATGAAGAAAGTGAAGATTTTTTTTTTAGAAGACAAAAATTTAGAGGTCAGGATAAGATGAGGGAAAGGGGTAATTTAGAGGGAGAGAGGTGATAGAGAGTGAAGGGGAAGAAAAGGAAAACACAGAGAGAGAAAGAGAGAGAGAGAGACAGAGAGACAGAGACAGACAGACAGACAGACAGACAGACAAAGACAGAGAGAGACAGACAAGAGACAGACAGACAGGCAGAGACAGAGACAGGCAGAAACTCACAGGCAGACACAGAGTGATACACAAGAAAATCTATGAAAAATGATCATAGAGACAGACAATGCAAAAAAAAATATCATAAAATAGATAATGGCACATGGAGAGAAATCAGAGAGATTGGATTCCAGACCAAAAGGTAGAAGATTTTGGGGGAATGCAGGATCACGGGAGTTTATGAAAAACAAACAAAAAAATAAAAAACAAAAAAAAAGAAAAAATGTCGGTATGCATAACAAAGGAAGCATAGGAATAAAACTTCACTTCACTGATAAAGCAATCGGACATTTACTGTCTCAGCTTACAAAGTATTGGTACTTCATCCCTTTATATGAAAAAAAGCAATTAATCAAGGGGCATTAATTGCTTTTTTTTCATCTAAAGGGATGAAGTACCAATACTTTGTAAGCTGAGACAGTAAATGTCCTCATTTATGATAAACATGTCAACATAAATCAAAGTCATCCAAAATGGCGCAACATAATAATGTTTAGCAAGTTTGAATTTAAGTCTCAAAAATGGGCTGAACTGGACGTTTGATTGTACAAAATTTTTAAATGCAAGTGAAAAGGGGAAAAATAATCTGTTTGGAAATCCTTATATGTGACATAATACAAAGCATTCAATTGATAACTGACTAAGTGTAAATTTTGGGTATGAAGTATAAATTCAACCTCTTATACTTTGTGATGGAAATAAAACTGCATATGAGGTTTGTCAACACTCAGCACAGAGGCAATACTGGAAGCTAAGCTGTAAGAGACAGAGGAAAACAAAGAAGACAAAACTGATTGGTTGAGGCAGAGCTGTGCAGATATAAGTCAACCACATGAAGAACAGGGTATATATAAAAAATAAGATAAAGCCCGACACCCAAAAAAGAATAAAATCGCACCAGTAATATGGTCTTTATGAACAAAATGCTCTTACACTAACAAGTCCTAATAAATGCAATATCTATATCAAATTTCTTAAAAAAAAAAAATGGAAAATTTAACTAACAAACTACATGTATCGACATTTATTCAGGATGGTTGAAAAGAGCATATGGGGCAACGAAAATGAAAACTTACTTGACTTCAAAATGTAAAAAAAAAGGAATTTCACTTGTAAATCAAATAATTGATGTATTATGATAATTTCTAACAAAAATTTCCACCCAAATTAAGGCACAATTTAAACTAACTTTAACAAGATCGAAAAGTATTCTTGCAAAACAAAATTTTGTGAAGCATACGCAACAACAAAAGGGAAAAGAGGAAATAAGGTCTTGAAATAATAATATGAAGAATACCCAACAATATCATGGACGAATAAAAGTTCATATGGAAATATTCACATGGAATAGGTCGGACAATGCATACAAACAAAAAGTGCTGTGAACTGGTGAGCTTCTTCGACTGCACGATATGACATGACCAGAAGATCGCACGAAACGTTACGGGAAAGGGAATTAAAGGTTGACCAACTCGAGAAAAGATTCTGGATTGCCAGAGAACATCAGAGCTACAGACCCAATCAAGTCGGGAGATAGAGATTATGGAGAGGCACGGTTTCCAACACCTGTTGACATGAACTGGGTCATGGTGATGATTAGCCACACTTACTTTAATCATGAATTAAGACCATGAGGTGGGATAAGTACGTTCAGTACATAACAAAAAAGCCTTGATGCTTACAATAGCCTCTATGAATCATTAGCGATAAAGATGGAGCATACGTCAGAAAAAGAAAGAATTTCTTGAAAGGGTTGCTATAATAATTTTAAGATCGCAAAAGCAGCTGCTGATTATTTTATTACCACTTCATGTTGACTGAGAAAGTTGGATCGCTAAGTGGATGATAATTAAAAAAATGTGTGATGGTCTGAGAAAACCAGTCGCTTGTCGGAAAAGTAACTACTGAGATAAAGGGCTCTAAAGGTGGTCAGGGTGACCCCCGGTCGAAACTGAACGAGTACTATACTTATAAAGTTCAACCATTTTTACATCATCTGACTGAAGTAGGAGCTTTAATTTTGTCTCTAAATATTTTAAAACAATTTTTTTCTGAACCCTATCGAGCGTCAAAGTCCGAAAAATCGTTAAAATTTAATGATATTTTACGTACTCTTTGCATCCGCGTAGTAAAATTTTCACCCGTTTAAACCCTATAGTGTTGTATACCGTTGTACTCGTTTATTTTCGCTCTTTTCTGTGGTACCGAGTGCGCATGAATACATTTGTTTACATCGGCACTACATTTTCTGCGCATCTCACAAGTCAAAATCACTGTGATCCACTTCACCTCATCCACAGTTAAAGTTATTTCTTTCTGAATTTCAAAACTTTTACACCCCAAAAGCTCATTCAAAGAATCATACAACTATTCAATTTTGCTGAAACCTTCTTCTTTCTTTGTTTTATCACGCCTATAATACTTTAAAAGTAAAAATTCCATCGCTCCTAGCAATTTTTTTAATGGTAACTAAAGACAACAACATGGCTGACTCAACGAATTGAGATGAAGAAACTGAGGATATTTTCCTATTAAACTCGCTTTAAAAGACCATAATTGAAAGATAAACTTCTCATGAAATGATAAGATAAGTGTAAGAACAATATTTTAGTCATTCAATCACTTGCAAAAGCTAAATTTGGTCGAAAACTCCGGACAAGCCATAATTTTTGTTAGTTGTATGTCATTTGAACAATGTGTCTAGGTCATCCTGTTTTTACCTGGTATTCCCCCCTTCTTTTCCTAAAGTTGTCTACTTGTTTTGTGAAGTATTTATAAGTTTCTCTTATCCCTTAGAGTGTTCTTTGAAACAAATTTTAATTCTTTTTATGAGGAAATACTTCCTGCAACCTGTCTCACCCCCTCTCTAAATAAGACAATGGTTTGTATGTCATTAATTTTAAATTTTAAAGTTCTGAAATTGATAAAAAGTCATGGCAAACTATTGTTCATAATATTCTTTCAGTGTATGTCAGCAGACATGACAAAAATATAGTTGAAAATTTTCAAAAAATTCATTTTTACTGATTTTATGTTTAGTGAGGAAGATTGCATTCTTTTTTAATTTTTTTTTCGTCTTTCAACAGTACTTTTCCTCTCTCTCTCTCTCTCTCTCTCTCTCTCTCTCTCTCTCTCTCTCTCTCTGAATAGCTGGACCAGGCCGGTTGTAGAGGGTCCCAAGCTGGGAAACGAGTCCCTGGCCCAGCTTCATATCTCGTAAACTCGGAAAAGGACGCTAAAAACTGATGTATATTTTGCTCAAATATATTCGTAATTTTCTTTTTATCCTCTGAGCACAAAGTTATAATCATCATCATCCTCATCCACCTCATCACCATCATGACCATCATCTATCTCATCATCATCATAGTTAGCCACACCTCCGGCCTCCTCCTCATCCTTATCACCATAAAAATTGTCATTACCATCAAAATCACAATCATTATCACCATCATAATTATCATTTACATCAAAATCACAATCATTATCACCATCATAATTATCATTTACATCAAAATCACAATCATTATCACTATCATAATTATCATTACCATCATTTTCACCACCTTGTCTCCATCCTTGTATTGTGGTGCTTATTTTAGTCCTGCTTTTATTCCCACTTTAAGGCCCTCGTTTTCGTAGTCCTTGTTTTCGTCTTACCTGCCTTGGTCCTTGTTTTCGATGTCCTTGTTTTTGTGGCCTTTATCTTAGTCCTTGGCTTTATCTCCATTTTAAGGCCCTTGTTTTCAACCTTCTTGTCTTGGTCCTCATTTTCTATGTCCTTGTTTTTGTAATCATTATCTTAGTCCTTACTTTTATCCCCATTTTAACGACCCCCGTTTTCAACATCCTAGATCTCGTTGGTCTTAATTAAGTCCTCGTTTTTTTTTTTTTGTTGTTGATTTATTTATGTCAGTGGTCTGAGTCTTCGATTTGTTTGAGTGTTCATTTTTTTTGTCGTTGATCATGTAATTCTTGTCCAAGTCCATATTTTCCTCCTCACCGTGAAAGTCATCGTTTTCCTTTTCCCTGTTTTGGTGGTCATCATCATCCTTATTACCATCATAATCATCATCCTTATCGTTATTATTATTATTATTATTATTATTATTATTATTATTATTATTATTATTATTATTATTATTATCATTATTGTTACCATTACTTCCCTGTTAAGCAGTTGCTGTTGGACCTCACTTTGAAGATGACAAGCTTTTTTTTAAATGAAGTCAGTAGAAC
>JAWDGP010003209.1:0-22172 GCA_033675545.1 Elysia crispata | reverse complement strand
CAATTTTTAAGTTCATCCAAATATCTTGAAACTTAAAATGTGTAAATATCACAAATGAAGCATACTTCTTCAAGCCTCAACTTGGAATTTTAAGTTACGATACCTCAGAACAACTATATGTTCACTTACCTATACTCACTCTACTTCACCAGTGTCGCTTGCCTTTAAAAGCATAAATCGCTGAAAAGTAAAAAAAGAGAAGAATGTTTATATAACCTGAGGAATCATATTTTGTACAGGATTTATGTTCCAAATTAACTTCAATTTTCCGAGAAAACTATAAAACTAATAATAAAGATAATGTCAATTTTTAGTTCATCAAATATCTTGAAACTTAAAATATGTAAATATCACAAATCAAGCTTACTACTTCAAGCCTCAGCTTGGAATTTTAAATTGATACCTGACCATATGTTCAGACCTATACTTGCTCTGACTTCACCATTGTCGCTTGCCTTTAAAAGCATGAATCGCTGAAAAGGAAAAAAAGAGAAGAATGTCTATATATAACCTGAGGAAACATATTTTGTACAGGATTTATGTTCCAAATCAACTTCTATTTTCCTGGAAAACTAGCCTTTAAAATGAAATTTAACTTTGATCAGTAGTTTGTTCTCTTCAATCTTTTTGAGATTCAGACAGCTAAAGTATTCATCACCTGTCGATTAAAGGAGGAAAAATATTTAAAAAATTTTGTGCACTCAACTTATCCACACATTCTGCTATTATTTTCAACTTTTGACTAAATGTTTTCCAAAAAAATTAAACTAAATCAACAAAAAACTATAATAAAGCTCATGTCAATTTTTAGTTCATCAAATATCTTGAAACTTAAAATGTGTAAATATCACAAATGAAGCTTACTACTTCAAGCCTCAGCTTGGAATTTGAAGTTGATACCTAATTATATGTTCAGATCTATACTTGCTCTGACTTCACCATTGTCGCTTGCCTTTTTAAGCATGAATAGTTGAAAAGAAAAAAAAAGAGAAGAATGTTTATATATCCTGAAGAAACATATTTTGTACAGGATTTATGTTCCAAATGAACTTCGATTTTTCCGGGAAAACTATAAAACTATAATAAAGCTAATGTCAATTTTTAGTTCATCAAATATCTTGAAACTTTAAATGTGTAAATATCACAAATGAAGCTTACTACTTTAAGCCTTAGCTTGGAATTTTAAGTTAATACCTGACTATATGTTCAGACCTATACTTGCTCTGACTTCACCATTGTCGCTTGCCTTTAAATGCATGAATCGCTGAAAAGAAAAAAAAAGAGAAGAATGTTTATATTTTTTACAGGATTTATGTTATAAATTAACTTCTATTTCCCTGAAAAATAGCCTTTTAAATAAAATTTAACTTTGATCAGTAGTTTGTTCTCTTCAATCTTTTTGAGATTCAGATAGTTAAAGTATTTATCACCTGTCGGTTAAATGTACAAAAATATTTTTAAAATTTTGGGTACTCTACTTTTCAACTTACCTTAGTGCCTAAAGGGAGATGCCTTATCATCCACCTTTAATTTAATGTGTCTTTTCATCTTTGTAGCTCTTAGTCTGGCCAGTTCATCAGCCTGGTTTTCTTGGTTCCAGTTTCTTTTAAGCATCAAGATCCATGTTCAGTGATCTTCAATACAAACAATCTGCAATTTATGAGTCTAAAGTATCACTCGATTTAACCTTGGCCTTTTCTTTAAGGGTTGTAGTTACACGATTTCTTACAGTACCTATCGTAATGTTCTCTATTTACTTGGGTTCCAAGTCCACACTATACTTGGTGCATACATCTGATGAAAGGACTGTCCATGAAAATAGAATAATCAATAAACTTGATAATAGCATATAACGGATATATATTTACTTTAAGGAAAAGAAAAAACAGAATAATAACCTAAATTATTTTATATTTCATTTTGGGCATGGAAATATATAGTGCATGCCTACAAAGCTAACTGTTAACCATAAAAAGAGTGTCTTTGGGTTGGGGCTTAATAAGTTAGAGATATTGCATGCTTATTTTCTAGAAATTATCCTCAGAGTTGAGAGTCTTGCTTCATATTTCTGCCTCTAAATCTTCACAATATCTAGCCTCCCACATTACCAAATAGTTTTAAAAGATAAGAGTCTGATAAAAATGGAAAGAAAATTTATTGTTGCCAGTAACCTGAAACTGCAACATGTCAATGTCAAAGTATTGACCCTCGTAATCTAATTTTCATTTCTGTGTCAATTTATGCTGTGATAGAATTCAAAATTGCTGAATTGCAGTCAACTTAAGACATGATACTGCTGAATCTCTTCACTGCTCCAGTTCTAGTGATTTACTACAAGACAAAATTTAATGGTAAAAGAAAACTATGTTATTTTCACAAATCATCTATACAGAGACTAAGTCAAAAATCTTCGAACTCCTGTGATGACAGCAGGGCAGTTAGCTACCAAGTGTTTTTGTTCACAAAATATATATATACTTGGCATTACCTTTCCTCCAGCATATTATGATATAAGTTTACAAAACAGAATAGAACACTTGTGGACTTACCTTTATTTCACAAGAGCGAGGCTCAAGGTAGGGTAGCTTCGATTCTTCTTGACAATTCTTTATGCTCCTACATGATTCTTGTCCCAGATATTCACATCCACTTTTCAATCATGTCTTGTTCCCCACTGGTTACCTCCACAATACCAGCTTCTACTTAACTCTGCTGCTAGCACATCTAGATGTAGAAAAAGTCCCATCATACCATTTTAAAATAAAAGTACTGAGATAAATTTCAGGTTTAATTTTTGAGTAAAATTGAGAAATTTTATGTATTACTACACCTGCATAAATATGGATAAGATAAATGTTACTGAGATCCTTATCAAGTTGTAACCATGGGTAATTTATTCAACATCTCAACATATACACACAATCTCGAATGAATTACCCTTCAAAATGTGTGCACTTCTTAATAAACAATGAGGTGGTTTCTTTATCACCTTTAGGTTTAGATGTGAGAGTACTATTTACTTTGCAAGCAAAAATAATCTAATAATATAGATGAACATTTTGTAGACAAAGAAAAGGTAAACACAAACAGATTTTAGATACTAAGAACCCTATTTTGATGCTAAGGGTCTTAGTTACATTATTCCTTACAGTACCTACTATAATGTTTTCTGTCTAACTACTTGTGCTCCAAGTCCACATTGTACATAGTTCCTACATCTAATGAAAGGACTGTTCATGACAATAGAATAAGCAATAATTTTGATCTTTGATTGTAAAGGATATATAAAGAAAAGAACGAAAAAGAAAAATGGATTGCAAATATTGTGTCACTAAACATTTTACATTTTATCTCATGCATGTTTGCCAGTAAAGAGAGTCGCTTTGGGTTAGAGCTAAGATAAATGAGGGATGCATGCTTAGGTCAAAGACATGATCTTTACTATGACAGTTAAGAGTTTTGCTTCATCTTTGTGCCGCTGTCATCTCATCATCTAGACCTCTGCATTAGAAAAAGGGCTTTTATAAACAGAGTGGTTAAGTAATAGCATAAACATTGCAATAATGTGTTCACAAGTCTATAAAAGACAATCATAAAGTCCTCAATCAGAGCCTGATACAAGCTGGAAAGATAATTTATTGTTGCCACTTACCACAATCTCCAACTTGTTCACATCAAAGGACTGACCCTCCTGATTTTACTTGCAGTTCTGTCTCATTTCAAGATCTGTTTTAAAATTAAAAATTGCTGAGCTGTTCAATCTCTTGCTGTAAACGTTAGACATGAGATTGCTGGTTCTTTTCACTGCTCCAGTCCCACTGCTTTACTGTAAATACAAATTTAGTGGTTAAAAAAAAGAAATTATTTAATCATAGCAAATTCAAAAATCTTCCAACTGGTGATAGCAGCAGGGCAGTTAGCTACCATGATTTTTCATTCAAAAATTACAATTATATAAATATATCAAAAAACCTTTACTATATCTTTCCTTGATGATATTAAGACATAAATGTTGCAAAACAGAATGGATTACTTGGCTTACCTGTATTTCATAATGTTCAAGGAGGGGTACATGCCTGTCATTTTATACTTGTCCTGGCTACGATTTTCTTAACTCTTTTGGATCCTACATGGTTCTTGTCCCAGTTGTTCATATCCATCTTTTATCCATGTTGCATACACTACTGGTTTTCACCACAACACCAGCTTCTACTCAACTCTGCTGCTAACATGAGTAAATATAAAAAAAGCCTCAACAAATTATTTCAAAATAAAAGATCTTGCATTGTAACGTTGTATATAAATTTCAGACCTGTGTGAGTAAAACTGAAAATTTATATGTATTTCTTTAACTTTGTAAATATGGATAAGAGAAATGTCACCGAGTTGCAGATCCTTATCCAGTTGAAACCATGGGTAAGATATTTTTCAGCCTAACAAGCTCACATGAAATACCATTATAAGTGTTTCCAATTTTAAATATTAGGTGGGTTTTTTTTTCACTGTAGGTCTAGATGTGATTACTATTATGTTTGCAAGCGAAAAAAAAAGTATGAAAACTGATGAATGTGTAGTACAAAGAGAAAAGATAAACATACAAAGATATTAGATACTAAGAACCCTGTAAGGATGCTAGGGGTTTTAGTTACAGTACCTACTATAATGTTTTTGGTCTAGTTACTTGTTCTACAGGTCCACATTGTATGTGGTGCCTACATATAATGAAAGGACTGTTCATGACAATGAAATCATCAATAAATTTTATATTAGTATTTAATGGATGAATATTTAAGAAAAAGAACAAACAAAAGAAAGGATTCCAAAACTGTGTCACATTTTATATTTTTTATCAGGACATGGAAATACATAATGCTTACATGTAAAGCTTACCATTGAACATGAGGGAAGTTGGTTGAAGCTGAAGTAAAAGAGGTGTTGCATGCTTATCTTATAGAATTTAACCTCACTCTAGATTTAAGAGTCTCCCTTCGACTCTCTGCCTCCAAGTCTTCTCAACATCTAGCCTCCTGAATTGAAAATTTTTTTTTTAATATTTAAGTACTAGCATAAACAACATGTTATTGCCATTCTATGTTTATAGGTCTTAAAAGACATTAATATAATAAATAAATATCTCAAATAGAAAATGGTATAAACTGGAAAGGGAATTTATTGTTGCCACTTACCTCAACTCCATCATGTCCATAATAAAATAAAAGTACCAACTTACCTGCCTCATTTCATGATTTGTGTAAATTTAAAAAATGCTGAGCTGCTCACTCTGTTGTCATCAATGTCACACTTGAATTTGATGGTTACCTGATCCAGTCCAAGTGCTTTACTGTATGTCAAAATGTAATGGCAAAAGAAAAATATTTTATTTTCTCAAATCATCTATACATTGACGAATCCAAAAATGATCCAACTCTTGTGATGACAGCACTGCACTTAGCTACTATGATTTTTTTTTTCACATGATATATCTAGATGTATATACATATACTTGACACTATGTTTCCTCGATGATATCAAGATATAAATTAACAAATAGAACGGAACATTTATCAATTTACCTTTATATCTTTAAAAGAGCAAGGTTCAAAGTAGGGCACATGCCTATCCTTATATACTTGTCTGAGCTTCGATTCTGATGGTCAACACTCTAGACTCCTACATCGTTCTTGTCACAATTGTTCATATCCACCTTTTATCCATGTTGCATGCCCCACTGGTTACCATCACAATACCCGCTTCTACTCTACTCTGCTGCTAACATGACTAGATAAAGAAAAAAATCCAAACAAATAATTTTAAAACATTGTAAAACTGGGAGAAAATTTCAGACCTGTTTAACTTTACAGTAAAATTAAAAGCTTATATGTTTTTCTATAACTGTGTAAATAGGGATAAGAGAAATATCACTGAGTTGCAGATCCTTATCCAGTTGAAATCATTGATAAGATATTCAACATCCTAACATATGTACACAAGCTCACATGATATACTATTAAAAATGTTTCCATTTTATTTTTATATTGGATGATTGTTAACAAACTTAAGATGAATGAAGACAAAACAGAGCTTCTAGCATGTAGCATTGATAGAATAGCTTCTCCATATGTTGTTGACCACATGTACATTGATAGTGATCAGATACTGTTCCCTTCAAAAGCTAAAAATCTTGGTGTTTATTTTGATTCAAAGTTGTCAATGACCCCTCATATCAATCATTTGGCCCAAATTATGTTCTTAGAGCTACGCAGAATTAAACAGATTAGATCTTTTTTAAATGAAGGGGCTGTGAAAACTCTTGTGTCCTCTTTCATTCTATCAAGACTAGACTACTGTAATTCCTTACTATATGGCTTACCCATGGACACACTAAAGAGGCTTCAATTGATTAAGAACAACGCTGCTCGTCTCATTTTGAAAAAACGTAAAAGAGATCACTTAACACCCATGTTTAGGCATTTACACTGGCTTCCTGTACAAACTAGGATAAAATATAAGATTGCTGTCTTATGCTTCAAATGTGTTCACGGCTATGCCCCTAATTATCTTGTAGATCTTATCGGTATGTACGTCCCCACTCGTAGCTTACGATCAGGTAACAAAGCTTTGCTGTCAGTTCCATGCAAACCATCAAGAAAAGACGGCCATAGAGCATTTGTACAATGTGCACCAGTTGTCTGGAATGCCCTTCCCCTTTCCATCAGGGAGGCGAGTTCTATAAGTCAGTTTAAGACCCTATTGAAAACCCATTTGTTTACTGCACATGAAGACCTTAATTAGTCTGAGAAATTTGTCTTATTGTCAATGTCTTTTCTTATTTTCTTTGTACATGTAACTTATTTATTTTTTCCTCTTCTGTTTGTTTGAATTGTTAATGGACTATGTTTTAGACTATAGACTAGTGTCACTATGTTAAACGTTTGTAAAGAGCTTCGAGCCTACAAGTAGGAAGAGGCGCTAGGAAATAACTTCATTATTATTATTATTATATTATTTGAGGTGGTTTCTTCTTTACCTTTAGGTTTAGATGTCAGATTATTAACTTTGCAAGCAAAACAAAGTAAAAATAAAGTTATGAAAATCTTTTAAACAATAAAAAGGTAAGCACAAAAAGATTTACAGTACTAAGAAACTGAGGACACTAAGTGTTCTACTTAGATTAATCCTAACAATGCCTATCAATGTTCTCTTTCTAATTACTTGTGCTCCAGGTCCATATTCCACATTGCACTTAGTGGCTACGTCTGATGAAAAAACTGTGTATGTCAACAGAATAAGCAATTATTTTGTTATTATAATGGATATAAAAGTAAAGGAAAAAAAATGGATTGACAATATTGTGTCATTTAACATTTTATATTTTATCTCAGGCATGGAAATATATAATGCTTGCCTATAAAGGTTACCCATTTAACAAAGAGAGTGGCTTTTGTTTGGATCTGAAGTAAAGGAGATGTTGCATTCTTATGTTATAGAAATAGTTCTCTCTCAGACACAAGAGTATTGCTTCTTCTTTCTGCCTCTAAGTCCTCTTAACATCTAGTGCCCTGCATTAGAAAAAGGGCTTATAAAAACAATGTTTAAGTAATAGCAAAAACATTAAATTGCAACAATGTGGTCACAAGTCTATAAAAGACTTTAAACAAAGTCCTCAAACAGAGCCTGATACAAGGAAATTTATTATTGTCACTTACCCCAAACTTCAACATGTTCATATCAATGGACTGACCCTCCTAATTTTACTTCTGTCTCATTTCACAATCTGTGCATGAATTCAAAATTGCTGAGCTATTCACTCTCTTGCTGTCAGCGTCAGACATAAAATTGCTGGTTCTTCTCAAAGCTCCAGTCCCAGTGCTTTGCTGTAAGTCAAAATTTAATGGAAAAAGAAAAATCGTATTTTCTTAAATCATGTTTAAATTGGCAAATTAAAAAATCTTCCAACTCTTATGATGACAGCAGGTCAGTTAGCTACCAGGATTTTTTGTTAAAAAAACATAATTATATAAATGCATTAAAAATGCTTGACAATATCTTTCCTCTTTGATATTAAGTCATATATGTTACAAAATAGAATGGAACACTTGACTTACCTGTATTCCACAACAGCAAGTTTCAAGGTAGGGTACTTGCCTGTCATTTTATGCTTGTCCTGGCTCCTGTTCTTCTGGACAACTCTCTTGGCTCCTACATGATTCTTGTCCCAGTTGTTCATATCCATCTTTTATCCATGTTGCATACCCCACTGGTTACCACCACAACACCATCTATTACTCAACTCTGCTGCTTACACCACTAGATTTAGAAAAATTCCAAACAAATTTAGAATAAAACATGGTAACATTGCAGATAAATTTCAGAGCTATTTAACTTTTCAGTAAAATTGAGATATTTATATATTTCTTTAGCTGTGTAAATAAGAATCAGGTAAATGTCACTGAGATGCAGATCCTTATCCATTTGAAACCATGGGTAAGATATTCAACATCCTAACAAGCTCACATGAAATACCGTTAAAAGTGTTTTCACTTTTAAATAATCAATAAGGTGGTTTCTTTTCCACCTTTAGGTTAAGATGTGATATTACTATTAACTTTGCAAGCAAAAACAAAATATAAAAACTGATGAACATCTTGCACACAAAGAAAAGGTAAATACACAAAGATTTTAGATATTTAGGACCCTGTGAGGATACTAAGTCTAAGTTACATTAATCCTAACAGTACCTATAAATGTTCTCCTTCAAATTACGTGTGCTCCAAGCCTGCACTGCACTTAGTGCCTATACCTGATTACAAGAATAAATATATTATTAGTATATAATAAACATATATTTACTTTAAGAAATAGAACAGAACAAACAAAAAAAAAGATTACAAACATTGTCTCCCTTAACATTTGATATTTTATCTAGGGCATGCAAATATATAATGCTTGCCTATAAAACTTACCAGTAAAAAGAAGGATAAGAGATGTTGTATGCTTATCTTAAAGAAAATATCCTCACCCAGGGTCAAGAGTCTTGGTTCATCTTTCTGCCTCTAAGTTATCTCAACATCTAGCCCCCTGCATAAGAAAAAGGGTGTTTTAAATAATGAATTGTTAAGTTCTTTCATAAAAAACATTACATTGTAACCTATGTTTACAAGTCTTTAAAAGACAAACATAAACAATGTCCTCAAATGGAGTCTGGTGCAAACCAGAAAGACAATTTATTGTTGGCACTTTCCCCTAATTTCAACATGTCAATGTCGAAGTATTGAGCCTCATAATTTGACTCGCAGTACTGTCTGTGCTAGAATTCAGAACTGCTCCGCTTTTCACTCCCATGCGGTCAACGTCAGACAGGAAATAGCTGGTTCTCTTCACTGTTCCAGTCCGAGTGCTTTACTGTAACTCAAAGTCAAAATTTAATGGTAAAAGAAAAATATTTTCTCAAGTCATCTTTACAGTCACAAATTAAAAAATCAACTTTTGTGATGACAGGATAATTACCTATCATGACCGTTTTGTTCATGAAATATGTCTATTTATATAATGAAATACTTGTTGACTTACCCATTTTTCAAGCCAAGCAAGGTGGGCTATATGCCTGTCAATTGCTCTAGCCCCATTTCTTCTTGGCAACTCTCTTTACTAGTATATGGTGGCCCATGTTGCATACACTAATGGTTACCATCACAATATCAGCTTCTCAAATCTAATCTTTTGCTAACACAACTAGGTATAGAAAAAGTCCCAGCAAATTAGTTCAAAATAAAATAACTTGCATTGTGAAATTGGAGAAAAATTTCAGACCTCAAAATTTTGAGTAAATTGAAAACATATAACTGTGTATATATGGTAAAGATAAATTTTACTGAGATGCAAATCCTTATCAAGTTGTAACCATGGGTAAAATATTCAACATCCTAACATATACAAATAAGGTCACATGAAATACCATAAAAATATGTCCACTTTTTAATAATCGTTCAGATGGTTTCTTTTTAACCTGTAGGTTAAGATGTGAAATTCTTATTAACTTTGCAAGCAAAAGCAAAGCGTGAAAACTGATGAACATATTGCACACAAAGAAAAGGTAAATACACAAAGGTTTCAGATTTTAAGAACCCTGTGGGGATGGTGAACATAAATATTGAACAATAAATGCAGGAGTAAGCTTGAGAGAACTAAAGGTAAAGTAGGTGAATGCTGAAACTGGTATCCAAGGAAAGAGGGTAGAGTAGGGGTTCAAACACATGCATCGTGACATGATTACACATCTTTGTGAAAGAGAAAAACACAAATAAAAACAACTTTTTATGCATGGATGTATCTTTCATAAACAGACCTTTATATGTGGAGAAGTTCATGCACTTATATATTTGTAAACGCAAGTATGGAACAGTTAACCTCATATTTTTCTCAGACATTCTAATTCAATTGATCTTAGGTAACAGTTATAACTTCAGAAGTGCAGCTCAAATACAGGTAACCTTGTACGAGGGCATATTGATAAGTTTTGCCTCCAAGTCCATAACTTTGGAAATAATGAAGACAAACAAATGATACTTACACCAAATGAAAGGTCATTTTATTTAGTACAAGATGACATATCATTTTTTAACATAATCACCGCCCCGTTCGATACAGAGCCGCCACCGACGGACGACCTGTTGGATGCCGTCAGCGAAGAAGTCAGCAGTCTTGTCTCTGCACCAAGAAAGAACAGCATTCTTCACATCTTCGTCTGTCTCGTAACGGTTGCCCTTGAGGTAATCCTTGAGTTTTGGAAAAAGGAAGAAATCGCTCGGAGCAAGATCTGGGCTATAAGGCGGGTGCGGTAATGTCCGGAGACCTAAACAATCTAAAGCCGTGCGAGTTTCCAAACTTGTGTGAGGGCGAGCGTTGTCGTGATGGATGATGGAAACTTTCTCACTCCTTACCCGTCGCAACCTCGCTTTCAGTTTCTCCAGTGTGTTCACATATTTTGTAGAATTCACGGTGTTGCCTTGTTCCACAAATTCTGTGTGAACCACACCCTCACTGTCCCAAAAGATCGTGAGAAGCACCATCATCCATCACAACAACGCTCGCCCTCACACAAGTTTGGAAACTCGCACTGCTTTAGATCGTTTAGGCCTCCGGACATTACCGCACCCGCCTTATAGCCCAGATCTTGCTCCGAGCGATTTCTTCCTTTTTCCAAAACTCAAGGATTACCTCAAGGGCAACCGTTACGAGACAGACGAAGATGTGAAGAATGCTGTTCTTTCTTGGTGCAGAGACAAGACTGCTGACTTCTTCGCTGACGGCATCCAACAGGTCGTCCGTCGGTGGCGGCTCTGTATCGAACGGGACGGTGATTATGTTAAAAAATGATATGTCATCTGGTGCTAAATAAAATGACCTTTCATTTGGTGTAAGTATCATTTGTTTGTCTTCATTATTTCCAAAGTTATGGACTTGGAGGCAAAACTTATCAATATGCCCTCGTAAATAAGGGTAAGATACAGAATATTAAAACCGCAGACATGTAATTATTAAAGTAGGGACAATAATGTTGTAAAGAGGGAAAGCAATCATATGAGTAAATTTAGATATGTAAGCTCCAGTTCCAACCAAATGATCTTTTCAATATTCGTAACAAGGAGAGGCGCAGGGATAGTTGTTTTTTTTGTTGTTTTTTTAACAGGGAGAAGACGAAAAATAAAATGCGAAGCGTAAGGTTCAACAACTATTAAGTTTGTAAATATCTACAATGTACCAACAAAAAGGAAAATGTAAATCAATATAAATGTGGATGTTGACTTTGTAAACAGAGATAGAATACAGATACTTATACTTATAAATAGGCACAGTGCAAAGAAAAAACAATAGAAATATAATGACATATAATCAGAGACTGTAAGCAAGGGTTGGTGACACAATAGAGTGAAAACGCTTTACTTGTTAACTGGCCAGACAAAATATTTTTGTAAATGCAGCAAAGGTCGAGATGAAACAATATGCGCAAGGGTTAGGTACACCTAAAGCCTGTCAACATATAAATATGAATAAAGCACAAGTACTCACTGTGAACATGAGGGCCCGGTACCATAATTAAAGGACTAAAACACATGTATATAAAACGAAAAAACTTTTTTTAAAGGTATCAATAAATCAAACGAGTAAGGTACAAATATTTTTCAATGATGAAAGCCATTTGCATGATGGATTGATGTCTAGACAACTTTCCATAAAGATGATGGATATAACTAAAGCTGGATAAACAATGGTACAGTATAAATACAGGGTGAAGCACAGATGTTGCCCATTTTAATGAGGAAAGTTAAGATACTGTAAAGTAAGGCAAAAAGAGATGAGCCAAAAATATGACCTAAAAATGTGGGCAAGATAAAGCTAAACACAATCATCGCCGAGATACAGTTTTATACATTCGCAGCTTAGTGAAAAGAGCTTATTGTTAATTATATAACACTCTCTAGAGTGCTGAGAGAAAGACACTAATGTATTTTTGAAGAGAGGTATTATAAAAAATTGCGCACGATTCAAATAGGATCAACTTTACTATGTAAACATGATCATGGTTAAGACACTGGTTTCCCAAAAATTTCTGAGGAAAGCACAATGCATAAGAGTTTAAGATCTCAATATAAGTGCAGGTAAGAGACATTTTTATATGAATACATAGACTAACCCCATAAGCATTATTGAAGAAAGCGTGGTGGTAAAGAGCAGAGATCTCAATATAAGTGCAGATAATGTGCATTTTTAAAATAATAATACATAGACTAACCCCACAAGCTCTATTGAAGAAAGCATGGTGGTAACGAGGTGGATAATACAATCAGCGTTATAGATACTGGTGTAGATCACCAGACACCTTGTAAGAAAGTGATACTCTTGTATATTGCTTTGGAAAGGTAATTAGACGAAATATATATGCAAGGCAGAGATACAAGTGTTGGGCTGCAGAATGATATTTTAGTAAGTTTAGAAAAGGTAATTAGACGAAATATATGCAAGGCAGAGATCCAAGTGTTGGGCTGCAGAATGATATCTTAGTAAGTTTAGATAAATAATGGTACTTGTTTAAACGAAAAATTCTTATAATCTAAAGCCACTTTGTAAATATAGGTACCAGTGCAGTTAAACCAGGTGTAAATAATAACCTTACCAAAGTAGAAGTGACGGAGACACCAATAATCTCATAAATTTTCCCCACATATTCATACTTGAGATTTTGAAAATGTATCACATGTAAGATACAGATTGTTTTAACCTTATGAGGATAGGCATAGATCTCGCAAAAGCAAAGAAGAAAGAAACATATTTCTATGTGGTGACAAGGAACTTAGTTATAACTTATTGATAGAGATGCAAATTGTCATGTCTTTGTTAATAATTTTGGAGCAGCTTTACATATCGTGCCGCTTAGTTACTGTAGCCTACTTATTATGAAACTATTTTAGGTACAGACATATTAAACAAGGAGAGATACTTAAGTGACAAGCCAAATGACTTGCAAGTGTAGTCGAGAGAAGATACAAATAACTCCAAATTCTAGAGATATAAATGCTAATTATCTTGTAAATTTGTATAAACTCATACAAAACGAGGAAGTTAAGACAGTAACCTCATAATCTTTCTCCAGATAAAAATTCATACGATCTTTCAAATGCATCACATGCAAAGTGCAGATATGTCATGGTAGGAACAAGTGTCAAGCTGCAGAATGACATCTTGTTTAGTTTAGGTTAAATAACAGTACTTGATGTATAAATGGAAAATACTTAAGTGTAAACATTAATCCAAAACAATTTTGTAAATGTAAGGTACCAGTGCACTTCCAACCAATTGAAAATAATATCCTTGTCAAAAAGGAAGCGATTGAGACACCAATATCCTCACAAGCTTTCTCCACATATTCATACTTAAGATTTTGGAAATGTATCATGTATCAAACGTAAAAAAGAAAGAACCATATTTCTAAGTGCTGATAATGGACTTAGTTATGATATAATTTTAAAAGATATAGGGACGAATTGTCAGATCTTTATTAATGATCTTGTAAAATGGAGTAGCTCATAATGTGACACTCTGAATTACTGTAGTTTACTTACAATGAAACTATTTTGGGTACAGGAATTATAAAAAAAGGTAGAGATACTTTGAAGTGTTGAATCAGATGGTTCATAAGTTTAGATCAGGTGAAGATACTTATTGTGTAAAGCTTACAGAAACAATAACCTCCCAAAGCACATTGTGAACACAGACAAGTGTTAATAATCTTGTCGAGCATTTGTAAATTTGTATGAATTCATAAAAGAAGAGGCATTTGAGACAACCTCTTCCTCCACATATAAATTTATTAGACATTTCAAAAGCATCACATGAAAAGTGAAGATTATGTATAAAGGTTTAGTTTATAGTCTTATAAAGATAGAGAAGATGAAAACAGTTATAGCATACTAAGATTATTTTATATGTAAACATTAATCTTGTTGATGCAGAGAGAGAAATGGCCTAACTGAAAGAGCAATCAAAATCAAATCGATGCGGTAAAGAACTGAAGGCGTATATTGCACAATAAAACTAACTTATATCTCCATTGATAGCAAGCAACAGGTTTAAGAATTACCTTTGCTTAAAGATCAACTAAAAAAGATAATAACAACAGTTACAATCTTGAGATTGGCAAAAATAACATACAAAATAATTGTGATAATGGTGATGGTACTGATTGCTAAAGAAAAATATTACTTGCACAGTGTGGACTTCACCTCAAAAACGACTGGGAAAGAGGAGTAATATAAAGATGTTAGGAATAGAAGGAAAGAAGAGAATGAATTTTAAATATAAAACTTAAAATATGGTCTTAGCGTCACCTGTACTTTTTGATACTGAATATTTTCCAGAAGATTACTCTGCAGCTGAGCCTTCAAACCAACAGTTTCCATTCCAGTCTTATTTTGATGCTGCCTTGGTGTCCCTTTGGGATTTTCTTGCTCACACTGGGATTTAAAGGTATTGTCATCTGAAGGGTTTAGAAAATAAGAAACCACAGTAAGAGGACAATAAAATATTTCATGACATCACGTGACTTTCTTCAAGAAAAGAAAAATTTTCACATTATTGCTCAATTCACAAAAATGAGAAAAAGTATAAAATATCATGCAAAATAATTTCATCATGATTGGATAATGGGTGATTGTAGTGGGTATAATGATTAGTAACTGTGAAGATGATAAAAAAGAGGAGGAAAAAGCACAAATGTGACAATAAAAGAACTAAAAAACCATATTTCTATTTGCACAATGCAGAATTTACTCTTGGCATTACAATAATTACAGTACAATATGATTGAATCACAAAAGACCAAAGAAAAAGGTATTTAAAGGATGTTAGTGTGCTTAAAATTGGAAAGTAATTAAACATATGCTTCTAGTGTCACCTTCCCTTTTTGATACTGAATGTTTTCCAAAAGCCTCTACAGCTATCCCTTTATACCAACAGTTTTCCATTTCAGATATTTTGGTACTGCCTTGATATGTTACTGGGATCTCATTGCAAGCATTTGGATTTTGAGGCACTGTTACCTGTAGGGCTTTAAAAAAAGAATAAAAGGACAGTTAAAGTATCTAATGATATCATGCTGTTTAAATTATGGCAAGTATGCTTTCTGTCCGCCTCATTATAGTACAAAAAATTTTAATTCTAGACTATGTTCAGTCTTGATTTAAAAAGCATGGATGGAGAACGAGAAAGATGGCTATGTACAATTCATGTTCAAAATACTCACCGGGAGACTACTTAAGATATTTTAGAATTATCTAACTGCCATTTGTTGCTGGCTTTAGGACTGTCGCTGGATGGAGGGCAGAAAGATGATTTAGATAAATTAATGAGATGGAGAAATGGATGTCATACAGCCTGAGATTAAAATCAGAAATTATGAAAGTAAACCATGTGACAGATTTTAGTTTATTAAAAGAGAGGGCAGCTATATTTGAGCACACTAGACACCTAAAGGCTATGAAACCTTCACAGCTTAGTCATTTAAAGGATTGGCTTTGGTATATCTTGAATACCAATTTAGATCTACATTAGTTAACAGATTACTTTCCAGATTGAAATCAACAGACTTTGGATACATTTTAACAATCTATTTAAATAATTAGATGATATGATTGAATTATTATTTTAGGCTTATATGTCTATACCTCGAGTCAAGAACGATCAAGAACTGAATGTGAAAATCAGGTAAATTTGCTGATATCGGCCCACTCACACTAGGCTTCACAATTGATTGTTTCCGGACGAAATCGAAACTTGTAGTTTAATGGGATTTAAGAGCAACACAAAAATGCTTATATCTTGAATAGTATTTATTTGTGACGAATAAAACCTTCATATTCGTGTTTGGCATATCAAATTCGGAAAGAGTACCTTTTAGGTACGGACGGTTTTTTACATAGAAGAAACAGTAGCAACCCTATAGTGTGTTTCCTACTAGGAACATTTAGTCTGTACGTAAAAAAAAACTCTTTCCTCAAATTCATGTTAAATTATGAACAATTTTAAAGCTTAGGGTGAGTTGGGCCAATAACTGCAAAAATAGCGAAAATCAATCACAATAGTCCAGCACAGCCATATCCACATGAATTGCAGCCCATCAACATACACTACATAGTATGCGCCTAAATGCACGCCTTGATCTCGACTTCTTAATTTAGAATAAAAGAAACATGAAATCCATAGTTTCTGAGGGAAACTGGTCACAAAGGTCGTGAGTTCACATGTACAATGTATTTCTAGAACTGTGTATGTACATTTGTTTTTAATATAATAGATTTGGGTCTACATTTCGAATGGTACATGCATTTTATTTTAGGGACAACGCACAAAATGTTCACAGCAATATAATCCAGCCATTGATTTGTATATTACTATAAATCTAAGTATAAGTCTAGATCTTGATTCAAATACCACGTTCTTGACTTACAGGACGCTGCCGGTCGCCTAATTGCACGGCATCGTGCTCACAGTACAAGGTTGTACGTCGGAGCACACAATAGCTGAGAATCGGTAAACGCCATATTCTCACGAGCAAAGCATGACTATCAGAAAAGGGTATTGAACTTGTCCAAGAAGGCCAAGATGTGTGTGTGTGTACAGTCGATGTCTGTGTTTGTCAAGAAGTTGACCTTCAATCACTTGAAGCTAGTATTTTTCCCATTTAAAATCGTCTCAAGGTTGGGATGGGGCTAGAAAAATAAAGACGCTTGTAGGAGGTAGACAACAGTGTAAATATTGTGACACAATTTTCCTAACTTGTGCTCAGTCCAAGGTTTCCCCAACTCCACGCTAAGACACCCAAATAAACAAATCTTTGCATGTTATGAAGGTTTATAGTGATTCATTTCTTGTAACTTTTTTGTCGCAGTTAGAACAGAGTAACACTCGGAAAGCAACTTTTATTTAACCCAACAATATTAAAATATCCTAAATGTGGCAAATAGCTAAATGATAAAGTTCACAATTGACACAAAGCAAAATTTAGTTTATCTCGATGATTCGACCTGTACTTAGGCAGGCTTCGTCTCAGCCAAACTATTAACAAATGCAATATGTCACAGTTTTTGTGTGCGGGCTCATTTATTTTAAAAAAAAAAAAAAAAAAAAAAAAAAAAAAAAAAAACAAATTTATATATTATATATGTTTAAAAATCACTAACTAATATTGCAATTACAAAATGTCATACACCAGTTTCCACATATCGGTATTGTAATAGTTTCCATGTCAAGCTCAAAGTTTACTCGTTAGGAAGACATGAAATAACTTTGTAAAGACTGGGGTGACCAGAAAAAATATGATTACTTAATTTTGAGTTTTACATTGTTTAAATAAGAAACAGCAGCAGCAGCAGCAGCAGCAGTAGTAGTAGTAGTAGTAGTAGTAGTAGTAGTAGTAGTAGTAGTAGTAGTAGTAGTAGTAGTAGTAGTAGTAGTAGTAGTAGTAGTAGTAGTGGTGGTAGTAGTAGTAGTACAAGCAGCATTGATGTTAGTAGTAGAGTAGAAGTACTTATACTAGTAGTACTTGTTGCAGTAGTAGTAGTAGTAGTAGTAGTAGTAGTAGTAGTAGTAGTAGTAGTAGTAGTAGTAGTAGTAGTAGTAGTAGTAGTAGTAGTAGTAGTAGTAGTAGTAGTAGTAGTAGTAGTAGTAGTAGTAGTAGCAGCAGCAGCAGCAGCATCAGTATAAGAAGAAAAAGTAGTAGTAGTAGTAGTAGTAGTAGTAGTAGTAGTAGTAGTAGTAGTAGTAGTAGTAGTAGTAGTAGTGGTAGTAGTAGTAGTAGTAGTAGTAGTAGTAGTAGTAGTAGTAGTAGTAGTAGTAGTAGTAGTAGTAGTAGTAGTAGTAGTAGTAGTAGTAGTGAGATCAATTAAAATTGAATGTCGCAGTGGAGATTTGTGAATAGTTAAAAAAAAAGGAGAGTGCAGCTCCCAAATTTACAAAACAAAACAAAAACACATGAGCTTTCGGCTTAACGTCTTCGTCTAACACAAAAAACAAGAACAAGAAACCACCCAAGGATATTCACAAATATAAATTAGAAATACAAACTATAAGAAAATGTATATGTATGTAGCAAAGACTAAAAGCTTCGGAGTTGGAAGAGATACTTCGGACCGTTACACTAGAGATCACCATGACCAGAGGACGACATGTCAACAAGAAAGAAATCGCTTGATGGAAACGATTAGGCGTATTGGACTACTGGGATCAGGATCTGTAGAAAAAAGACTTTAATGCTGTCAACACAAAAAAAACTAAAAAGACCAGGTCAGCTACAGTCCACAATGATTATAGATAGGGCAGCTACACTTCTGAGAAGAATCTAGGACCCTTCAGCTTCTTGCCTTGCTACAATCACTTAAAAAGATGGTATTTTTTTCCTCCTGTCATTTTTACTTTGATGTAGTACTAATGAAAACTTGCTAAATTCTTCCTTCCCAGCCAGGGCTTTTATAAACTGATTTAGTTAAGATACTTTTTTTCCTGCTTTTAGCTTAGACCCTTTGTTTTCCAGCGTAAAAAAATAAAATATTATTTTCTCACAAATAATCCCATTTCTTTTCAATTTCTTTGTAATAAGTCCTGTCATGATATTTTATTTCGAGATCACAGAGGCAGAAGCCGCAAAGACCAGTCCAGAAGTTTAGGTCCAGGAAGAATAGCTGGAAGAGAGCCTAGGCCTGTAAAGCTAAGGATCTCCATGTTCAGGACACAAGATAAGAGAAAGAAAAGACCTGGAGGACTGAAAAATTGAGTCATTCAAGAACTACATGGAGCAGGAACACTTATGAGTCGTAATACGACAAAACACATCCTAGAATGTGTCTTTGGATGAGTGAAAAAAAAATATTGTTCCCTTTTGCAAAAATTTGTCCATAAAATGATTGATAATCTTCAACGGGAGAGAGGATTCCTCCATTCTTCCTAATTAATGAGAGGTTTAATCGTAGGTTTAAAACAAACAACAACCAAAAAAAAAAGTTTGCTCTGTTGTATTTATTGTATTAATAGATAGATTTTCTAAAAATTGTCCAGCGTTATTTTTATTTAAATCTGTAAAATATGTTCTATTTAGATATATACGAAAATCTATGTCAGTTCTTGATGTGATTAAATTTGCTCTTGAATCAAATAATTTTGTGTAATTCTTATCATAAACTGTCTTTAAATTATATCTGATTTATTTTAATTACAATATATTTAAAATTTAACAAATACCTAGTCTTGGCTCAGGTTTCACCGCCATATTAATCTTTCTTTTTTGCGATTCCTTTTCAGAAGTAAAACGTGGGACCTTGTTTGAATCCTCAAAGCTTTCTTAGCATCCAGTTTCTATGTCTTTTCATACCGCATTTAAAGAGCAAAAGCCTAATTAATGAACGTTTGGGAAAAATCTGATGTGAATTATACATATGTGTTTAATTGTAATGCAATGTTAATTGAAAGTCAAACAGATTAAAGTTAATTTAACAGGCAATGATCTTATAAAATTATTTATTATCTCTTTTATTATATCAACATACGTAACAATGTGATATTCGTTTATATCATCTACATAAATTTCATTGATGTTATTTTTATAACACTCTATTATGTGTCTTAGACCCACCATACCCACAGAAGAAATGCTAGGCGTTGCACTAGATAATTATAATATGTTCAAGGCATTCTGCGCTGTATTTCTTTCATACCACACACGCAGTGAGAAAACAAGGGATGGTGCGTAAGTTTCGGAAATTCTGAGCTCACGCGGTCACGGGGTCAATACACTGAGCTACATGTCGCGACATATTGCATCAGCCAGTTGACTTAGTCGCGCTTATCGTGCGAAAAAACGTATAGGGTGAAAGCAAAACAATGGGAGGAAGAAGTGAAAATCCAATGACAGCCCCACGCCCACATGAGCATATAAATCAGATAGTTTTTTTTTTTTTAATGCTGAAACTGATTGAAAAACGGTCCCACGTTTGTTGCCTCAACAATGTCTTGTTCTAAATTTAGTTAATTACAAGCCAGAGGTCATACACAGAGAAAACACGGTCCAACATTGCTCTTCGATCCATTGGCTACCTTTCAGGTGGCCGACGTTTTGGACTTTGTTGATTTTGTCTGTTAAATCGATTCAGGAGAAACAATTTAGTATGAATGGTGGACACTTGAATAAATCGACACTCTATAGCCATACGACGAAATACATTCTAGAATGTGTCTGTGAATGAGTGAAAAAAGTTTTTGTTATTTTATGCAAAAATTTCTCCTTAAAAATGATTGATAATCTTGAACGGGATAGAGAATTCCGCCATTTTTCCTAATTGATAAGAGGTTTAATAGTAGATAAAAAAAGAAAAGAAAAAAAAATTTGTTCAGTTATACTTATTGTAATTTTAGAAAGATTTTCTTAAAATGTTTTATTTTACTTTTAAATAAATTTGTAAAGTGTGTTCTATTTAGATGATTACCAAAACCTATGTCAGATCTTACTGAGATTAAATTAACTCTTGAATCAAATATTTTTGTGAAACAGTGTGTATTCGAAATTTATTTATTTATTTTTTTATAATTTGCATGTCCTGAATAAAATCTGTATAACATTCAGAGTTTACGTAAATGTTTATGTTATTCATTAAGTGATTTAAAATCATTGTACAGAGCTTACCATCCGTCATTTTTATAATAGTAATTGATATTACTTTTAACCACTCTACAGAATAAATATATTTGTGGATTAAATCTACCTCAACCTGGGAAAAATGTCTTTCTCTTTATTTGCATGTTAAATCACAATAAAATCTATCTGTCCCTTTCACAGATAGAACTTTGTTACCAGATTGTACTTACTTCTAACTTCATTGTCGGATTTCTACTTAAAATATTTTAAACTTATATCCTTTTTTTCAAAGGACAAATCACAAATGTCATTTTCGTCCCTTTTCACCAACTTTCCCTTTTTCCAACTGACTTCATTGTTTTCTTTATTTATAACCCGACGTAATAATACAAAATCATTACTGCAAATTCAAATCCTAGCTTTTTATCTCCATGTCTATTTTCATCTCTTTATGTCTATTCCGCATTCCTCTGCCTCTATTCTGTCGCTGTTTTTTTCTTTGATTTCTGTTTCTTCCCCTTCTACCCTATCTATCCTTCTGTCTTCCTGGGTTTCTCTCTCTCTCTCTCTCTCTCTCTCTCTCTCTCTCTCTCTCTCTCTCTCTCTCTCTCTCTCTCTCTCTCTCTCTCTTTATGTTTATTCCGCATTCCTCTGCCTCTATTCTGTCGCTGTTTTTATCTTTGATTTCTGTTTCTTCCCCTTCTACCCTATCTATCCTTCTGTCTTCCTGGGTTTCTCTCTCTCTCTCTCTCTCTCTCTCTCTCTCTCTCTCTCTCTCTCTCTCTCTCTCTCTCTCTCTCTCTCTCTCTCTCTCTCTCTCTCTCTCTCTCTCTCTTTCTTTTTTCTATTCAAATCTGTTAATAGCTCCCTCTTTCTGTCTCTGTATAAAATTATGTGTGTCCCTATTTCTTCCTTTTTCGCGTTATTTCCCGTCCATGCACTCTTCATTATTTATTTCTCTTCTTATCTTTTTGTCTCTTTCGCTTTTATCTCT
>JAWDGP010003208.1:0-10000 GCA_033675545.1 Elysia crispata | reverse complement strand
CTCATCTACAATAGAGCAACACTCTCCTCTCATCTACAATAGAGCAACACTTCTCCTCTCCTCTACAATAGAGCAACACTTCTCCTCTCCTCTACAATAGAGCAACACTCTCCTCTCATCTACAATAGAGCAACACTTCTCCTCTCCTCTACAATAGAGCAACACTCTCCTCTCCTCTACAATAGAGCAACACTCTCCTCTCATCTACAATAGAGCAACACTCTCCTCTCATCTACAATAGAGCAACACTCTCCTCTCCTCTACAATAGAGCAACACTCTCCTCTCATCTACAATAGAGCAACACTCTCCTCTCATCTACAATAGAGCAACACTCTCCTCTCCTCTACAATAGAGCAACACTTCTCCTCTCCTCTACAATAGAGCAAACTTCTCCTCTCCTCTACAATAGAGCAACACTCTCCTCTCATCTACAATAGAGCAACACTCTCCTCTCCTCTACAATAGAGCAACACTTCTCCTCTCCTCTACAATAGAGCAACACTCTCCTCTCCTCTACAATAGAGCAACACTCTCCTCTCATCTACAATAGAGCAACACTCTCCTCTCATCTACAATAGAGCAACACTCTCCTCTCCTCTACAATAGAGCAACACTCTCCTCTCCTCTACAATAGAGCAAACTTCTCCTCTCCTCTACAATAGAGCAACACTCTCCTCTCCTCTACAATAGAGCAACACTCTCCTCTCATCTACAATAGAGCAACACTCTCCTCTCATCTACAATAGAGCAACACTCTCCTCTCCTCTACAATAGAGCAACACTTCTCCTCTCATCTACAATAGAGCAACACTCTCCTCTCATCTACAATAGAGCAACACTCTCCTCTCCTCTACAATAGAGCAACACTCTCCTCTCCTCTACAATAGAGCAACACTCTCCTCTCCTCTACAATAGAGCAACACTTCTCCTCTCCTCTACAATAGAGCAACACTCTCCTCTCATCTACAATAGAGCAACACTCTCCTCTCCTCTACAATAGAGCAAACTTCTCCTCTCCTCTACAATAGAGCAACACTTCTCCTCTCCTCTACAATAGAGCAACACTCTCCTCTCATCTACAATAGAGCAACACTCTCCTCTCATCTACAATAGAGCAACACTTCTCCTCTCCTCTACAATAGAGCAACACTCTCCTCTCCTCTACAATAGAGCAACACTCTCTCCTCTCATCTACAATAGAGCAACACTCTCCTCTCATCTACAATAGAGCAACACTCTCCTCTCATCTACAATAGAGCAACACTCTCCTCTCATCTACAATAGAGCAACACTTCTCCTCTCATCTACAATAGAGCAAACTTCTCCTCTCCTCTACAATAGAGCAACACTTCTCCTCTCATCTACAATAGAGCAACACTCTCCTCTCATCTACAATAGAGCAAACTTCTCCTCTCATCTACAATAGAGCAACACTCTCCTCTCATCTACAATAGAGCAACACTTCTCCTCTCATCTACAATAGAGCAACACTCTCCTCTCATCTACAATAGAGCAACACTCTCCTCTCATCTACAATAGAGCAACACTCTCCTCCTCTCCTCTACAATAGAGCAACACTCTCCTCTCATCTACAATAGAGCAACACTCTCCTCTCATCTACAATAGAGCAACACTCTCCTCTCATCTACAATAGAGCAACACTCTCCTCTCCTCTACAATAGAGCAACACTTCTCCTCTCCTCTACAATAGAGCAACACTCTCCTCTCATCTACAATAGAGCAACACTCTCCTCTCCTCTACAATAGAGCAACACTCTCCTCTCATCTACAATAGAGCAACACTCTCCTCTCCTCTACAATAGAGCAACACTCTCCTCTCCTCTCATCTACAATAGAGCAACACTTCTCCTCTCCTCTACAATAGAGCAACACTTCTCCTCTCCTCTACAATAGAGCAACACTCTCCTCTCCTCTACAATAGAGCAACACTCTCCTCTCCTCTACAATAGAGCAACACTCTCCTCTCATCTACAATAGAGCAACACTCTCCTCTCCTCTACAATAGAGCAACACTCTCCTCTCATCTACAATAGAGCAACACTCTCCTCTCCTCTACAATAGAGCAACACTTCTCCTCTCCTCTACAATAGAGCAAACTTCTCCTCTCCTCTACAATAGAGCAACACTTCTCCTCTCCTCTACAATAGAGCAACACTTCTCCTCTCCTCTACAATAGAGCAAACTTCTCCTCTCCTCTACAATAGAGCAACACTCTCCTCTCCTCTACAATAGAGCAACACTCTCCTCTCATCTACAATAGAGCAACACTTCTCCTCTCATCTACAATAGAGCAACACTCTCCTCTCATCTACAATAGAGCAACACTTCTCCTCTCCTCTACAATAGAGCAACACTCTCCTCTCCTCTACAATAGAGCAACACTTCTCCTCTCCTCTACAATAGAGCAACACTCTCCTCTCATCTACAATAGAGCAACACTCTCCTCTCATCTACAATAGAGCAACACTTCTCCTCTCCTCTACAATAGAGCAACACTCTCCTCTCATCTACAATAGAGCAACACTCTCCTCTCCTCTACAATAGAGCAACACTTCTCCTCTCCTCTACAATAGAGCAACACTTCTCCTCTCCTCTACAATAGAGCAACACTCTCCTCTCCTCTACAATAGAGCAACACTTCTCCTCTCCTCTACAATAGAGCAACACTCTCTCCTCTCATCTACAATAGAGCAACACTTCTCCTCTCCTCTACAATAGAGCAACACTCTCCTCTCATCTACAATAGAGCAACACTCTCCTCTCATCTACAATAGAGCAACACTTCTCCTCTCCTCTACAATAGAGCAACACTCTCCTCCTCTCCTCTACAATAGAGCAACACTTCTCCTCTCCTCTACAATAGAGCAACACTCTCCTCTCATCTACAATAGAGCAACACTCTCCTCTCATCTACAATAGAGCAACACTCTCCTCTCCTCTACAATAGAGCAACACTCTCCTCTCATCTACAATAGAGCAACACTCTCCTCTCATCTACAATAGAGCAACACTTCTCCTCTCATCTACAATAGAGCAACACTCTCCTCTCATCTACAATAGAGCAAACTTCTCCTCTCATCTACAATAGAGCAACACTCTCCTCTCCTCTACAATAGAGCAACACTTCTCCTCTCCTCTACAATAGAGCAACACTCTCCTCTCATCTACAATAGAGCAACACTTCTCCTCTCCTCTACAATAGAGCAACACTCTCCTCTCCTCTACAATAGAGCAACACTTCTCCTCTCATCTACAATAGAGCAACACTCTCCTCTCCTCTACAATAGAGCAACACTTCTCCTCTCCTCTACAATAGAGCAACACTCTCCTCTCATCTACAATAGAGCAAACTTCTCCTCTCCTCTACAATAGAGCAACACTCTCCTCTCCTCTACAATAGAGCAACACTTCTCCTCTCCTCTACAATAGAGCAACACTTCTCCTCTCATCTACAATAGAGCAACACTCTCCTCTCATCTACAATAGAGCAACACTCTCCTCTCATCTACAATAGAGCAACACTTCTCCTCTCCTCTACAATAGAGCAACACTTCTCCTCTCCTCTACAATAGAGCAACACTCTCCTCTCATCTACAATAGAGCAACACTCTCCTCTCATCTACAATAGAGCAACACTTCTCCTCTCCTCTACAATAGAGCAACACTCTCCTCTCCTCTACAATAGAGCAACACTTCTCCTCTCCTCTACAATAGAGCAACACTTCTCCTCTCCTCTACAATAGAGCAACACTTCTCCTCTCATCTACAATAGAGCAACACTTCTCCTCTCCTCTACAATAGAGCAAACTTCTCCTCTCCTCTACAATAGAGCAACACTCTCCTCTCCTCTACAATAGAGCAACACTTCTCCTCTCATCTACAATAGAGCAAACTTCTCCTCTCCTCTACAATAGAGCAACACTCTCCTCTCATCTACAATAGAGCAACACTTCTCCTCTCATCTACAATAGAGCAACACTCTCCTCTCCTCTACAATAGAGCAAACTTCTCCTCTCCTCTACAATAGAGCAAACTTCTCCTCTCCTCTACAATAGAGCAACACTTCTCCTCTCATCTACAATAGAGCAACACTCTCCTCTCATCTACAATAGAGCAACACTCTCCTCTCCTCTACAATAGAGCAACACTTCTCCTCTCATCTACAATAGAGCAAACTTCTCCTCTCATCTACAATAGAGCAACACTTCTCCTCTCCTCTACAATAGAGCAACACTTCTCCTCTCCTCTACAATAGAGCAACACTTCTCCTCTCCTCTACAATAGAGCAACACTTCTCCTCTCCTCTACAATAGAGCAACACTCTCCTCTCATCTACAATAGAGCAACACTTCTCCTCTCATCTACAATAGAGCAACACTCTCCTCTCATCTACAATAGAGCAAACTTCTCCTCTCCTCTACAATAGAGCAACACTCTCCTCTCATCTACAATAGAGCAACACTCTCCTCTCATCTACAATAGAGCAACACTCTCCTCTCATCTACAATAGAGCAACACTTCTCCTCTCCTCTACAATAGAGCAACACTCTCCTCTCATCTACAATAGAGCAACACTCTCCTCTCCTCTACAATAGAGCAACACTCTCCTCTCCTCTACAATAGAGCAACACTTCTCCTCTCCTCTACAATAGAGCAACACTCTCCTCTCATCTACAATAGAGCAACACTCTCCTCTCATCTACAATAGAGCAACACTCTCCTCTCCTCTACAATAGAGCAAACTTCTCCTCTCCTCTACAATAGAGCAACACTCTCCTCTCATCTACAATAGAGCAAACTTCTCCTCTCCTCTACAATAGAGCAACACTTCTCCTCTCATCTACAATAGAGCAACACTCTCCTCTCATCTACAATAGAGCAACACTCTCCTCTCATCTACAATAGAGCAACACTCTCCTCTCCTCTACAATAGAGCAACACTCTCCTCTCATCTACAATAGAGCAACACTCTCCTCTCCTCTACAATAGAGCAACACTCTCCTCTCATCTACAATAGAGCAACACTCTCCTCTCATCTACAATAGAGCAACACTTCTCCTCTCCTCTACAATAGAGCAACACTCTCCTCTCCTCTACAATAGAGCAACACTCTCCTCTCTCTACAATAGAGCAACACTTCTCCTCTCATCTACAATAGAGCAACACTCTCCTCTCCTCTACAATAGAGCAACACTTCTCCTCTCCTCTACAATAGAGCAACACTTCTCCTCTCATCTACAATAGAGCAACACTCTCCTCTCCTCTACAATAGAGCAACACTCTCCTCTCATCTACAATAGAGCAACACTTCTCCTCTCCTCTACAATAGAGCAACACTCTCCTCTCATCTACAATAGAGCAACACTTCTCCTCTCCTCTACAATAGAGCAACACTTCTCCTCTCATCTACAATAGAGCAACACTTCTCCTCTCCTCTACAATAGAGCAAACTTCTCCTCTCATCTACAATAGAGCAAACTTCTCCTCTCCTCTACAATAGAGCAACACTCTCCTCTCATCTACAATAGAGCAACACTCTCCTCTCATCTACAATAGAGCAAACTTCTCCTCTCATCTACAATAGAGCAACACTCTCTCCTCTCATCTACAATAGAGCAACACTCTCCTCTCCTCTACAATAGAGCAAACTTCTCCTCTCCTCTACAATAGAGCAACACTCTCCTCTCATCTACAATAGAGCAACACTCTCCTCTCATCTACAATAGAGCAACACTCTCCTCTCCTCTACAATAGAGCAACACTCTCCTCTCATCTACAATAGAGCAACACTCTCCTCTCCTCTACAATAGAGCAACACTTCTCCTCTCCTCTACAATAGAGCAACACTCTCCTCTCCTCTACAATAGAGCAAACTTCTCCTCTCATCTACAATAGAGCAACACTCTCCTCTCATCTACAATAGAGCAACACTCTCCTCTCATCTACAATAGAGCAACACTTCTCCTCTCCTCTACAATAGAGCAACACTCTCCTCCTCTCCTCTACAATAGAGCAACACTCTCCTCTCATCTACAATAGAGCAACACTCTCCTCTCATCTACAATAGAGCAAACTTCTCCTCTCCTCTACAATAGAGCAACACTTCTCCTCTCCTCTACAATAGAGCAACACTCTCCTCTCATCTACAATAGAGCAACACTTCTCCTCTCCTCTACAATAGAGCAACACTCTCCTCTCATCTACAATAGAGCAACACTTCTCCTCTCATCTACAATAGAGCAAACTTCTCCTCTCCTCTACAATAGAGCAAACTTCTCCTCTCCTCTACAATAGAGCAACACTCTCCTCTCATCTACAATAGAGCAACACTTCTCCTCTCATCTACAATAGAGCAACACTCTCCTCTCCTCTACAATAGAGCAACACTCTCCTCTCATCTACAATAGAGCAACACTCTCCTCTCATCTACAATAGAGCAACACTTCTCCTCTCCTCTACAATAGAGCAACACTCTCCTCTCATCTACAATAGAGCAACACTTCTCCTCTCCTCTACAATAGAGCAAACTTCTCCTCTCATCTACAATAGAGCAACACTCTCCTCTCATCTACAATAGAGCAACACTTCTCCTCTCCTCTACAATAGAGCAACACTCTCCTCTCATCTACAATAGAGCAAACTTCTCCTCTCATCTACAATAGAGCAACACTCTCCTCTCATCTACAATAGAGCAACACTCTCCTCTCATCTACAATAGAGCAACACTCTCCTCTCATCTACAATAGAGCAAACTTCTCCTCTCCTCTACAATAGAGCAACACTCTCCTCTCCTCTACAATAGAGCAAACTTCTCCTCTCCTCTACAATAGAGCAACACTTCTCCTCTCCTCTACAATAGAGCAACACTTCTCCTCTCATCTACAATAGAGCAACACTCTCCTCTCATCTACAATAGAGCAACACTTCTCCTCTCATCTACAATAGAGCAACACTCTCCTCTCATCTACAATAGAGCAACACTTCTCCTCTCCTCTACAATAGAGCAACACTCTCCTCTCATCTACAATAGAGCAACACTCTCCTCTCCTCTACAATAGAGCAACACTCTCCTCTCATCTACAATAGAGCAACACTCTCCTCTCATCTACAATAGAGCAACACTCTCCTCTCCTCTACAATAGAGCAACACTTCTCCTCTCATCTACAATAGAGCAACACTCTCCTCTCATCTACAATAGAGCAACACTTCTCCTCTCATCTACAATAGAGCAACACTCTCCTCTCCTCTACAATAGAGCAACACTTCTCCTCTCATCTACAATAGAGCAACACTCTCCTCTCATCTACAATAGAGCAACACTCTCCTCTCATCTACAATAGAGCAACACTCTCCTCTCATCTACAATAGAGCAAACTTCTCCTCTCCTCTACAATAGAGCAACACTTCTCCTCTCCTCTACAATAGAGCAACACTTCTCCTCTCATCTACAATAGAGCAACACTCTCCTCTCCTCTACAATAGAGCAACACTTCTCCTCTCCTCTACAATAGAGCAACACTTCTCCTCTCCTCTACAATAGAGCAAACTTCTCCTCTCCTCTACAATAGAGCAACACTCTCCTCTCATCTACAATAGAGCAACACTTCTCCTCTCATCTACAATAGAGCAACACTCTCCTCTCATCTACAATAGAGCAAACTTCTCCTCTCCTCTACAATAGAGCAAACTTCTCCTCTCCTCTACAATAGAGCAAACTTCTCCTCTCCTCTACAATAGAGCAACACTCTCCTCTCATCTACAATAGAGCAACACTCTCTCCTCTCATCTACAATAGAGCAACACTCTCCTCTCCTCTACAATAGAGCAACACTCTCCTCTCCTCTACAATAGAGCAACACTTCTCCTCTCCTCTACAATAGAGCAACACTCTCCTCTCCTCTACAATAGAGCAACACTTCTCCTCTCATCTACAATAGAGCAACACTCTCCTCTCATCTACAATAGAGCAACACTTCTCCTCTCATCTACAATAGAGCAACACTTCTCCTCTCCTCTACAATAGAGCAACACTCTCCTCTCCTCTACAATAGAGCAACACTCTCCTCTCATCTACAATAGAGCAACACTTCTCCTCTCCTCTACAATAGAGCAACACTCTCCTCTCATCTACAATAGAGCAACACTCTCCTCTCATCTACAATAGAGCAACACTTCTCCTCTCCTCTACAATAGAGCAACACTCTCCTCTCATCTACAATAGAGCAACACTCTCCTCTCATCTACAATAGAGCAAACTTCTCCTCTCATCTACAATAGAGCAACACTTCTCCTCTCCTCTACAATAGAGCAACACTCTCCTCTCATCTACAATAGAGCAACACTCTCCTCTCATCTACAATAGAGCAAACTTCTCCTCTCATCTACAATAGAGCAAACTTCTCCTCTCCTCTACAATAGAGCAACACTCTCCTCTCATCTACAATAGAGCAACACTCTCCTCTCATCTACAATAGAGCAACACTTCTCCTCTCATCTACAATAGAGCAACACTTCTCCTCTCATCTACAATAGAGCAACACTCTCCTCTCATCTACAATAGAGCAACACTCTCCTCTCATCTACAATAGAGCAACACTTCTCCTCTCATCTACAATAGAGCAACACTTCTCCTCTCATCTACAATAGAGCAACACTTCTCCTCTCATCTACAATAGAGCAACACTTCTCCTCTCATCTACAATAGAGCAACACTTCTCCTCTCATCTACAATAGAGCAACACTTCTCCTCTCATCTACAATAGAGCAACACTCTCCTCTCATCTACAATAGAGCAACACTCTCCTCTCATCTACAATAGAGCAACACTCTCCTCTCATCTACAATAGAGCAAACTTCTCCTCTCATCTACAATAGAGCAACACTCTCCTCTCATCTACAATAGAGCAAACTTCTCCTCTCCTCTACAATAGAGCAACACTCTCCTCTCATCTACAATAGAGCAACACTTCTCCTCTCATCTACAATAGAGCAACACTCTCCTCTCATCTACAATAGAGCAACACTTCTCCTCTCATCTACAATAGAGCAACACTCTCCTCTCATCTACAATAGAGCAACACTCTCCTCTCATCTACAATAGAGCAACACTCTCCTCTCATCTACAATAGAGCAACACTCTCCTCTCATCTACAATAGAGCAACACTCTCCTCTCCTCTACAATAGAGCAACACTCTCCTCTCATCTACAATAGAGCAACACTCTCCTCTCATCTACAATAGAGCAACACTCTCCTCTCATCTACAATAGAGCAACACTCTCCTCTCATCTACAATAGAGCAACACTCTCCTCTCCTCTACAATAGAGCAACACTCTCCTCTCATCTACAATAGAGCAACACTTCTCCTCTCATCTACAATAGAGCAACACTCTCCTCTCATCTACAATAGAGCAACACTCTCCTCTCATCTACAATAGAGCAACACTTCTCCTCTCATCTACAATAGAGCAACACTCTCCTCTCATCTACAATAGAGCAACACTTCTCCTCTCATCTACAATAGAGCAACACTCTCCTCTCATCTACAATAGAGCAACACTTCTCCTCTCATCTACAATAGAGCAACACTCTCCTCTCCTCTACAATAGAGCAACACTTCTCCTCTCATCTACAATAGAGCAACACTCTCCTCTCATCTACAATAGAGCAACACTCTCCTCTCATCTACAATAGAGCAACACTCTCCTCTCATCTACAATAGAGCAACACTTCTCCTCTCATCTACAATAGAGCAACACTCTCCTCTCATCTACAATAGAGCAACACTCTCCTCTCATCTACAATAGAGCAACACTTCTCCTCTCCTCTACAATAGAGCAACACTTCTCCTCTCATCTACAATAGAGCAACACTTCTCCTCTCATCTACAATAGAGCAACACTTCTCCTCTCATCTACAATAGAGCAACACTCTCCTCTCATCTACAATAGAGCAACACTTCTCCTCTCATCTACAAT
>JAWDGP010003205.1:0-16397 GCA_033675545.1 Elysia crispata | reverse complement strand
AGCGCGCTTAGCGGTATTTTAGGGCACTTTAAGTCGGAATTTCGAAAAAAAAGGTAAGTGGTAATTTTTCCGATTACGAGGAGCGGTAGGGTGAAAAAAAGTCAAATAAAAAAAAAAATTCTTATGGGACGTTTTCCCTTGCGGTTTTTCTATTTCCAAAGATAAAAAGGGCGGAAAAATAAAGTGGTTTTGTTTTTTTCCGTAAGGGGAGAGGGAAAATGTGAAATAGATTATAAAAAAAAAGAAAATTTTTTTTCTCCTTTAGGGAGCTTTTTCACTATTTTTGGTGGTTAGTTTGCCGGAAAAGATGATTAGGAAGTGTTTCGGGGGTAAGGAGAAGGAGTAGAGAGCAAAAAATAGTAATTTTAAGTAAAGCGCGTTTTTTAGAACATTATGGGTCGGAAAAACGGAGTGTGTGTGGGTAGGTGATGTGTTCGCGTAATCACGGCGGAAAAAAGGTAATTTGTAAAAAATGAAACTTGAGCGCGCTTAGCGGCATTTTAGGGCACTTTAAGTCGGAATTTCGAAAAAAAAGGTAAGTGGTAATTTTTCCGATTACGAGGAGCGGTAGGGTGGAAAAAAGTCAAAAAAAAAAAAAAAAAGAAAACAATTTTTTTTAAAAGGACGTTTTCGCTTGCGGTTTTCCTATTTCCGGTGATAAAAAGGGGGGAAAAAGTAAGTGGTTTTGTTTTTTTCCGTAAGTTGAGAGGGAAAATGTGAAATAGAGTATTAAAATGCAGAAAATTTTTTTTTCTTTTTTAGGGACCTTTTTAACTATTTTTGGTGGTTAGTTTGCCGGAAAAGATGATTAGGAAGTGTTTCGGGGGTAAGGAGAAGGAGTAGAGAGCAAAAAAAAGTAATTTTAAGAAAAAAGGTGTAAAGCGCGGTTTTTACACAATATGGGTCGGAAAAACGGAGTGTGTGTGGGTAGGTGATGTGTTCGGGTAATCACGGCGCAAAAAAAGGTAATTTGTAAAAAACGAAACTTGGGCGCGCTTATCGGCATTTTAGGGCATTTTAAGGCGGAATTTAGAAAAAAAGGTACGTGGTAATTTTGCCGATTACGAAGAGCGGTAGGATGCAAAAAAGTAGTAAAAAAAAAAAAAAGAAAAATTTTTTATGGGACATTTTCCCTTGCGGTTTTTCTATTTCCGATGATAAAAAGGAAGGAAGAAGTAAGTGGTTTTGTTTATTTACGTAAGGGGAGAGGGAAAATATGAAAAAAATTATAAAAAAAAAGAAAAAAATTTTTCCTCCTTTCGTTAGGTTTTTTTTACCATTTTTGGTCGCTAGTTTGCCGGAAAAAATGATTAGGAAGTGTTTCGGGGGTAAGGAGAAGGAGTAGATAGGAAAAAAAAGTAATTTTAAGAAAAAAGTGTTAAGCGCGTTTTTTAGGCATAATGTGTCGGAAAAACGGAGTGTGTGTGGGTAGGTGTATTTGTCCGCGTAATCACGGCGGAAAAAAGGTAATTTTTAAAAAATGAAACTTGAGCGCGCTTAGCGGCATTTTAGGGCACTTTAAGTCGGAATTTCGAACTAAAAGGTAAGTGGTAATTTTTCCGATGACGAGGAGCGGTAGGATGAAAAAAAGTCAAATAAAAAAAAAAAAAAATTTCTTATGGGACGTTTTCCCTTGCGGTTTTTCTTTTTCCAGTGATAAAAAGGGCGGAAAAAGTAAGTGGTTTTGTTTTTTTTCCGTAAGGGGAGAGGGAAAATAAGAAATAGATTATAAAAAAAAGAAAATTTTTTTTTCTCCTTTAGGGAGCTTTTTAACTATTTTTGGTGGTTAGTTTGCCGGAAAAGATGATTAGGAAGTGTTTCGGGGGTAAGAAGAAGGAGTAGAGAGCAAAAAAAAAGTAATTTTAAGAAAAAGGTGTAAAGCGCGTTTTTTACACATTATTGGTCGGAAAAACGGAGTGTGTGTGGGTAGGTGATGTGTTCGCGTAATCACGGCGGAAAAAAGGTAATTTGTAAAAAATTAAACTTGAGCGCGCTTATCGGCATTTTAGGGCATTTTAAGTCGGAATTTCGAAGAAAAAGCTAGGTGGAAGTTTTCCCGATTACGAGGAGCGGTAGGATGCAAAAAAAGTAAAAAAAAAAAAAAGAAAAACTTTTTATGGAACGTTTTCCCTTGCGGTTTTTCTATTTCCGATGATAAAAAGGGCGGAAAAAGTAAGTGGTTTTGTTTATTTCCGTAAGGGGAGAGGGAAAATGTGAAATAGATTATAAAAAAAAAAAAATTTTTTTTCTCATTTAGGGAGCTTTTTTGACCATTTTTGGTGGTTAGTTTGCCGGAAAAGATGATTAGGAAGTGTTTCGGGGGTAAGGAGAAGGAGTAGAGAGCAAAAAAAAGTAATTTTAAGAAAAAGGTGTAAAGCGCGTTTTTTACACATTATGGGTCGGAAAAACGGAGTGTGTGTGGGTAGGTGTATGTGTCCGCGTAATCACGGCGGAAAAAAGGTAATTTGTAAAAAATGAAACTTGAGCGCGCTTAGCGGCATTTTAGGGCACTTTAAGTCGGAATTTCGAAAAAAAAGGTAAGTGGTAATTTTTCCGATTACGAGGAGTGGTAGGGTGGGAAAAAATTAAAAAAAAAAAAAAAAGAAAAAAAAATTTTTTAAAAGGACGTTTTCCCTTGCGGTTTTCCTATTTCCGGTGATAAAAAGAGGGAAAAAAGTAAGTGGTTTTGTTTTTTTCCGTAAGGGAAGAGGTAAAATGTGAAAAAAATTATAAAAAAAAGAAAAAAAATTTTTCCTCCTTTCGGGAGGTTTTTTAACTATTTTTGGTGCTTAGTTTGCCGGAAAAGATGATTAGGAAGTGTTTCGGGGGTAAGGAGAAGGAGTAGAGAGCAAAAAAAAGTAATTTTAAGAAAAAGGTGTAAAGCGCGTTTTTTATACATTATTGGTCGGAAAAACGGAGTGTGTGTGGGTAGGTGATGTGTTCGCGTAATCACGGCGGAAAAAAGGTAATTTGTAAAAAATGAAACTTGAGCGCGCTTAGCGGCATTTTAGGGCACTTTAAGTCGGAATTTCGAACTAAAAGGTAAGTGGTAATTTTTCCGATTACGAGGAGCGGTAGGGTGAAAAAAAGTCAAATAAAAAAAAAAAAAAAAAATTTCTTATGGGACGTTTTCCCTTGCGGTTTTTCTATTTCCAGTGATAAAAAGGGCGGAAAAAGTAAGTGGTTTTGTTTTTTTCCGTAAGGGGAGAGGGAAAATGTGAAATAGATTATAAAAAAAAAGAAAATTTTTTTTCTCCTTTAGGGAGCTTTTTCACTATTTTTGGTGGTTAGTTTGCCGGAAAAGATGATTAGGAAGTGTTTCGGGGGTAAGGAGAAGGAGTAGAGAGCAAAAAAAAGTAATTTTAAGAAAAAGGTGTAAAGCGCGTTTTTTAGGCATAATGTGTCGGAAAAACGGAGTGTGTGTGGGTAGGTGTATGTGTCCGCGTAATCACGGCGGAAAAAAGGTAATTTGTAAAAAATGAAACTTGAGCGCGCTTAGCGGCATTTTAGGGCACTTTAAGTCGGAATTTCGAAAAAAAAGGTAAGTGGTAATTTTTCCGATTACGAGGAGCGGTAGGGTGGAAAAAAATCAAATTAAAAAAAAAAAAATATTTTTTTTAAAAGGACGTTTTCGCTTGCGGTTTTCCTATTTCCGGTGATAAAAAGGGGGGAAAAAGTAAGTGGTTTTGTTTTTTTCCGTAAGGGGAGAGGGAAAATGTGAAATAGATTATAAAAAAAAAAAAAATTTTTTTTTCTCCTTTAGGGAGCTTTTTAACTATTTTTGGTGGTTAGTTTGCCGGAAAAGATGATTAGGAAGTGTTTCGGGGGTAAGGAGAAGGAGTAGAGAGCAAAAAAAAGTAATTTTAAGAAAAAGGTGTAAAGCGCGTTTTTTACACATTATGGGTCGGAAAAACGGAGTGTGTGTGGGTAGGTGATGTGTTCGGGTAATCACGGCGGAAAAAAAGGTAATTTGTAAAAAATGAAACTTGAGCGCGCTTATCGGCATTTTAGGGCATTTTAAGTCGGAATTTCGAAAAAAAAGGTAAGTGGTAATTTTCCCGATTACGAGGAGCGGTAGGATGCAAAAAAGTAAAAAAAAAAAAAAAAAAAAAAGAAAAATTTTTTATGGGACGTTTTCCCTTGCGGTTTTTCTATTTCCGATGATAAAAAGGGCGGAAAAAGTAAGTGGTTTTGTTTATTTCCGTAAGGGGAGAGGGAAAATGTGAAAAAAATTATAAAAAAAAGAAAAAAAATTTTTCCTCCTTTCGGGAGGTTTTTTGACCATTTTTGGTCGCTAGTTTGCCGGAAAAGATGATTAGGAAGTGTTTCGGGGGTAAGGAGAAGGAGTAGAGAGGAAAAAAAAGTAATTTTAAGAAAAAGGTGTTAAGCGCGTTTTTTAGGCATAATGTGTCGGAAAAACGGAGTGTGTGTGGGTAGGTGTATGTGTCCGCGTAATCACGGCGGAAAAAAGGTAATTTGTAAAAAATGAAACTTGAGCGCGCTTAGCGGCATTTTAGGGCCCTTTTAAGTCGGAATTTCGAACTAAAAGGTAAGTGGTAATTTTTCCGATTACGAGGAGCGGTAGGGTGAAAAAAAATCAAAAAAAAAAAAAAAAAAAAGAAAAATTTTTTTATGGGACGTTTTCCCTTGCGGTTTTTCTATTTCCAGTGATAAAAAGGGCGGAAAAAGTAAGTGGTTTTGTTTTTTTCCGTAAGGGGAGAGGGAAAATGTGAAATAGATTATAAAAAAAAGAAAATTTTTTTTCTCCTTTAGGGAGCTTTTTAACTATTTTTGGTGGTTAGTTTGCCGGAAAAGATGATTAGGAAGTGTTTCGGGGGTAAGGAGAAGGAGTAGAGAGCAAAAAAAAGTAATTTTAAGAAAAAGGTGTAAAGCGCGTTTTTTACACATTATGGGTCGGAAAAACGGAGTGTGTGTGGGTAGGTGATGTGTTCGCGTAATCACGGCGGAAAAAAGGTAATTTGTAAAAAATGAAACTTGAGCGCGCTTATCGGCATTTTAGGGCATTTTAAGTCGGAATTTCGAAAAAAAAGGTAAGTGGTAATTTTCCCGATTACGAGGAGCGGTAGGATGCAAAAAAGTAAAAAAAAAAAAAAAAAAAAAAAATTTTTTATGGGACGTTTTCCCTTGCGGTTTTTCTATTTCCGATGATAAAAAGGGCGGAAAAAGTAAGTGGTTTTGTTTATTTCCGTAAGGGGAGAGGGAAAATGTGAAAAAAATTATAAAAAAAAAAAAAAAATTTTTCCTCCTTTCGGGATGTTTTTTGACCATTTTTGGTCGCTAGTTTGCCGGAAAAGATGATTAGGAAGTGTTTCGGGGGTAAGGAGAAGGAGTAGAGAGGAAAAAAAAGTAATTTTAAGAAAAAGGTGTTAAGCGCGTTTTTTAGGCATAATGTGTCGGAAAAACGGAGTGTGTGTGGGTAGGTGTATGTGTCCGCGTAATCACGGCGGAAAAAAAGGTAATTTGTAAAAAATGAAACTTGAGCGCGCTTAGCGGCATTTTAGGGCACTTTAAGTCGGAATTTCGAACTAAAAGGTAAGTGGTAATTTTTCCGATTACGAGGAGCGGTAGGGTGAAAAAAAGTCAAATAAAAAAAAAAAAAATTTCTTATGGGACGTTTTCCCTTGCGGTTTTTCTATTTCCAGTGATAAAAAGGGCGGAAAAAGTAAGTGGTTTTGTTTTTTTCCGTAAGGGGAGAGGGAAAATGTGAAATAGATTATAAAAAAAAGAAAATTTTTTTTCTCCTTTAGGGAGCTTTTTCACTATTTTTGGTGGTTAGTTTGCCGGAAAAGATGATTAGGAAGTGTTTCGGGGGTAAGGAGAAGGAGTAGAGAGCAAAAAAAAGTAATTTTAAGAAAAAGGTGTAAAGCGCGTTTTTTACACATTATGGGTCGGAAAAACGGAGTGTGTGTGGGTAGGTGATGTGTCCGCGTAATCACGGCGGAAAAAAAGGTAATTTGTAAAAAATGAAACTTGAGCGCGCTTAGCGGCATTTTAGGGCACTTTAAGTCGGAATTTCGAAAAAAAGGTAAGTGGTAATTTTTCCGATTACGAGGAGCGGTAGGATGCAAAAAAGTAAAAAAAAAAAAAAAAAGAAAAATTTTTTATGGGACGTTTTTCCTTGCGGTTTTTCTATTTCCGATGATAAAAAGGGCGGAAAAAGTAAGTGGTTTTGTTTATTTCCGTAAGGGGAGAGGGAAAATGTGAAAAAAATTATAAAAAAAAAAGAAAAAAAATTTTTCCTCCTTTCGGGAGGTTTTTTGACCATTTTTGGTCGCTAGTTTGCCGGAAAAGATGATTAGGAAGTGTTTCGGGGGTAAGGAGAAGGAGTAGAGAGCAAAAAAAAGTAATTTTAAGAAAAAGGTGTAAAGCGCGTTTTTTACACATTATGGGTCGGAAAAACGGAGTGTGTGTGGGTAGGTGATGTGTTCGCGTAATCACGGCGGAAAAAAGGTAATTTGTAAAAAATGAAACTTGAGCGCGCTTAGCGGCATTTTAGGGCACTTTAAGTCGGAATTTCGAAAAAAAAGGTAAGTGGTAATTTTCCCGATTACGAGGAGCGGTAGGATGCAAAAAAAGTAAAAAAAAAAAAAAAAAAAAAAAGAAAAATTTTTTATGGGACGTTTTCCCTTGCGGTTTTTCTATTTCCGATGATAAAAAGGGCGGAAAAAGTAAGTGGTTTTGTTTATTTCCGTAAGGGGAGAGGGAAAATGTGAAAAAAATTATAAAAAAAAGAAAAAAAATTTTTCCTCCTTTCGGGAGGTTTTTTGACCATTTTTGGTCGCTAGTTTGCCGGAAAAGATGATTAGGAAGTGTTTCGGGGGTAAGGAGAAGGAGTAGAGAGCAAAAAAAGTAATTTTAAGAAAAAGGTGTAAAGCGCGTTTTTTACACATTATGGGTCGGAAAAACGGAGTGTGTGTGGGTAGGTGTATGTGTCCGCGTAATCACGGCGGAAAAAAGGTAATTTGTAAAAAATGAAACTTGAGCGCGCTTAGCGGCATTTTAGGGCACTTTAAGTCGGAATTTCGAACTAAAAGGTAAGTGGTAATTTTTCCGATTACGAGGAGCGGTAGGGTGAAAAAAAGTCAAATAAAAAAAAAAAAAAAATTTCTTATGGGACGTTTTCCTTTGCGGTTTTTCTATTTCCAGTGATAAAAAGGGCGGAAAAAGTAAGTGGTTTTGTTTTTTTCCGTAAGGGGAGAGGGAAAATGTGAAATAGATTATAAAAAGAAAAAATTTTTTTTTTCTCCTTTAGGGAGCTTTTTAACTATTTTTGGTGGTTAGTTTGCCGGAAAAGATGATTAGGAAGTGTTTCGGGGGTAAGGAGAAGGAGTAGAGAGCAAAAAAAAGTATTTTAAAGAAAAAGGTGTAAAGCGCGTTTTTTACACATTATGGGTCGGAAAAACGGAGTGTGTGTGGGTAGGTGTATGTGTCTGCGTAATCACGGCGGAAAAAAGGTAATTTGTAAAAAATGAAACTTGAGCGCGCTTAGCGGCATTTTAGGGCACTTTAAGTCGGAATTTCGAAATAAAAGGTAAGTGGTAATTTTTCCGATTACGAGGAGCGGTAGGGTGAAAAAAAGTCAAATAATAAAAAAAAAAAAATTTCTTATGAGACGTTTTCCCTTGCGGTTTTTCTATTTCCAGTGATAAAAAGGGCGGAAAAAGTAAGTGGTTTTGTTTATTTTCGTAAGGGGAGAGGGAACATGTGAAATAGAGTATAAAAAAAAAGAAAAAAATTTTTTTCCTCTTTTAGGGAGGTTTTTTGACCATTTTTGGTCGTTAGTTTGCCGGAAAAGATGATTAGGAAGTGTTTCGGAGGTAAGGAGAAGGAGTAGAGAGCAAAAAAAGGTAATTTTAAGAAAAAGGTGTGAAGCGCGTTTTTTACACATTATGGGTCGGAAAAACGGAGTGTGTGTGGGTAGGTGATGTGTTCGCGTAATCACGGCGGAAAAAAAGGTAATTTGTAAAAAATGAAACTTGAGCGCGCTTATCGGTATTTTAGGGCACTTTAAGTCGGAATTTCGAAAAAAAGGTAAGTGGTAATTTTTCTGATTACGAGGAGCGGTAGGGTGCGAAAAAGTCAAATAAAAAAAAAAAAAAAATTCTTATGGGACGTTTTCCCTTGCGGTTTTTCTTTTCCAGTGATAAAAAGGGCGGAAAAAGTAAGTGGTTTTGTTTTTTTCCGTAAGGGGAGAGGGAAAATGTGAAATAGATTATAAACAATAGAAAAAAAAATTTTCCTCCTTTAGGGAGCTTTTTTGACTATTTTTGGTGGTTAGTTTGCCGGAAAAGATGATTAGGAAGTGTTTCGGGGGTAAGGAGAAGAAGTAGAGAGCAAAAAAAAGTAATTTTAAGAAAAAGGTGTAAAGCGCGTTTTTTAGGCATAATGTGTCGGAAAAACGGAGTGTGTGTGGGTAGGTGATGTGTCCGCGTAATCACGGCGGAAAAAAGGTAATTTGTAATAAATGAAACTTGAGCGCGCTTAGCGGCATTTTAGGGCACTTTAAGTCGGAATTTCGAAAAAAAAGGTAAGTGGTAATTTTCCCGATTACGAGGAGCGGTAGGATGCAAAAAAGTGAAAAAAAAAAAAAAAAAGAAAAATTTTTTATGGGACGTTTTCTCTTTCGGTTTTTCTATTTCTGATGATAAAAAGGGCGGAAAAAGTAATTGGTTTTGTTTATTTCCGTAAGGGGAGAGGGAAAATAAGAATGAGATTATAAAAAAAAGAAAATTTTTTTTCTCCTTTAGGGAGCTTTTTTGACTATGTTTGGTCGCTAGTTTGCCGGAAAAGATGATTAGGAAGTGTTTCGGGGGTAAGGAGAAGGAGTAGAGAGCAAAAAAAAGTAATTTTAAGAAAAAGGTGTAAAGCGCGTTTTTTAGGCATAATGTGTCGGAAAAACGGAGTGTGTGTTGGTAGGTGTATGTGTCCGCGTAATCACGGCGGAAAAAAGGTAATTTGTAAAAAATGAAACTTGAGCGCGCTTAGCGGCATTTTAGGGCACTTTAAGTCGGAATTTCGAAAGAAAAGGTAAGTGGTAATTTTTCCGATTACGAGGAGCGATAGGGTGAAAAAAGGCAAAAAAAAAGAAAAAAAATTTTTTTTATAAAAGGACGTTTTCCCTTACGGTTTTCCTATTTCCGGTGATAAAAAGGGAGAAAAAAGTAAGTGGTTTTGTTTTTTTCCGTAAGGGGAGAGGGAAAATGTGAAATAGATTATAAAAAAAAGAAAATTTTTTTCTCCTTTAGGGAGCTTTTTAACTATTTTTGGTGGTTAGTTTGCCGGAAAAGATGATTAGGAAGTGTTTCGGGGGTAAGGAGAAGGAGTAGAGAGCAAAAAAAGTAATTTTAAGAAAAAGGTGTAAAGCGCGTTTTTTACACATTATGGGTCGGAAAAACGGAGTGTGTGTGGGTAGGTGTATGTGTTCGCGTAATCACGGCGGAAAAAAGGTAATTTGTAAAAAATGAAACTTGAGCGCGCTTAGCGGCATTTTAGGGCACTTTAAGTCGGAATTTCGAAAAAAAGGTAAGTGGTAATTTTTCCGATTACGAGGAGCGGTAGGATGCAAAAAAGTAAAAAAAAAAAAAAAAAAAAAGAAAAAAATTTTTTTTAAAAGGACGTTTTCGCTTGCGGTTTTCCTATTTCCGGTGATAAAAAGGGGAAAAAAAGTAAGTGGTTTTGTTTTTTTCCGTAAGGGGAGAGGGAAAATGTGAAATAGATTATAAAAAAAAAGAAAATTTTTTTTCTCCTTTAGGGAGCTTTTTAACTATTTTTGGTGCTTAGTTTGCCGGAAAAGATGATTAGGAAGTGTTTCGGGGGTAAGGAGAAGGAGTAGAGAGCAAAAAAAAGTAATTTTAAGAAAAAGGTGTAAAGCGCGTTTTTTACACATTATGGGTCGGAAAAACGGAGTGTGTGTGGGTAGGTGATGTGTTCGCGTAATCACGGCGGAAAAAAAGGTAATTTGTAAAAAATGAAACTTGAGCGCGCTTAGCGGCATTTTAGGGCACTTTAAGTTGGAATTTCGAAAAAAAGGTAAGTGGTAATTTTCCCGATTACGAGGAGCGGTAGGTGCAAAAAAGTCAAATAAAAAAGAAAAAACAAATTTCTGATGGAACGTTTTCCCTTGCGGTTTTTCTATTTCCGATGATAAAAAGGGCGGAAAAAGTATTTGGTTTTGTTTATTTTCGTAAGGGGAGAGGGAAAATGTGAAAAAAGTTATAAAAAAATAAAAATTTTTTCCTCCTTTCTTGAGGTTTTTTGACCATTTTTGGTCGCTAGTTTGCCGGAAAAGATGATTAGGAAGTGTTTCGGGGGTAAGGAGAAGGAGTAGAGAGCAAAAAAAGTAATTTTAAGAAAAAGGTGTTAAGCGCGTTTTTTAGGCATAATGTGTCGGAAAAACGGAGTGTGTGTGGGTAGGTGTATGTGTCCGCGTAATCACGGCGGAAAAAAGGTAATTTGTAAAAAATGAAACTTGAGCGCGCTTAGCGGCATTTTAGGGCACTTTAAGTCGGAATTTCGAAAAAAAAGGTAAGTGGTAATTTTTCCGATTACGAGGAGCGGTAGGGTGAAAAAAAGTCAAAAAAAAAAAAAAAAAAAAAAAATTTTTTATGGGACGTTTTCCCTTGCGGTTTTTCTATTTCCGGTGATAAAAAGGGCGGAAAAAGTAAGTGGTTTTGTTTTTTTCCGTAAGGGGAGAGGGAAAATGTGAAATAGATTATAAAAAAAAGAAAATTTTTTTTCTCCTTTAGGGAGCTTTTTCACTATTTTTGGTGGTTAGTTTGCCGGAAAAGATGATTAGGAAGTGTTTCGGGGGTAAGGAGAAGGAGTAGAGAGCAAAAAAAGTAATTTTAAGAAAAAGGTGTAAAGCGCGTTTTTTAGACATTATGGGTCGGAAAAACGGAGTGTGTGTGGGTAGGTGTATGTGTTCGCGTAATCACGGCGGAAAAAAGGTAATTTGTAAAAAATGAAACTTGAGCGCGCTTAGCGGCATTTTAGGGCCCTTTAAGTCGGAATTTTGAAAAAAAAGGTAAGTGGTAATTTTTCCGATTACGAGGAGCGGTAGGGTGGAAAAAAGTCAAAAAAAAAAAAAAAAAAAAAATTTTTTAAAGGACGTTTTCCCTTGCGGTTTTCCTATTTCCGGTGATAAAAAGGGGGAAAAAAGTAAGTGGTTTTGTTTTTTTCCGTAAGGGGAGAGGGAAAATGTGAAATAGATTATAAAAAAAAAGAAAATTTTTTTTCTCCTTTAGGGAGCTTTTTAACTATTTTTGGTGGTTAGTTTGCCGGAAAAGATGATTAGGAAGTGTTTCGGGGGTAAGGAGAAGGAGTAGAGAGCAAAAAAAGTAATTTTAAGAAAAAGGTGTAAAGCGCGTTTTTTACACATTATGGGTCGGAAAAACGGAGTGTGTGTGGGTAGGTGTATGTGTTCGCGTAATCACGGCGGAAAAAAGGTAATTTGTAAAAAATGAAACTTGAGCGCGCTTAGCGGCATTTTAGGGCACTTTAAGTCGGAATTTCGAAAAAAAAGGTAAGTGGTAATTTTTCCGATTACGAGGAGTGGTCGGGTGGAAAAAAATCAAAAAAAAAAAAGAAAAAAAGTTTTTTTAAAAGGACGTTTTCCCTTGCGGTTTTCCTATTTCCGGTGATAAAAAGGGGGAAAAAAGTAAGTGGTTTTGTTTTTTTCCGTAAGGGGAGAGGGAAAATGTGAAATAGATTATAAAAAAAAAGAAAATTTTTTTTTCTCCTTTAGTTAGCTTTTAACTATTTTTGGTGCTTAGTTTGCCGGAAAAGATGATTAGGAAGTGTTTCGGGGTTAAGGAGAAGGAGTAGACAGCAAAAAAAAGTAATTTTAAGAAAAAGGTGTAAAGCCGTTTTTTTACACATTATGGGTCGGAAAAACGGAGTGTGTGTGGGTAGGTGATGTGTTCGGGTAATCACGGCGGAGAAAAAGGTAATTTGTAAAAAATGAAACTTGCGCGCTCAGCGGCATTTTAGGGCACTTTAAGTCGGAATTTCGAGAAAAAAAGGTAAGTGGTATTTTTCCCGATTACGAGGAGCGGTAGGATGCAAAAAAGTAAAAAAAAAAAAAAAAAAGAAAAATTTTTTATGGGACGTTTTTCCTGGCGGTTTTTCTATTTACAGTGATAAAAAGGGCGGAAAAAGTAAGTGGTTTTGTTTATTTCCGTAAGGGGAGAGGGAAAATATGAAAAAAATTATAATTAAGTGTAAAAAAATTTTTCCTCCTTTCGGGAGGTTTTTTGACTATTTTTGGTCGCTAGTTTGCCGGAAAAGATGATTAGGAAGTGTTTCGGGGGTAAGGAGAAGGAGTAGAGAGGAAAAAAAAGTAATTTTAAGAAAAAGGTGTTAAGCGCGTTTTTTAGGCCTAATGTGTCGGAAAAACGGAGTGTGTGTGGGTAGGTGTATGTGTCCGCGATATCACGGCGGAAAAAAGGTAATTTGTAAAAAATGAAACTTGAGCGCGCTTAGCGGCATTTTAGGGCACTTTAAGTCGGAATTTCGAAGTAAAAGGTCAGTGGTAATTTTTCCGATTACGAGGAGCAGTAGGGTGAAAAAAAGTCAAATAAAAAAAAAAAAAAAATTTCTTATGGAACGTTTTCCCTTGCGGTTTTTCCATTTCCAGTGATAAAACGGGCGGAAAAAGTAAGTGGTTTTGTTTTTTTCCGTAAGGGGAGAGGGAAAATAGGAAATAGATTATAAAAAAAAGAAAATTTTTTTTTCTCCTTTAGGGAGCTTTTGAACTTTTTTTGGTGGTTAGTTTGCCGGAAAAGATTATTAGGAAGTGTTTCGGGGGTAAGGAGAAGGAGTAGAGAGCGAAAAAAGTAATTTTAAGAAAAAGGTGTAAAGCGCGTTTTTTACACATTATTGGTCGGAAAAACGAAGTGTGTGTGGGTAGGTTATGTGTTCGCGTAATCACGGCGGAAAAAAGGTAATTTGTAAAAAATGAAACTTGAGCGCGCTTAGCGGCATTTTAGGGCACTTTAAGTCGGAATTTCGAAAAAAAAGGTAAGTGGTAATTTTTCTGATTACGAGGAGCGGTAGGGTGGAAAAAAGTCAAAAAAAAAAAAAGAAAAAAAATTTTTTTAAAAGGACGTTTTCGCTTGCGGTTTTCCTATTTCCGGTGATAAAAAGGGGGAAAAAAGTAAGTGGTTTTGTTTTTTTCCGTAAGGGGAGAGGGAAAATGTGAAATAGATTATAAAAAAAAAGAAAATTTTTTTTCTCCTTTAGGGAGCTTTTAACTATTTTTGGTGCTTAGTTTGCCGGAAAAGATGATTAGGAAGTGTTTCGGGGGTAAGGAGAAGGAATAGAGAGCAAAATAAAAGTAATTTTAAGAAAAAGGTGTTAAGCGCGTTTTTTAGGCATAATGTGTGGGAAAAACGGAGTGTGTGTGGGTAGGTGTATGTGTCCGCGTAATCACGGCGGAAAAAAGGTAATTTGTAAAAAATGAAACTTGAGCGCGCTTAGCGGCGTGTTTCGGGGGTAAGTAGGAGTAGAGAGCAAAAAAAAGTAATTTAAGAAAAAGGTGTTAAGCGCGTTTTTTAGGCATAATGTGTCGGAAAAACGGAGTGTGTGTGGGTAGGTGTATGTGTCCGCGTAATCACGGCGGAAAAAAGGTAATTTGTAAAAAATGAAACTTGAGCGGGCTTAGCGGCATTTTAGGGCACTTTAAGTCGGAATTTCGAAAAAAAAGGTAAGTGGTAATTTTTCCGATTACGAGGAGCGGTAGGGTGGAAAAAAGTCAAAAAAAAAAAATAAAAAAAAGTTTTTTTAAAAGGACGTTTTCCCTTGCGGTTTTCCTATTTCCGGTGATAAAAAGAGGGAAAAAAGTAAGTGGTTTTGTTTTTTTCCGTAAGGGGAGAGGGAAAATAAGAAATAGATTATAAAAAAAAGAAAATTTTTTTTCTCCTTTAGGGAGCTTTTTAACTATTTTTGGTGGTTAGTTTGCCGGAAAAGATGATTAGGAAGTGTTTCGGGGGTAAGGAGAAGGAGTAGAGAGCAAAAAAAAGTAATTTTAAGAAAAAGGTGTAAAGCGCGTTTTTTACACATTATGGGTCGGAAAAACGGAGTGTGTGTGCGTAGGTGATGTGTTCCGCGTAATCACGGCGGAAAAAAGGTAATTTGTAAAAAATGAAACTTGAGCGCGCTTAGCGGCATTTTAGGGCAAAAAAAGTCAAAAAAAAAAAAAAAAATTCTTTTTTAAAGGACGTTTTCCCTTGCGGTTTTTCTACTTCCGATGATAAAAAAGGCGGAAAAAGTAACTGGCTTTGTTTTTTTCGGTAAGGGGAGAGGGAAGATGTGAAATAGTTTATAAAAAGAAAGAAAAAAATTTTTTTCCTTTTTTAGGGAGGTTTTTTGACCATTTTTGGTCGTTAGTTTGCCGGAAAAGATGATTAGGAACTGTTTCGGAGGTAAGGAGAAGGAGTAGAGAGCAAAAAAAAATAATTTTAAGAAAAAAGTGTAAAGCGCGTTTTTTAGGCATAATGTGTCGGAAAAACGGAGTGTGTGTGGGTAGGTGTATGTGTCCGCGTAATCACGGCGGAAAAAAGATAATTTGTAAAAAATGAAACTTGAGCGCGCTTAGCGGCATTTTAGGGCTTTTTAAGTCGGAATTTCGAAAAAAAAGGTAAGTGGTAATTTTTCCGATTACGAGGAGCGGTAGGGTGGAAAAAAGTCAAAAAAAAAAAAAAGAAAAAAAATTTTTTTAAAAGGACGTTTTCGCTTGCGGTTTTCCTATTTCCGGTGATAAAAAGGGGGAAAAAAGTAAGTGGTTTTGTTTTTTTCCGTAAGGGGAGAGGGAAAATGTGAAATAGATTATAAAAAAAAAAGAAAATTTTTTTTCTCCTTTAGGGAGCTTTTTCACTATTTTTGGTGGTTAGTTTGCCGGAAAAGATGATTAGGAAGTGTTTCGGGGGTAAGGAGAAGGAGTAGAGAGTAAAAAAAAGTAATTTGAAGAAAAAGGTGTTAAGCGCGTTTTTTAGGCATAATGTGTCGGAAAAACGGAGTGTGTGTGGGTAGGTGTATGTGTCCGCGTAATCACGGCGGAAAAAAGGTATATTAAAAAAAATGAAATTTGAGCGCGCTTAGCGGCATTTTAGGGCACTTTAAGTCGGAATTTCGAACTAAAAGGTAAGTGGTAATTATTCCGATTACGAGGAGCGGTAGGGTGGAAAAAAATCAAAAAAAAAAAAAAAAAGAAAAATTTTTTATGGGACGTTTTCCCTTGCGGTTTTTCTATTTCCAGTGATAATAAGGGCGGAAAAAGTAAGTCGTTTTGTTTATTTCCGTAAGGGGAGAGGGAAAAAGTGAAATCAACTATAAAAAAAAGAAAAAAAATTTTTTTTCTCCTTTTGGGAGGTTTTTTGACCCTTTTTTGGTCGTTAGTTTGCCGGAAAAGATGATTAGGAAGTGTTTCGGGGGTGAGGAGAAGGAGTAGAGAGGGAAAAAAAGTAATTTTAAGAAAAAGGTGTAAAGCGCGTTTTTTAGGCATAATGTGTCGGAAAAACGGAGTGTGTGTGGGTAGGTGTATCTGTCCGCGTAATCACGGCGGAAAAAAGGTTATTTGTAAAAAATGAAACTTGAGCGCGCTTATCGGCATTTTAGGGCATTTTAAGTCGGAAGTTCGAAAAAAAAGGTAAGTGGTAATATTCCCGAAAAAATTCATACCTCTTTTATTTATTTTTTCTCTTGCAATTTGCAGACTTAAAAAGCTAAAAAATATTCATTGTTATCAACTAAACAAAAAACAAAAAAACCGCAACGAAAAAAACTATACATATATATATATATATATATATATATATATATATATATATATATATGTAAAATGTGCATCAGGACTCTCTTGGAGGAACAGATGTTTGAAAAAGAAATAAGTATATTATTGTCCTACAAATGTTTAACATTGCCTTGCCCCCCATATGTAGCTTTAAATCCTACTATCCTACTCATATTTATATATTCTCAATTAGTACAATTATGTAATGCATCCATGTGTGAGTTTTTGTATTTGAGCTCATTTATTATCAATTGCAATATATATATTTTTTAACTTTATATAACAGTTATTCTCTCTGTTTGATTGCCCTCTCTCTCTCTCTCTCTCTCTCTCTCTCTCTCTCTCTCTCTCTCTCTCTCTGTCTGTCTCTCTGTCTCTCTGTCTCTCTCTCTCTCTCTCTCTCTCTCTCTCTCTCTCTCTCTCTCTCTCTCTCTCTCTCTCTCTCACTATCTCTCACTCTATCTCTCCCCCTGACTGTCCCTCTCTCTCTCTCTCTCTCTATCTCTCTCTCTCTATATATATATATATATATATATATATATATATATATATATATATATATATATATATATATATGTAAAATGTGCAT
>JAWDGP010003204.1:340000-341879 GCA_033675545.1 Elysia crispata | reverse complement strand
AGCTTTAGTCAGATGGATAGTTCAAGTTTTTGTAATCTCTGTACAAGTATGTTTGAAGATTTCTTTATCTCGTTCTAGTGGTGGAAGGAGTAACCGACAAACAATAAAACTGTGAACAGTATTATGTTTAAGTATTTTGCATATTTTTGCTGATTTTTTCCTTATCTAAATACGAAAGGCAATTTCTTTAAAAGTGTTCTATTTGATAACTTGATTTTGAGATTGTTGTTGATATGAAAAGAAATAGATAAATCCTACATTTCAAAAAGTGCAATAAAGAAAGTAAATTGAAATGGATAGAAGAAATTGTATAAAAAATTAGAGAAACAAAGAGGATAGGAGGGGATGGAGGAAGAGACGGACAGAAATAGTGAAAAAGATAAGGAAAAAGAGGGGGTGGGTTGTGCAGAGAGATAGTGAGAGAAACAGAGGTGGAGATAAAGAAAGAGAGGGACAGAGCGGGACCTCGATAGAGTCAGAGAAAGAAAGAGAAAGAGAAAGATGCATATTGAGTTAGCAGGAGTACCCATCAATTAAGGAACAAAGAGACAATAACTGTTAATATCCCACCTCGATTTGGTAGTGCCAATTTTTTGACCTACTTTGTCCGTTAGAGTGATTGGTTTTTGATAGCACTGGTCAAAGCAACAGGTCCGGCAACTGGCGTTTCTTCTAGAAATGGTCATTATGTAGTTCTGTGAAAGAGACAACACAGTGGCAGTACAAGTACTTGTAAGACAACGAGAATGGGTACTTCTTTTTTGTTATTACTATCAAATCATTCATGAAACCTTTGCGGGATATATAAGATGATACAGGCATAAACTATCATTGGTTAGGAACTGATTTCTGTGTGAGTCTGAATAATTATCCAGGGCCTCTTTTTATGAAGAAGCGAAAAGCTGAAAGAGGAAAATCCTAAAATTCTACCTGTTAATTGTTAACAACAACAACAACAACAACAACCCTCCAAACCTTTATAACTGCGAGCACCTTATGCGGCTTGGAAACTGACAGGCCCTTCATACAAGGATGAACATAAGAAGCAAAGTAATTTTCTAAAGGCCAGGACGTTCATCACCGAGATGCTTATGAGATTGAGAAAACTCCCAAACTCAGGCTCTTGTGACAAGCGTCCAACAAGTTAACATTATCTAAGCCTTGGTACCATCTATCGCAGAACTTTGATTTTAAGTTACAAGAAAAACTAACCTCGGAATTTGCAGGTATGATATTAAACTTGAAACCCCGGTCAGATCTGCAGTATACTCGGCAACAGAAATTAGAATCTAAGAAAAAAAAAAACAAAGAAAATGTGAATGGATATAAGATGATAATAGTAGCAATAGTGATATTAAAATAATAATAATAATAATAATAATAATAATAATAATAATAATAATAATAATAATAATAATAATAATAATAATAATAATAATAATAATAATAATAATAATAATAATAATAATAATAATAATAATAATAATAATAATAATAATAATAATAATAATAATAATAATAATAATAATAATAATAATAATAATAATAATAATAATAATAATAATAATAATAATATTAATAATAATAAAAGTTAGGATAAAAAAGTGTAGCTGTAACTGCCAAGCATAAATTAATCTAAAAATTCAAGTCCAGTTAGTCCAAAGCCTTTTCTTGATTATAAATTTGCAGTGTATACTCAAACACAAATTATTTTACCTTTATTTACTTTTCTTAAAAGTAAAGTAAAAAGCTTTGATGAGCAAAGAGTATGAGAGGCTCATAGACACTGAGAAAGTCTTTGCATGTTAACATAACAAAAACATTATGTTTTGAAATCTAACAGAATTTTAATAGAAAAAACGAAAACTGTGCCTAGTTT
>JAWDGP010003204.1:310000-335000 GCA_033675545.1 Elysia crispata | reverse complement strand
CACAGCGGTTGATTGCATGCTGGGAAGAGGCTGCTGCTCTATAGTGGGATGGACTTGGCTTTTCATTTTTTTTAATAAAGCAAAATAAAAGACCTTGGAAAAAGATTAAAACACTTAGCAAGCAACGTTCGCCTCCTAATTCTAAAAAGTTTTCTGGTTAACGTTTTTATTTTCTTTCTCGGATAAAAAAAAGCCTTATGAAAATAAAAATAAAAAAGCAAGTAATAGTTAAAAAAAATCCAACTATCTCCGGAGCAAAACAATAGAAAGAAGAAAACTTTTTAAAAGTGTTTTCATGTTAACAAAAGTAGTATTAACTCAATACGTATCTGACCATAGTAAATGTATTAATTAAGCACAACAGTAAGCTAAGACTTTATATGGGTGCATGTAATTGGACTCAAGCATGTTTTCTTGGCAGCTAATCCCGGAAGTAAAAGGACAAGTTCATTCGAGCAAGACATGAATTGATATGAAATGCGGACTTGAGCTTAATCCAGGTCCGCTTCAATGTGTTAAAAGGTTAAGATATACTGAACTCTTTGCAACTGGTACTACCAAACCGCGACACATTAAAGGGAGGCAGATTTTGACGTATAAAGAAATATTCCATTCTTTGTATTTGTTTTTCCAAACAATGCTGATCCATAGCTATGCAAGGTCAATAGCCTGATATCTCGGTCGTAATAATGTCCTGTTTCAGTGTTCTGTGACTGTACGGTCTTTTCACTACTACTACTACTACTACTACTACTACTACTACTACTACTACTACTACTACTACTACTACTACTACTACTACTACTACTACTACTACTACTACTACTACTACTACTACTACTACTACTACTACTACTACTACTACTACTACTACTACTACTACTACTACTTTTGTAAGTACATGTATTATTTTTGCAAGTACATGTATTATTTTTACTTATACTAACACCATTTCAATTCCTTTTACCATCACTGCCGCCATTACCTCTATTACAAAATAGTAGAGCAAATTTTTTTTTCAAGAATTACCTTGCAGTGTTTAGAATAAACTTTTAAGTGAAAATGATCGAAAATTGCTTGCTTTTCGTGGGATCGAACCTTCAACTACGCTCCCTAATAAACAGAAAATTTCACAGCGAAGGTATTGATTTTACTTAAAATACCTGACTGTGTTGCCGCCAAAGGTAATGAATACTACCAGGAAAAGCCAACATTTTCGTACGTCTCATGGTCATTGAAATTTCAAAATTAGATAAACAAGGTGACGAAGACCACTTGATTATTGAATTGTAGATCTCGCAATTTTCAGATAATGTTAGTGCAATTGATGGGACTTGGGGCTGACACCAAGATATGTGGGTTTTTTTTTTTCTGATACCTGCTAGTATCGGGAAAAAACCCTATCTAGAAGCCTATTTAAAAAACAAAACAAAACGTAAACCAGTTCTAAGAAACTAACAAAAAGTTTCTCACGAGTCCATGAAAACGTACGCACCTTCTTTGTCTAATCAAAAAGACAAATTCGGCCGTCACTTTTGGAGACTTCAAAATCGGTAAATTTTATTGAATGATGCAAATGGTGTATGAAATAACGTTACATGTTACAAGGGAAGTAATTGACAAACCTAAATTTACATGCGAAAGTGATACTGGTTATTTGTATCATCATAATTACTTTGATTTACGTATCTGAAAGATGCAACAATTGATAGATCAATTATAGATTAATATTGATTTTAGCACCCTAAGCTATTGGTTTAAATCTGCATGATGCAAATCTCCCGATTCGTAAATTTTAAATTTATTGCAAAAGTAAAGATCTAGACAACGTTTACCTTCTTTCTAAATCCTTGAACTTAGAATTTTTTTGTGTTGAAAAACCTACATGTGTTAGAAGATCTTTGATTATTAAAAGCATCTCTTGGGTTGTTGTTGTTGTTGTTGTTGTTGTTGTTGTCCTTATCATACCGGCTGTTGAGTGCTATTCTGGGGTCGACTTGCCACGCTTCTCCAGTCACACGTTCCTAGGCTAGCTTGATATTCGTGTAGAGCTGGTTGCCAGTCCATTCTTTGATGTCGTCGAACCAGTGACGTCTGGGTCTGCCCCTTCCTCTTCTATCATCTATTCTACCTGAATGTAAGGCTTCAATAATTGCCGCTCTGTGTACCCCTACCTTGTTAACATCAAGTACTTAAGAAAAGTTTAGCTCACAAAAGAGAGACATAAATATGCCAAAATCTATACAACATTTTAGATTAGGTGATAGAATTCCTTATAAAAATTCATGGTCATGCATTGCTACCATTTGAAAGCTACAGGAAGAGATAAAAATACAAATGAAGAGATAGATATATAGATAGATAGATCGATAAATAGACTAGGAGAGAGAGAGGAAGAGAGAGGGTTGAAAAAGAAAACGAATCATATAAAGGCAGATAAACAGAAAAAAAGAGAGTGAGAGAGAGAGAGAGAGAGAGAGAGAGAGAGAGAGAGAGAGAGAGAGAGAGAGAGAGAGAGAGAGAGAGAGAGAGAGAGAGAGAGAGAGAGAGAGAGATAATCCAGATAATCTTGTTTGATGTTGTTTCAGGATTGAGCGATTTACGGAAGTACAACTATGTCAAGGTCGTCCGTCTCTTTCCTTGTGCTGTCTTACCTGGCAAGGGTGGCTGCAGTTGTTGATCTGAACCAACAACAAATACAATATGTCGCTGACCATCTAACTTACCGGAAGTGCCTGAAGCTCATCGACGCTCTCAATCAAAATGGATTCTTGGTAAATGTTATTCGGATATTTTTTTTCCTTAGCATTGTCCATGTCTTAAAAACATACAGCTATGAAGTAGTCACCATTGTGTTGCGTTTTTTAGTGCAGGTTGCATTTCTTTTGTTGTTCTTTTCTGATTGAATGATTCGGGTTTCTTGTCATGGGTCAATCAAGATTGCTAGATACATAAGATTGTTGGTCAAAAGATGCGTTTGTGTGGATGCTGTTTTCGCAATAAAGTAAATCAGGCAATAGTAACTGACTATCTATTCTTCTTCTCAAATACAAAAAAGTAGCCCATGCTTGCCTGCAGCCTTTAAATCTCTCTCTCTCTCTCTCTCTCTCTCTCTCTCTCTCTCTCTCTCTCTCTCTCTCTTTCTGTCTCTGTCTGTCTGTCTTTCTGTCTGTCTATCTGTCTGTCTGTCTGTCTGCCTGTTTGCCTGCCTGTCTGTCTCTTCTCTCCATCGCTTCACCAGAGAGGTTCCTAACATTTGAAAATACTTGTCGGTAAAACGGCATGGGTAAAGCCCCCATCAAGAAAAAGAGACTTTTGAGGAAACTCATAGTCATATTGACAATTTACGTGTGACTTGTATGAAGCTAGCGCAAAAAAAAATCAATTGAAATAAAAAGGAATCAATAGAAAAGGTAATATAAATTTCTTCTAGCAAAATTCGTACGTAGTATTCGAAGTTAATATTCATGAATTATTGAAAGCGGGCTTGAGACAAGAAACAAGATCCACTTCTCAGTTCCAGGAGCTCATGCCATCCCGTCATTCCTCATTCCACAGCTCAAAGAAGGAGGAGACGAGACGAGCACGCCGTCCTCCCAGCCCCTGCGCGAGGATGCGCGCCGGCCGTGCGTCATTCAGCTGACCAACTGGTGTAACGGGCCGGGAAGAGATATGACCTTTGACTTTCTCGCTCTCAGACTGAGGGAGATCGGACTTCAAAAGGTGACGCGGTTATAAGGCTATAATTAACGACAATGTAGGCATGGAGACAGCTATAGTTATTTCTAGCTCCATATTAACGACGGTCATTGCATGTGCCGCATAGGGCAACAGTCCGGACCGTGTGATGTGTCAGATGTGATTGCAGTGGCCTGTAGGAAATAGAATCGCTTATCAAAGACTTTCATATTTTTTCTTCTTTCAAAATCACATGGTTATTTTTGAATTAAAACGTTAATGTTTAAGGTATGGACACATTTGTTTCAAAACCAGATTAAAGTCCTCGTATAACCCTCACTTTGAAGAAAAATTATGTAACATAAGTCCCGACACTAATAACGTAAAGTAAATTGTATTTAATAACTTAGATCAGAAAGCACATCATATATGTGTAAAATAATTGATGCTGACAAGATAACAGATTGGTTCTTAATGTTAGGCAGCTTGACTAAAATATTCTGTCTTTTCTTTGCACTGACTCACTATACATAAACCACCAATCATTCTTTTTACATATTTAGTCATCACTGCTCCCATCTTATGTAGGCTAAATATGCCAGCACATTACTTAGCTCATGAAAAGTATTGGTTAAAAAAAGACAAAGAAACTTTTTGAACAATGACATTTCTCGGATGTATATTTTAAAAGTCTGGACAAAATTCAAAAGACTCACGATTGTCATTTTCTTCTTCCTCTTCTTCTTTTTTTCTTTTTTTTTCTTGGTATATATATTTCAGGTGGCAGACACCCTGTCCAAGAAAGTCCTTCATGAGACTGCTGAGCAACTGCACAGATATTTCCTGGACGACCCGTTTAAAGAAATGATACCGACAAAATCTCTTATGCTGGACAAGCCTCCACCTACAGAGGAGGTGAGATGCAGTTGATACAAAATTATATGTACATGACTTCATTCGCATAGCTATGTACCCCAGTTTGAATATTTCCTCCGATATCATGTTACAACATTTAGAAGCTTAGTAAGCTAAGAATAATAGTTACTAATATTAAACTGTAAATGCCACAGGAGGCTTCACAGGTTCAAATATCTATCTGCACTGGTGGCGACGATAGAAGGGCGGAAACCAGTAATACTGTCCTTGATGTTAAAACCATTGGTGTATTATCGAAGTACAATATGACATTTTTTTCATTCAACTCAAGATATAGACTGATGCAGTCCTCTGTCATTTCAATCTGTCTGGGCCCAAGTGGAACACGGACCCTGCCAGTAGAATTAGACAGAAAGATACAAGTTACAGAAATGAGAAACTTTCGACGACTTTTGTCATCTTCTTAAGAGATCACGAAATAAATGAGGAAGTGCAAATCAGACAAGTCAGTGAACCTTCTGGAGATTCTACCTATAATATTATAGGAAATGCAAACTAAGTTGGTATGGGTACTAAATAAGATCAACAAAGCTTGTAAAGATTTGTACACATAATACATGTATTTTTTAAGAAAGAAGAAATTAATGCAGTCTAAAAAGAAAAAAGAAAATAAAAATCATAGAGAATTGACAGGTTTACGATGAAGCCACCCGTAAGGATGAAAAAAAAAAAATAACCACCAAAACAAAGAAATTGGTTTCCTGATTGTCATTGGAGCCTCGAAAGTCATCTAGAGTAAGAGACAAGTGACGTGGACTAGCAAAGTCACTCATGAGAGAGAATTTCAGTCCCTAACATCATACATGTTGTAACAATACATGTATCTGCACCTAAATTTATGAAAAAACTGCATCAAGTCCATTTAGATTGTAAAACACGGCCTAAAATCAATTTTGCTCAACTCACCAGACGCAACATGCGTTTTTCCCTACTGCATGTTTTACAGTCTTTTTGATCCCTGATCCCTCTCTGTGACTCTGTCTGCATCCCCCCACCCCCACACTTTTGTTTTCCTCTGCCAGCTTGTCCCAGCTCCAGACTTGGAAGACAATCAAGAGAAGCTGTTTGTGGCAGTTACCATCTTGGGAACGATTTGTGCCACCTTCTGCACATGCGTAGGTGTGTGCCTGGCCTGTCCAGGGCTGGGCCGTCAGGTGTGCCGGCGCGCATGCCCAGAGATGTGTGCCTCCTGTTTCGAGGTGGCACTCGACAACTGCGGCCGATTCGCCAAGAGCTTTAACCAGAGCGCCAACAAACATCTCTTTGCGGCGCCACAGGGAAGAAGAGGCGGGCCTTTTATGGTGTGATCTACCATAGATACTGACCAACTCTCATTAGAACTGTCACTGGGGTCTGCCCATCTCCACAGTTTAAGTAACATGTACATAATAGTTATCGAGGAAGATAAAATAACTTTATTTTATCAGGTTTTTTTTCCTCTTTCATTACCTACATGAAAAGCCGCTATTTTGAGGAGTCCAAAAAAATTTAGAACTAAAGCAGATAAGCAAAGATAAATGATTGATACTTCGGACCAGACTGTATCATCAAATTGTTCAAACTGGCATATTAATCCCATGCATATCAGTAATAAACACAAAACTCCTGATTTTTTCCTTCACGGTTTGCAACCAGGAAATCCATATACCTTAAGATCATCATGGACTTGATGAAGGGATCTAACCTAATCCAAGTGAATGAGAGGTTTCCACTGGTTTTTCTGCCCAGTTATTAAGATTTGAAGAAAAAAAAAGTTGCTTCCATTTTGATGGATCTAAAGATATGTGGAGTGCAAGTTTGATGGAAGCTAGACGCAGTACAACTAATGAAATTGGTGTTTAATGTAAAATAACAGTTCCTTGCTAAATTTTTCCATACTTTACAAAAGCTTATCATGTTCGCATTGTCAAAGTTTTGAGTTTTGTTAGATGCTCTGTTACAAAAGGAAATAAATTGTACAATAAAAGTTTTAAAATATTTTTCTTTTTCTTTTCAATCAATTGGTAAATACACAACAAAGTCTGAGGAGGGGAGAGAATTTGTAGTTGTACGTATAGAACAAGGGCAATAAGATAAACAAACAAAAAGCAACATATTCATGTAGTTTACATAATTTTATTTCCAATTCATTGATTCCTTATATACGTGTAGTAACTTAGATCAGAAAGCACATCATATATGTGTAAAATAATTGATGCTGACAAGATAACAGATTGGTTCTTAATGTTAGGCAGCTTGACTAAAATATTCTGTCTTTTCTTTGCACTGACTCACTGTACATAAACCACCAATCATTCTTTTTACATATATAGTTATCACTGCTCCCATCTTATGTAGGCTAAATATGCCAGCACATTACTTTACCACATTCAACTTGAATGCTGTAAGTAGTAGTACAACACTTTCAATGAGCCAGTTTTAGCTCACTTCACATCTAGGCCACTTTCAACTATTCAATAAAATTTCATATACAATATTACGTCTTTGAAACATCGAAAATAAATTGCATTAGAAGTACATAGCCATTCTTTTTTTTAGGACAATGTTTCTCCTTACAACATTTACGTAATTGTAAAAATTTATACATTTCACACAATTCATTTTCTACCTTATTTCTTACTAAAACCTACAGAACAATAATCTCAAATTGTTCCCCATTTCTCTTTCAATTTTTTTGAAAATTAACATTTAATAATATAACCAATGTGAAATTTTCTTAGACATCAGTTTGAATTGCTGTTTTTTTTTCTCTCTCTCCATTCAACAACATGCATGAAATTGAAAACGCAAAGGAATTAAGTGTTTGCTTTAGGGTTTTCAAAACTGTGGAGTCACATTATCATCAACAAGTTTTACCTAGGTTTTTTTTTTTGGTTTAACATGGATAGGCTCCCTGGTTCTCTCTCTGATGTGAAAGAGTTTTCTCTGAAAACATGCTCATGGGAACATTCTTATAAAATGTTAAAGAAAAAAAAATGTCAATGTGGAGTTCACAATGTCTACTCGGAAATCAAAGATTTGTCACAGCAGATGTCCCTTTCAACTGAGGATTTGTAAATTTGAGCAGTTTTCCCCCTGAATATGTGCATAATAATATTAAGTATAATTTTTTTTTGTTACGAAAAGCTAGCTTATTCCCCACTTCTTTAATAGAAAAAAAAACATGGAATAAAAAAAAGAACTGATATTTATTGCCTCACTTTTAGTACTGTACATAATCCATGCTTTAGCTTAATATGATTTAGATGATACCCCATTCTCTACAAATTATTTCATATCTACCAGACCATGAAATCTTTTCACACCCTTAAATATATTTACATTATTAGTGAGTGAGATAAAAATATGCAACATATACATATCATAGAAATTTAGACTTTAAAATACATTTTACAAATCCATAAATTTAACTAAAGAAGTTAAGCAATGTGCACTCCACTAAATGAATGGAGTCTCTTCCTATGGAGTGAGTGAGTTTGTGAGAGAATATATGATAGTGAGATAGAGATAGATAGATAGATAGATAGAGAGAGAGAAAGAGAGAGAGAGAGAGAGAGAGAGAGAGAGAGAGAGAGAGAGAGAGAGAGAGAGAGAGAGAGAGAGAGAGAGAGAGAGAGAGAGAGAGAGAGAGAGAGAGAGAGAGAGAGAGAGAGAGAGAGAGAGAGAGAGAGAGAGAGAGAGAGAGAAAGAGAGAGAGGAAGGGAGGGAGAGAGAGACATTTAAAATGACTGAAGATGAAATATATCTAAGAATGATTAAAGTCAAGTAGAACATTTTTTTCTTTTTAAGATCAATCTGAAATCATAAGCTCTAAAAAGACACCCACCTACGTTTTTGTTTAGAAGGAAGCTGATCCTTTTTAACCATGTTCGTGTGATCTTCATTTAAGGCAGCTTTGAAAAGAGCTAGACATTCCATACCCTATGCATAGACATTTTAATATCAGCATGAAATTATCCCTTCTTGTCTTATACAGTCTGTTTCTGTTCATATTTCTCCCCTTTAGCCTCAGATTTATACAAGGTCATTACCAAAGATTCCAGCCTGGGTCCAAGCATTTCTATTTTTGGATTCCCCAGCTTGGATGCTTCATATCATGTTGCAAGACTAAAACTCATAAAATTTGTAAAACATCATAATGATTTTATTTTTTTTTAACTCAAGATCCGTCAGGATCTGAACTCGGACTATTTTTCCCCGGCCCTTCTTTGTCGTCTGTGCTGCAGATTTTACTGTGTGCCCTTTCATCTCCTCCTTCGAGCTCCTGGCCCTCTTCTTCAGCATCATTATTGTCACTGTCGTCACTGCTGCTTTCTTGAAGAGTCTGTTTGGCTGTGGATAGACCCATTCACTGATAAGTTTTCCCTCAGCAAAGCATGGATAATATATGCTATTAACAAAAGAGACAAGGATGAGGCCTTATGAAGAACAGAAATTAATGAATTTACTTATAATAAAATATTCCCAGTCAATACAAACTTTCTCAATTTCTTTTTTAAAGGCACCAATATATTAAAAAAAAAAAATTAAAAAATTCTGGACTGTTCGATAACTGACATTTTTATAATGATCAATAAACTGACAATGATATAGAAAACAGCAACTATAAAGTAATTTAAAACAAATGAAAAATTATTCTCATCCACTTTAAATGCAGCCCTAAATATGGAATTTGGCCTCCCTTCTTCACAGCTAGGTATAAATTTTGACATAAATTGTATGCAAAAGTAACCAAAACTATATGCCTGGACCAACGACCAAATGAGACCCATATCTCCTATATCAATTTTAGGATGTAGATATCTAGAACAATGCATTATCCTTAATGTTGAAATTTTCATGAAATTTATTAATGAATTCTAATTCTAATTAGGAATGCTTTCAGAAGTCCCAAGCTCTATTTTTGCTCAGCAACGTACAAATCAAAATTTTTTTTTGTTACAAACATGCCTTTACTATAAAGTAAATCAATCAGGTGCCCTGCTCTTTAGATCATAACCTTAGTTCCATGCATCTCTATCCCTCTGTGCATCTGTCACTCCTAATTTTAGCCACTTAATTAGTCCATCCAACATCTTTTCATGCTGATTTCCCCACTACATTTTTCTTTGATCATTCTAGGGGTCACAAGATACTCTAGTTTCTCTTTTCTCATCACATGCCCAAAAAATGTAGCCAGACATTTATGTTATTTTATTTGTGAGTGATCTTGATGTGTAAGCTTCTCTTACACTGTTTTGTTTGATTTCTTTACAGTCCAACAGATTTGTAGCATTCTTCATAGGAACCACACATCTATTGCCTTTAGTTTCTTTTGCAACTGTTTTGAAATTGTCCAGGCCTTGCAATTGTACATCATTGTACATCAAATGGGTTCAATATAGCACTCTAGTGTGAATGGAGATAACTTCATTTGTTAGTACAGATTTCATTCTGTGGAAACTCATTTTTGCTTGCTCTATTCTTAATGCCATTTCAGTGTTGTTATCCATCACAAAGAATTTTCCTTTCATTCAAGATCACGACAGCCTAAAGTGTAAAATGTTTGATGGTTAATTTTGAACGAGCAGTTCAAAATCTGAGGAGTGCTTTTGGGTACTAATTACAGTCATCTATTAATTGTGCTCAAACTCTTTACCAACCTTGACCGCTGTTTCCCTTCAGTTTCTTCTTCGCTTTCCACTTCTTCTTCTTCAATCTGTAAAAGCAATAATGAATATCATAAGAATATAATGATATGCAAGCACAACGCACACATGCATACACATCTGGTGTTAACAATTTGTGATTAATTCTGAATACTAGAATTTCTGAAACGTAGCTGCTTCCTTACCAACCTCACTCTCAGCATGTGCAAATTATATGAGATTGACAATATAAGTAACAATCAGTCAAACAAGCTCATTATATTGCATTTATCCCAAAGTCAAACTATGATCATCTCCAAGATATACTTGAGTCAATTAGAAACATTTTAGACATTGTTACTTAGAAATTTTAAGAATGAGTTCCACTTAACAGTTCTATTGCCTTGAAAGATGTCAGTACAAAATGGTTTTGATCTTACAACCTGTTTAACATGCAACATGGCTTATTTCTTCTTTAAAGTGATTGTAACAAGGCTTTTATCTACTTTCAACAGATTGTTATAAGGCATGTTTATATTTTCAACTGATTATAACACATACAAGACTTGTTTCTTCTCTAAACAAGCAGTGTTTTAACAGAGATGAGTTTAGGTAGAGCAACAGAACATATCAATAGAGACTTGGGCCAAAAAAAAAAAATCGGTATTTACATAATCATAAATCATCTTGCTGTTACATGATCATGACCCCACTGCATAACTAGGCTCATTCAGTGATTTGTCATTCTATCCTGGACCAAGTACTCAGGATTAGTTTCAGTCCCATATTTACTTCATTTTGCCAGTCAAATAAGATAAAATCAATTTTCAATGCCATGTTTGTAGGTGGGCCTACCGCAACAGAACCTTACCAATCTCAAATATATCATATCATTCATTTAAACTAACGAGACTGTTCTTCTGCTCTGCTAAAATAGTACACCTCAGGCTCAACAAATTTTGGTCATTTTTAACAATTCGTTGAATGCAAAGTTCGATGGAGCCATAACATAAGGCACCACAAGGAAAGAAACCAACCAAAGTGAAATTACCACATAATTATCTCCCTTGTTTTATCAACTTACCAGTGTCTTTAAACCCACTATTTACTCTTCCCACCATTGCCCAAGTTACCGCTACTTTGGCTCTTTGATCCTTTATCATAATCTCCCCATGCATTTGCTGTCGCTCCCTGCCCTCTTCCCTCTCTCTTTTTGTAATCTTCTCCCTGTATATTAATACTTTGCTCTCCCCTACACTGTGGCATAATGGATGCCCAACACCTATACACTTCAAATATTTCTTAACAGCCAACAGGGGACCTTTTAATTGAATTTCAACTACATAGTTTCCAGGCAGAAAAGCATTCTATAGTGGGTTTGCCATTACTTATATTTCGTTGTTGAACCTGAGGACGGGTCGGAGATTAGATTGTTTGATGCAAGGTATTATAAGAGAGACAAAGAAGGGAAAAAAAATGGGGATTTTACTCTGTTCATTGAGTGCAAGGTGTTCTTTGAATCCGTGGTATGAAAAATTTTTTTAGGGTAAATTAGAATTTGACTAACCTACCTTTTAGCTCTATTTTTTGCTGTCCTCTCTTCTGCCTCTTTTCTATTTTGTTCAAGTTTTTTCTGGTAGGCCTCATCTAGTTCTTCCTGAAAAGTAAAATAAATTACATTTACATTTATGCTAAAGAAAACATTTAGATGAAGTACCAACGAATAAACATGTACAGATTAAAAAATTCTTTTCATCTCAGATTTCTTGAGGCCAAGCCATTATAAAACATACTTCATTAAATATCTCTTGTATAAGAACAACCTATGTAAGGACTTGCCTAGCCAACTGTTTTTGCGCCCAAAAGCATTATGATATTTCCTGTATGATTCCCCAAAAAATTAGTGGACCTTGGCTTGAATAACATATGGTAGACTCTGTATTTTCATTTAAGACAAGAAATTCTTCAATACATCAGACATAAAACTTAGTGTGAATCATTTTTGAGTGTCTAATTATTTTTGTGTCTCTCAACTTACGAGGTGATATGACCGAGATGATTTGAATAAAACATTAGATCTTTAACGTTTTGCAGGAGCAAAAGATTTTTGAAATTGTTGAGGCTTCTTTTACAATCTGTAAGAGACAAGCAGCTCCGTCATTCTTTCACAAAATACTTTGAAAGTGAAAACCTCAATCTTATAAAACGTTCTTTAGCTTGTGACTTATTTCACTCCAAAGTTTTAGCATAGATTGATAAACTTGGTATTTTTCCATTTTTATATTAAGTATTGAACATAAAGGTCATAAAATGATTTTATATTAACTTTAAATGCAGCGTCGTAGTATTTTTATCAACATTCCTCACAAATGCTTTGAAAGAATGTTATTAGTTAAATGAAGATCTAGGCACACTTTGAGGCTTGAAAACATGCCCTTAACATGCATTCCAACATCCTCCACCCAAAACTAAAGATTCCATTTTTTGGCTTTATTTAGCTATTATGGAGTTTTGACGAAAAGCCTTAGTGGCCTAAGAAATACGAGAATAATATGATGAAGAAAAGATGTTAACAGGAATACTTGGTGGAAAAAAATTATGTTCAAACAAATGCATAAACAAGGATAAGAATGAATCAATATAAGAACATTAAGAGAATATTAAAGTTTATCCAAAGAAATAATTACATTACATGTCTGAGACGAGCAAGTAAAAATAAGGAGATTTTGAGTCGGGAGAGTGCTAGCCAATCAAAAAATTCCTTTAAAGAAGGAGAAGACCCTCCCACCCAACACCCCCCTAAAAAAAAATCCTTAAAATTTTGAAATTTAAACATACTAGTTCATTTCAGGCAAAAAAGGAGATGTAGCTTTTAAAAACTAAATTTTAAAATATTCCATTAAAAATCCTGGGCAGCCCAGATTCCCAACAGGTCAGCAACTTGGTTCTTGGTTCGGATCACACTCCAAAAGTCACATTTTAGATTGTGGATGAAATGCTGAGCGTTTCTACATTTTCTCATCTTTCTTGTCGTTTTGATCTAGTGTGGGCATCATCAATGACTTTTGGGGTCTTTTTCATTGAACAGTCACAGTCTTCAAATAGGTGATCCTTTGAACCTAAGCTATTGACTTGTCTCAAATATTATACTTTCACAATTTTTCAGTCGGTGATACTTTTGCACCGCTCAACAAAATCATGAAGTTGCATCTCTACAGTATTTGATGAACCACCATAACTCTGAACTAGTCACTAAATGCGCCCCTTGCAAAATTGAACAACAAAACTGAAACAGGTCTCCAAATGCTCTCTGATCACTCTTTTAAAAATATTTTGAGAGCAACATTAAACCAAGTCAAGCCTCACTTTTTGTTCTCAAACTTTTTGACAACTACCAAAAAACTATTTGAATCCAACTATGAGGTTTTGTGTAAAGAGCTTAATTCCTAAATGGATGAATGCACTCAGGACCAATTAGTTATACAAAGATGGCGAGATTAATATAATATTTTATTGCAATGCAATGAATCCTGAATTTAAAAATGCAACTGGTAAGGACTTCAATTGATAAATTTGAGTTGCAGTTCTAAAGTGTTTGAAATGCCTACACACTCTCTCTCTCTCTCAGTGCCTTGAACCCGTAAAACTGATTTACTGAGGTGAACTGGTGTTTATTTTTTTAATCTCAGATTGCTGAATTTTGCAACTAAAATACCATTACCTCAAAGGTGATCATAGATTAGACAGTCATGGAGGCCTTGGAAATTTTCTGTCTAAAATTGTTATGATGAGGAATTAAAAAAATTTTTTTTTCAAATCATCAGACTAAAATAAAGGACATTGTTAGCTTTACAGAGAATTAGAGAAGCTACTTAGAAAAACAAAGACACTGTTTGTTTGTGTGTGTGTGTGTGTGTGAGAGAGAGAGAGAGAGAGAGAGAGAGAGAGAGAGAGAGAGAGAGAGAGAGAGAGAGAGAGAGAGAGAGAGAGAGAGAGAGAGAGAGAGAGAGAGAGAGAGAGAGAGAGAGAGAGAGAGAGAGAAATAGATAGAGACATACACACAGACAAAAAGAAAGGGAGAAGGAGAGAAATATGTGATGAATGTAAATAGTATAAAATAATAATCAATACGTAGATGACACTGATATGTTTGAAAAATTGAAGCAGGTCTCCGTCAATTGTAATTTGTATAAAGACCATTGCATGTTATATACATGATTTATACCTTTTCACCCTTCTCTTTGATAAACTTTTGTCTGGCATATTCTCGCCGCCGAACCCCTCTGTAAACATGGAAGTCACCACTGCCTGCACCAGCACTGGAACCTAAGAAGTAAGGGAGAGATATATCATATATGATTCAAACTCAAACAATTTATCTTGCACTAGTAGCAGCAAACTTTTTGGTACCAATCAATAGAGATATAACCTAGTCAGAATCTCAAAGTTTTAAGTGGACAACAGAAATATTTGATGAAAAAAAAAAAATTAAATCATTTCACTACCTACCCTAAGTAAAATAAGTAAAAGAGGATAGGGTAGATAAACTGGGCTCCACTGGCATGAACATATTAGAATTGAGGATATAGTACCTGTATGATCAATTACGCCTACAGGAAAGGTTTGGAGATGTACAGACACATGGGAAAAAATTTCCACCTGATCTTAGACACCCTCTCCTTACTGCCCTTTTGCAAATCTAGATCTAAACTTAGTGTACTAACTATATAACACAGTGCAATCCCACTAGCCTAGTAGTAGTAAGATCTAAACTTGGATACTGCTCAAGATTCCCAAATAATATGTGCCCAATCTTAAATAGAAAATAACAAAAAAAAAGGGATGAAATAAACGAAATGAATAAAATAATAAAAAAGGCACTATCTACTATAATTTTATACCTACTGTCCATGTCGATGGTTTGCTCAATCAAGGGAAACCATTTAATTTTTTCTATGTTAAGGTAAAGGAACTGATTATTTTTTCCTAGTTTTTGAAAGGTGCACATCTAAACACACCCTAAATAAACCTCCTGAGTCTAATGCACTGTTAGATAGGATAACTGTATCATCCAGTAGGTGTCTGCATTAAAGTACAAAATCAAGGGCTTTTTCGGGTGATTTTCCTCCACATTAAAGTTCAAATACTTCCCGAGGTTTTAACTTAAGATGTTCAGGATCAAGTGTTTATATTCTTGTCTATCTATGAAGAATCTACCCACCCCAGATGTTTCTGATAAACTCAAGAGGGGCTCTTGGAGCTTTTTCTTTCGACTTCTCTGGAATAATCACTTCTTTTGTCTGGTTGAATTAGAAATTTCAGAAATGCATTTCAGCTGTGTAAAAAACAAAAGTTTTAAGAATCAAATTGTTTTAAAAATACATAGATACAAGTAAGTTAATGTCTATAAGTTATCACATTCCTCACTTGAAGAAAGTTTGGTATTTAGAATTGTAAAATATTATAAAATACAAATTATTCTTTTGCAAGATTTTATTAAATTATAATTCATTGCAAGCTGGCCTGCTATCAAAATAAACATTTAGACAAATTACAGCAAGTATCCAAGTATGTTACCAGACTCATCATGCAAACTCCAAGAATAAGTACATTACACCAATTCTCAAACAACTATACTGGCAACAGATTCAATTAGGCATCCAGTACAAAACTGCTATCATGGCATATCAATATTTTAAATGATCTAGACCTCCACCAAACTAGATATCTCACTACCGTCTTCAAATAATCAACTGTGAAAATTTAAAATGCACTCAAAACCTTTAGCCAGAGAGGACTCCCACCTCCAGCAGCTGACAGTTAGATGTTGTCACAGAATATAGATCGAGAAGAAAGACCTTCAACCAAAACTGAAATCACATTATTTAATAAAGTCTACATTTGATTTACACCGTGAGTTCTGATTAAATTAATTCTCTTTTGACTATCAATTTATAATTTTCTGCTATGTATTATTTATTCATTAATTGTACTGACTATATTTGTAGCTTTATCATATTGTACTCTCTTTTAATCAAATCTATATGTGTTTTCACAACCTATGCAATGTTTTAATTATATGACAATATTTTGTATGTGATGTAATTATAAATAGAAGGTTCCATTATTTTGGGCTGGATTTGATGTCATCATTCCTGTGTATGTATGTATGTATGTATGTATGTATGTATGTATGTATGTATGTATGTGCGTATGTATGTATGTATCATACTTTTGATAGGATATCAAGTATTTTATATCAGATGTATTGTAATCAGTGAGTCCATAGCTCTCCTGGGGAAGGCTCAATTAGTCAATATAAATCTCCTGATTATTAGCAATAATATGATGTATCAGAAGATTTCAAAGTGGCATTTTATCAATTAAATCTCAAAGTTACTGGTTAGTGATAAAAGTACATGATGAGTTCCATGACCAGGTTTGAAAAGGCAAGAGTTAGTTTCTGAGCCCATTGGTCATATCACAAATACATGTAGTTTTGAAAATGACTTTTTTAATTTTATGTTGAAGATGTGAATAAACTAGTGTGTAAATGCTACTGGGTATGGTCTTTCTATTTTTAAAAATAAATTTTTGTTTTTGTTTTTTAGCAACTTGAAAAGGTACACACAAAATTTATTCCAAACTCCTAGGTAACCTAACCCTCTCAACCTTTTCTGGCCATGTGATGAGAAGAAATAAACTAAAACATCTTGTGGCAACTAGAAAACACAGCAGGGGCAAACAGCAAGAAAAGCCGTTGGATGGACTGACAAAATAGCCTGTCAAAGAAGGATGAGTGACAGAGTCACTGAAAGCAGAGGGATAGAGATGTGTCTATGCTATAGAGCATTGATCTACCTTATTAGTTCTAAGAGATCAGGTCAATTTCGCCTTAAGGCACTATATATATTATACATGCTCTCAATATTTAAGCATTTCACTTGGGTTTTTGGCTTGGAACTTTTTGCATACATTACAGAGTGTATAGTAGTCATTCGAGACCTAAATGATATTTTCCTATATTTTAAAACTTTAAAATGCTAGAGCCATATAGGGTAGACCATGACTGTACACACAGTGTGTTGCTACCTTTTGATGTGCGCATTGTTCAGCCTATCTTTAAATTCTTTTTTGAGTGCAAATTTATGTGATTTATCCTTATGAGTATTTGTTGATTTCACAAACGAAAATCTGCTTTTACCACTTGGTTTTAGAATGTTGAGCCTTAATTGATTGAGCTTGTGTGTTGTGTGACTTTAAACGCTTTCAGCAAACAAACTTGCTTGTTAGACCTAAGCTTTAGGAGATAGGTTTAGAGCTAACTGGTAGCAACACACTAAATGACGTTATTTCAGCTTGAAACCTAGACAGATATATCTATAATAATATGAATATTTTTTTTTCAAGTTTACATTTTTTTAACAGCTAGTAAGTTACAAAGAGCAGTACTCTAACTGTATTTCTATTAGCAATTTGACCTAAAGTTATTTTGAAATGCATCTGACAAGCTGACACGCTGAAACGGTGTTCGTTAGACCATTGCAACACATCGTCAATCAAAAAAAATTATATTACTTCGAGTAATGAGTGTGCATTTGAAAATATTTTTAATGTATTTAGTAGGACTTCCATTTGGTTACCTTGATTAAGTGTGAAAAATATGATGCCATAGCTTTCTATATGGTAAATTCATTGTTAGATAATGATAAAATCTTACTGAAAGCATTGAAAAATCAAACCCTATCTTATTCTAAGCCCCAATCAATCAAAGCCCTCATAAGTATGTAAGAGGTATCTTACCCATTCGAAAGTCCTTCCATGTATTTTTAGCTCCAATTTTTGCTGCAATGTTCTTAAGTTTAGATTGTTTTAAATGCTCTGTGTGTTTCACTGAGAATTTGTGCGTAAAAGTCATGAAATAGTGTTGTACAAGATGTTTATTTGTCATTGGAGCAATACTTTCATAATAAAAAATCAAAGGCAACATTCTACATACTAAACCAACGTACTCATTCTTAAGTCCTACTCCTACCTTAAATCGATCTCGGTAATGTCTTTAAGTTTAAGATCTAGATTCTAGAATATTTGTGAGGCAACCCTGGAGGGTGAATCAGGCACAAGTCGATTTTTTGGCATCATAAGTTATGGGTACCATGTGAAAGCTCTGTTTCTTCCCTTTAAGTGGGTGAAAAAATTATAGCTCTATCTTATCTGTAGCCAGAGATATTACGGTTTAAAGTTGGTAAGGTAGGCACATTCTGACTGACACAAATTTTGAGAAAATTGAAGTTAAAGTTTGACAAACTTCAGAAGCTGTTTTTTCCTTAGCAACCAATGTTCTAACTTATCGAAACACACAGAAAAATATAGAGTAGATATGTCAGATATGATAGATGACAATTGTTTGTAAAAAAAATTTTGTTCGAAGGCAAAAAGTAGGCAAGAAGACAGAGGTTACATAACACTAACAGGCGGCAGCAGTATTTAAGAGACAAAGAATGAAGACTATAACTGACAAATAAACTTCGAATGCTAAGAACAGGTCGTTGAATTCACATTGCCACTAATACAGTTAAGTGTGAGACACATAAAAAAAATAAAGTTACATAATGGTTGTCATGGTTACGGCGGCCATATTGGATTTTTAGTATATAAATAGAAACGGTTGATTATGAGAAGTTAAATGGGGAAAAATACTAGGGATGGATTAACAATACTTTTTGAAGATTTAAAAACATTTTTTAGATTAATTCAGACAATTATCTTAGGTTTTATATTTAACACTTTTATTAGTTTCGATGTAAAATGCCCCAATCAAGTCAAAGAGTCGTATTGGATTTCTCGGAGAGAGAATAAAAATTATTTTGATGTCTCAGTCACACATAAAAAATTATTTACTTAGTACAAATATGTAACAGGAAAAAAATTTAATAACTAAAGCTATACAAGTATTGCTGAATTTTTAGGAAATAGAAAAAAAATTATAGACGATTGAATAGGAAAGTGGTATTAACGAAAAATCAATAGACTAAGGAAAATGTTGTGGGGAGGACCATAGTGGTGAAAAGAAATTTGTTTTAAATTGCAAAGTAAAAACTAATCTAACAGTAATATCCAACTCTTTCACACATTCTAAAAAGATTTAAAACTTGAAGCTCCAATTACTAGGTACAGTGAATAAAAACCTGTTGAGGAGGCCTGATCGTTTCAAAAAAAAAAAAAAAGTATACGCTCTCCAGAGAAAGACTTTGTTATAAAAGCACCACTAAAACAAAGAATATATTTAAAATTAATGTTCAACTCACCCCAATGCAAATGAAATATCAGGTACTCCAACAGGAATAAACAGTCTAATTTATTTTTTTAAAATAAATTTATGGCCTAGGACACATGATGTCCTCCAGCCCAGGTTTAACAAACGGACGAATATTTTGGAACAAATAGTTCCTTCGTTCACGAGACAGCCCTGGTGGAGCAATTTCTGTCGGAAAGGATGTATGTGGGTTTGAAGTCAGTATGACCTTGGATTCAGCCGGGCCACCTTGCTCAACCCTCCCAACACAAACTCCAGGTCGTTCTGCAGTGAGGCTGAAGTGCTGCAGGCTCTTTATTCCCTGAAACGGCCGACCGCACCCCTTGAAAAATTGCTGCCAGTCATACGTTGGCACAAAAACATTACCTTTCTCGTCCCCCACAAGTTGCGGAATATTTATTCCATTTCTTGTCGATGCTTTGATACAATCGCTCAGCTCATTGAGGGAGGAGACATGTGTGATCCTAAAGCGTTTCTTTAGGAGGCCGAAACACCAGTCTGGAGCAAATTTTGTGTGGCCTGGGAGCATGAAGTGTAAGTGCACTTCCTTGTGCTGGCCGGTCATTACTCTCCAGGCCAAATAGTGCAGGACATGTTGGTTTTTATTTTGTCCAGCACAATTATCACAATGTAGATGAACGACCTCCTCTCCAATACCGTAATTCCTAAAAAAAAATCCAGATAAGAAATAACCGCATTGCTGCCTTTGCCACTGCACATGCCCTCGGCAATTAAAAAATTAACTTGCTGGGGGAGGGCTTCACAGCAGATACCAAATATTCCGCACTTGCGAGGAACGAGAAAATAAATGGGTCCAGGCTGGAGTGGATTGCTTGGCAGATGCACTTGCTGAGCATAGTCAAAGCTGTAATGGAATATTACAGGCTTTGAGCAGGAAGGGCACGGTTCCAACATTGTGATGCCCAGGGCCTCTGCTGTACGCTTAGAGTCCTCCACACAGCTTTGGTAAAAGGACCTCTCTCTCGTAACGGACATCAGATGCTGGTTCTGTCCAGCAATTAGTTCAGCCTTGACTTCAAGAGTCAGGTTGGCACTGCGGGAAATCTTTGTATTGTTCCGCTGACAGACCCAACACAAATCTGTCATGGGGCGGGTTACAAATATTTCCGGGCAGTACTTTGCCCATTCTCTTTTAAAGGAGCTCAGGCTGACAGCAAAAAACCCTGGCATAATAAAAGTTAAAAGTAAAAATGTCTATGACTCATGAGAATGTCTGTATTTTTTATACATAATGTAGAAATTTTTCAGTTTCTTCCTCAACAACAAAATAAAATCAATTTTTGTGGAGCAAAAGTTATTTATGATTTTATAGTGGTATTTTAGTATGATAGAGCTATGAAATATAGAGCAGTAATATTCAACAATGTTTTTAAGTAGGTTTCAAAGAGAAAGTGGCTGAAAAGACAATGTGTTCAAAGAGTAATGTAAGTGTATGATGGATTATAACTTCAAAATTATAAATAAACAATGTCAGAAAAAATTGTTCATTTTTGTCAATAAAAATGTCTCATCTAGATTGATGATCATGAACCAGGGAATGCAATTACATACTTAAAGAGTTACAATTCACTGAGACATAACACTTTCATAATAATTTTGCCTTTGAAACAAACAAACCTGCAGCCAACTGTACAGATCTGTATTGTTCATAAACAAAGACCTTGGTGTGCGATGAAGGCAGCAATTTCAAGTCTGTTCTTGAAAAAGCTTTCATCCTGCCAGGCATCACAAGCCCATGGGTCTCTGCGTGGCTCCTTATGAATAAAACAATGCGCTCTACGTCAGCAGTAGTCAAACAGCGCTTGTTTCGTCCAGACTTCTGTTTGCGACGCTCCGCAGCCCCGTTGGTTAAAACATGCTTCTTGACTGCTGTTAGCAAGTCTTTAGATATACTAAAGGGTGAGGAAAAAAAAGAAATAAAAAGAAAACTTTAAGTTTCAGTAGCTTTAGTGCAAAGGTTGGAATTAAAAAAAAAATTATGTGAGCAAAAGAAACTGAATCGGCAAATCTAATGGTATTTATCAGAAAAGAGTATAAAGTCATTAAATTACAAGAAAAAAATTGATTCTAATAAAGCATATAAGAAATGACATGATTCTTAGGTCAGAATTCTCTTTTTTATTTTTTTTTACAAAACCACAGAAAACAAAATATTTTCTGAAAACAACTAAAAACTAAAAGGGATTTCATACATATAATTATGTGTTATATGGCTGATAAAGGTTTTTAAAGAAACAGAATGGCTAGTAATTTTGCTCTACCCATCACTAGAACTCACACAAGAAGAAATCGGAACGTATCACGACAGAATCTTTGACCAAGGTAGCTGTACGTTGCACGCATTAACACTCTCTCCTTTTGCTCCTTTTTTTTTGACCTGCATGTGGTTTTGCCTGTGTTAAAGGACTGGCTGAGCATCAGACCGCAAAGATAGTTGTCCTTGACATCTGCACAATCAAAGTAATCAAATTGCTAAACTTGAATTTATTAAACTTTGTAAGTTTGTTTGTTAATAAAAACTTGATTGCTGATTAAATATCATCAATTAAACACTCTTCAATCTATTGTAATAATCAAGCTTCACAAAACAATTTCCAAATAATAATTTATGCATGCCAACCAATAAGCTGGTCTGTATTTTAAAATAATATTTTAACTCAAACTACAAAAATGCATCTTTTTAAGGTCCTAGAATTTTATTTAGAGTATATTTTGTTTCAATCTTTAAGACAGTTTTACTCAAAAGAGTGAAAGGACTATTTTGGTAAGTATAAAATGCAATAACTGGTATTTTTTTTCCTTAGGAATATGCGTCTATTTTCCAAACCTTTTGAATTCATAAGGAATTGGATAATTCTTGTGGTGATAAAAATACTGTTTTGAGGACATTGAATACTACTTTTAATTGAGCTATGTTGGTAACTACAAATTGTGGCATGAACTGAAAGTAAAAATCTCTCTCTCTCTCTCTCTTTTTTTTTTTTTTTTTTTTTTTTGGGGGGGGGGGGGGTCAGGGGCCTGGGTGGTGTCTAACTTTGAGTTTAGTGGAATCAGAACAAAATCCTCTTTGTTGTAATAAAAAATTTGATTATCATCAGTTTAAATTCATTCAAATTATTAGCCAGATCAAAGTTAAGCTTTCTTTGATGGTGCAGGCTTTTTCTTTTCTTCAAAATCATGACTTGCATTTGTATTTAAAATCTGAACTTAAAATCACCTTGTGGCATGGACGACCAATCCAAGCGTATTGACAACATTTCAGCTACTGATAGTTGCGTACAGCAACCCTTCCTGCCTGTACCATCCTCCACATGTTTCAGTTTGCAGCCACAGGAGAAGGCTTCGATCCTTTTCTTTTCCTTCAATGAATCCGGGTCGACATCGAAGGAATGACATGTAACAGCTTCGTTCACTTCAACAAGTGGTGTGACATCATCATCATCTGTTTAAAAAAAAAGCAATTTTGATAACTCAAAACGCAAAATTATTGAATGAGGCTAGCACTAACAGCAATCATGTAGATATAAATCTACACCTATTTCATGCTGTAACAAAATCTAAATTCTTTGTTTCTGATAAACGGATTTAATTGAATCTGCTGCCTTAAAATGTAGCTTTCAATCTAGGTCTATGTAAAACCAAGTAAAAAATTATCATCTTTTTTAGAGATATGCCTTGATCTAGATCTAGATCTAGCTCACCTTTGTTGGCTTCAACTTCGATAGTTGGAAGCAAGTGATCAACTACCACAGTGTCCTCTTCAGCTTCTGCAATATCTTCAACGTCACTTTCACAAACAATCAGACTGATCACCAGAATTGTGAAGAAAATACTCCTGGATTAGATCCTCAAATCCTTCGGAATGAATATTGGCTTCATGTGACTGGTTCAGAAGTTTTGCGATGGTATCAGCCAAGTCATGGTTACATTTTTCCATCTTGATAGTACCAAAATCTCTATGTAGATCTAGATTTGATCTAGTAGATTGTCTAGATTAAAAGCTCCCGAGTAAATAGAAGCAGGTAAACAAAGGGTATTGCTGACAAAATTGTCGTTGAAAATATTACAACGAAGTCAAACAAATGAACAGATTTATTGACTGAAGAAAAATAGAACGTGCGTTATGAATGAACGGTGCGCTGGTGGAACTGGATTGACAGAACAAAGGATGAATCGGAATCGACAGAAAAAGCCTCGAGAGGCCTTGGTAACAACACTTCCGGTGACCAGATAATTGACAACCCATGGTAGCTAAAAAAAAAAGTTCAGGTTGTGAATAATGATCTCTTAATCTATAATCAGGTTTTATCTATTAATAACACTTTTTTGTCATATTGTTGTTTTTTTAATTTAATACAAATACTGTTTTTATGTTTTTTCCCTGTTTTTTTAGTTTCATTTCTGCTTAAACTATTGGTCCGTGAATCAGACAAATTTTGACCTTAAAATATTTAATTTGGCAACATATCGAACAACTTTCTTTGGTTTGTTTATACTTTTTACTGTTCTTTCATTGGTTGCATTTAAGCCAGGGCGCTAAATTGAGGGCGAAACCGAATACTTCTTTAAAAGTCCTTTCCAACGATACCAAATATGATAGGGTTTAGTCTATGTAGGTCTAGATAATAGATGTCCGAAAAACTTCAAAATCTGCTTTACACTGAGGAAATTCATCAACTTTTGGCAGAGGTGGCCTCACAAAAATCTTAATTATTAATAAATTAAGCTGTTTTCAACAAACTTTCCGGTTGGAAATGTTGTAGAAATGGATAATCTTTCATTTAAAAAGAAAAAAAAAATTTCGTTTCTGGAGTCGATTCCTATCTTCAAAGGCCTAATCTATATCTCAAAACTAGAGTCTAGGTAGTGCGACTTCCGCCTGATTTGCCCAGAACGCCTCACATTTAGACTAATAGAACCTAGAAAATTTCCGGATGCTGTGCATCTCGTATCCTTACTCTTACTAATCTCTCTAGAACTAGTCAAACCTTGACTTGATCTGGAACTAGCTTCTAAAATCTAATGTAGATCTAGATCTAGATCTAATCTGGTTCTCTGGATTATGGGGTTCTCTACATTCTAGAAATGATGGGCACAATTCTATAGTACATGTGTATTACTGTATATATCTACATATTAGACCTCACTGGATTGTTCATTAGTTTCTCCAACTTTAAACGCTGTAAATCGACGGGTGTTTTGATAACCCGCACTGGTTTTTCATCAGATTTTGACTTAGATTCGATCTCCTGAGACACATCCTGAATTCCCTTGGGCGCTGCCATTTTGAAAACTGAAAAGTTAATAAAAAAAACAACTCACTAATAACAAACCGATGTTTCTGAAACGAACTTGGGTGCGAGACCAACCGGAGGTAACAATAGGTTACAAAAAGGTCTAAATTTTAACTGTGCAACCTGTA
>JAWDGP010003204.1:185000-305000 GCA_033675545.1 Elysia crispata | reverse complement strand
CAAGATTATTAGCGGCGCGACACTGCTCTTTTAAAGGGAGAGAAGTAAAGGGATGGGGGTTGATGAGTAGAAGTTGCAAAGAGCGCTGAGGTTTCTTTTTCTTAAGGACACAGTACCCGATTCGCGACAGAGTGAGCGGAATCGGTATAAACTTTTTATGCTCTCTGCATTTTTTTTTAACCTTTGTTTGGTGTAAAGTATTTTTCTGCTTTGAAAAAATTTTTAGGGTACATAGCAGCAAAGATGCACGCCTATCTTCATACCATCCATACGTTTTGTTTCATATCATTTTCCGTTTGTTTTCCTATCATCATTCATTGATCTGGTTTCTTGAACAAAGACGCCCCCATTAAGATGATCATTTTATCAGAACCTGGAATGAGTGTCGAGCTGGCTTCGGGCCATACAATTAAAGCTTCTGGCTAGGAAATGAAGATATTTTTCAACTCACCAAACGTCAAAGTTCCTAAAAAGATGGAGTAAATTGTAAATCCACTCTATGGGTTGAAATTATTAAAACTCACAAGTCGAAGAAACAAAACCAAGCATAGACACTGTTGAAATTACGTTGATTTTTCACGATAAACTTTTCAGCAATACAATGATACAAGGTACTCTTTTTTTTAAAAAAATTCAATTTGACGTGTCACTTACGTGATGCAATTTTTATTATTTTTATTGGGAGCAGGAAAGGATTATAATTATGTATAGGAGGTTTGTATTTATTCAACTTTAAAAAAAAAAATCAAATTCTTTGCTATTTTTAATTTTTATATTGTAAAGACTGGATGTTATTTAACTAAAACTAAAAATATCCAGATAAACAAATGAAATGGTTTTCATACACGTGTTGAGCTAGATTCATTTTAAGATAGAAAGTCGTATGATCGACCAACAGAAATGCATGTGTATGAAACGAAATACCTCTGGGCGTAAAAATTCAACGATTGGTATTTTTCCTTTGCTTATATAACATAATTGTTATACTTTCATATTGAATCATAAACTTTGAGTCCAGATTTGGAAAAGCCTCAAATTCTAACCCACTCTCACTCACTCTCTCTCTCTCTCTCTCTCTCTCTCTCTCTCTCTCTCTCTCACATAATTTATATGCCAAAAAGATCGACGTTCTCGATTCTTTTCAATATTCATAGTTGACAATCGAAAGTATTAAATTCTGCTTGAATAGTTATTTATGAAGTTAGCACAAAAACAAAGATCCACTCATAGTCGATCTATCTTTACAAGTGGTAACAGATATTTTCGACTCATCACGTATCTGATGGATTTCGGTATGTCTAGACATAGTTTTGAATGCCTTTCAAGATTATCATTCAAAACTAAAACGTATATCACAAGATACATGCGCAAGTACAAATAGAGACAATCCTTATCTAATTATCCTCACATCAGTCTAAACGAAATAGTTCAAAATTATGTGAAAAGTACAAAGAATTGATCTTGAAGTTATACCTACGAAAACCTGGGCAGGCCATCTGATAAGCTACAACTGTAGCAGGAAATAGTCATTGAAAAGCTTTAAGAGAAAGACGTATCCGAATTATGATTTGAAAATCTTTGAGAGAAAGAGACTTGCAGACTTGATCCAAATTTCATTCTTTATTTTACGTGTATCTAGTTTAAAAAAAAGCATCTATAGCATAATTTTTAAATTTTTACAAAGTGTTGGACCTAAGAAGTTTTGCAGCAAAAACAAGATTAAAATATCATTAATACGAAATTTCAAAGAAATTAAGACTATAAAATGTGAACATATTTCACGGCGTCGCACAAGCGCTACTTTAGTTGAGGAGACCCACACCGTGTCAATGACTTGACCCCGAGACCTAGTTGTCAACTCACGTAGACTCGGGCGGCTCTGTGCCTGCACGGCACTTTATGTTTTTTTCGATATTTTACTGTAATTTCTAACCACAATAATGATAATCATGTTTTATTTTAAAGTTTGAATTGAAAAATAAATAAAGCAGGCTATAGCCACAAGCAAGAACGAAAACTCTAGCTCAAATACTTTTTTTGTTACATGGCCATAAAAAGTACATTTATTGTAGTATATTAGAAAACAATAGAGTGATTTTTAGAAGGTCGTAACAACTAAACGCAACATGGAATTTTTTAAAAATTTCACATATATATTATCAGTTTTGAATAAACTACTCATGAAATTTTTTTTTATGTTAGATGGAACACTTTTTGCAGGAGACGGATTTTTTGTACATGTCTGTCTTGAGCGAGCTTTATATTACTCAGCTATATATAGAAATAAAGAAAGCAGTCAAGGAACGTTAGAGGCTGAGACGGACGAAGCTGGATCTAAAGATCTAAAGATGCAAGTGACTGCAAATAAAGAAATAATTATTATAGAAATGTCAACCACAAATCTAGATTTAGCTCGAGACCGACAAATAAAAAGGAAGACGTGAAAACATTATAGCAGATGGAATGAACAGGGATCGAACCTGCACCTCGATGCGGCACCCATCGCCTTGCCGAGACAAGAGCAGGCACTTAACCACTGAGCTATCCGCATCTACAAAAAATAGATGCTCCAGGGACAGTTACTTTCATGCTGGCTTGAACATACTAAGAAGTTGAATCGCTAAGAACGATCAAGTCCATTTAGAACATAAACAAACTAGCCTGTAACGGATCTTAGAAAGATGCACATTTGACTGAAATATATAAATGAATATAGAAATAAAGAAAGCAGTCAAACAACGTTAGAGGCTGAGGCAGACGAAGCTAGATCTAAGGATTTTAAGATGCAAGTGACTGAAAATAAAGAAATAATTAGTATAGGAAAATCAATCACAAACCTAGATCTAGCTGGAGATTCTTCTGTAAGTTGTCAAGTAATTGTCTATTGCTGTTTGAATATCTGGTAAAGAGCTGTCATCTACAGGTGTTGTGTGGGATGGAAACTTGTGAACTGTCCTGAATGCGCTATTGAGATCGTCAAATGTTATCTGTATTGTGTGTGCTTTGTCTGTGAGGAATGGATTGTTTGTAAGGGTTTGTGTTTGTTTAATGTTTGTTTCTGTAAGATCTGTGTAAACGTTCTTTTTTCTGTGTAGGTGTTATAGCACGGAGTCTGCCTCAAATTCTGCACAAATCGTTTACACGACGCGTGTGGGATCAAATTATAATCAATAGAATGTTCCATGTTTTGATTGACTCAACTCAGGATATTTATTTAGAACTGAATGGGAAAAAATAGAATGATGAAAACGAGCATAGACGCACTTTGACCCCATCTAACACAACAAAACTTATATCATTTTAATCTAGGGTTTCCATTGTTTCAGATAAGTATTGAAAAGTGATAATCTAGCGTGTACTTTTTAATTAATTAGCAATTACATCTAATAGGAGCGAATTGCAGGTAAAATTTTAGATAAAAACATGGACTATGAAAACGCAGTAACCACACTCACAAATATGATGATAGAAATATCAAAGTAATACCGGGTTTCAAATTAGATTTAGAAGAAACTGCTGAAAGTTGCACGATGTCTGTACTATGAGTAGTTCTGAAGATATTGTAAGTTAAAAAAGAGGAATTTTCTATTTTATTACATAAAATTCAGCAGATCTGAGCACTGGCTTGTGCAGACAGCGATTATCTGCGGTCATGGGCGGGCCTGACCCTGACAGTGATAGATGACGTTACCTGAGCCCGGCCCGGCATAACAAGGCTTGAGTCGCCTAAGTTCAAACTGGCTTTCGGGCCTATCTCCCCATTGTTCAGAACTAAAATGCAGCTTTTAGGTCGAAATTCTACGCTGTGTTTTTGAGAGTATGACATACATCGCAATAAAAATAAAATAAAATAAAACAATGTATTTTCTTTCCTCGTTTCTTTTTTTTTTTTAACACTTTGAACCAAATGTTAGTTCATAGACTGTTATATGAGTCGACAGTGACATAGCTTTAGCTATTAAGTAATGTATTGATACCGCTGAAGTCTCTAATAATAATAATGATGATAATAATAATAATAATAATAACAATAATAGTAATAATAATAATAGTAATAATAATAATAACAACAACAATAATAATAATAATAATAATAATAATAATAATAATAATAATAATAATAATAATAATAATAATAATAATAATAATAATAATAATAATAATAATAATAATAATAATGATAATAACAGTTTCAATTCATTGCATTTGAATATATTACTTCAGTCGGAAAAAGTTCTCTTACATCATTTTCTGTAAAGACGATGTCAGGGGATTTTGTATGAATTGCTCTTCAGACAAAGATTGAACAACATTAGTATGCCTTGAACTGCGCTTCATGACAATTTGAAAAAGTGTATTGCTTATTTTTTAAGCCAATTGAACTACTTAAAATAATTTGAACTTTCAACTACGCCCTAAACTTGGGTGTGTACTCAGGCACTGCTGGTGAAGAATATGGATTTGGCATGTCCTTCAGTGACAGACAGCCGTTTTCGACCAAAGACAGGGACAACGATCAAAGCTCTGACCACTGTGCCGCCAACTTGGGAGGAGGCTGGTGGGACAAGGACTGCACAGCTGTCAACTTGAATGGCGAATTTAAAAATCTGTTTTGCAGAGCCGGGTTTAGTGATCGAAATATTACAGTAATACGCTCAAAAATGATGATACGCAAAATATTATGAAAGAGCCATGTTCACCAACTGACGTCAAAGCTACGTTTTCGAAGCTGCTCCAGTTGTGCCAATAAAAGTAATAATCATGAACATTCAAATGATTGTTCTTGTTAACTTGCGATTCAACGTTAAAAGTCACCTTGTTGGAGGAAACACTGCCTGGGTTGCTTTTTATTTTTTTTGTAAGTTTTTATCATGTTTTTCTTTGCCTGCCAACAAATTGCAATTTCGACGAATCAGAATGCCAATATTCAATTTAATTGTGAAGAATGTAGTAAACAGACCAAGTAAGATGTGGTACATTTTTAATATAAATAACAATTCAATTTGACATGGGAAATGAAACAAAAAACAAAAAAAAAAACATTGGGTAAAGCGGGATAAAAAGGTGTAAAGGGGAGGGGGGAGGGGGGTAATGGGGTATATGCAAACACTAATTTTAATTCAGAAAGTTGCATTATTGTTTGTATTGTTAAGATATGAACAGGAAAGGGTAGTGAAAAAAAATGATAAGAAAGGTTGGACGAGCGCTTTCAAAGATTTAAAAAAAAAAAGAAAAATAATGAAAGCTATGAAAAAAGTATAAGAAGAATACTGAGGACAAAATAAACATTAAGAAGAATTATTATTTAACAAAAAAAAAAAAGTAAAACAAAAACAAAACAATAACAAACAAAGAAACAATCATACGATGAGTAAAATTTGTGAAGAGTATTGGTGATGGGGGAAAAACGATTGAAGAAATCTAAGATGCAAAAGATCCTATACAAACACTGGGAAAAGATTAAAAAAAAACAAAACATTGAAGAAGTGCACCAATAAAGAATTAGAAAGTTTAAGCAGATAACTGGGAATATAACGGTAGTAAAAAGAATATGAAAAAAAAATTCATAATAAACAGATGCGTATTTTATATAAGCCTCAGGTAAAAGAGTAGCAATATGACCTTTAGATTCGAAACTTGATTACATTTAAATACATTGAATTTAAACAGAATATTGAAGCTACATAAAACATCGCTACAAATTGACGCCTAGAAGACGAAGGAAAAAGAAAAACAACTTCTTCTTCTTCTTCTTCTTCTTCTTCTTCTTCTTCTTCTTCTTCTTCTTCTTCTTCTTCTTCTTCTTCTTCTTCTTCTTCTTCTTCTTCTTCTTCTTCTTCTTCTTCTTCTTCTTCTTCTTCTTCTTCTTCTTCTTCTTCTTCTGCTTCCTCCTCTCCTTCTTCTTCTTCTTCTTCTTCTTCTTCTTCTTCTTCTTCTTCTTCTTCTTCTTCTTCTTCTTCTTCTTCTTCTTCTTCTTCTTCTTCTTCTTCTTCTTCTTCTTCTTCTTCTTCGGAATTCGTTCGATCTAGGATTCCGTCATCGCACTTCGTATTGAGATACATTTTCTCTCCTATCATAAATTCTTTAAGTTTTTGCATGAAAAAAAAAAAAAACCCTACCAACTTTGATATTATTCACCGCTTTTTTACATGTTTCACACAGAGAAGCATGCAGGGTTGCTATAAGATAAACGATTTAAATTTGCTACGTAGAGAAGAGTGAATGATAAGTTTCGGATACTCTTTTTAACTTCAATTGTTTGTCAATGATGTTCCCATTTTTTGTCAATGCTAGCCAGTTTTTGTTTGTTTGTTTTTTTTTTTTACTATTTACGTCATGTTTTTCGATACTGTCTAGTAAGTTTGAAATACTGATAACATATCAATGTTAAAATTGGTTGCCAATAATGTAGTCAGCAAAACATACAAAGTACAGTAAGTTTTTTGTTTAATATTGTTAGCAATTAAATTTTGACATGCCAAATCAAAAAAGAAAAAAAAATATATGGCAGGTAAGGGAACTGGGTTTAAATATGCGCACAGTTCATCCAGAAAGTTACATTATTGAATTTATTTATTGTTAAGATATGAACAATACCCTAAGAGAGCAGTGACAAATAAAAAAAAACTGCTGAAAAAGACACAAACGATAGGAAAATTTTAAGAGAAACACTGATATAAAGAGGATGATGAAAATCTAAGAAAAGTGAAGCAAAAAAATAATAATAAAAAAATAAAAAAATAAAAAAAATAAAAAAAAAAAAATTCAAAAGACATCACACAAACACGCGGAAAAAAATAATGGCCATTTAAGCAAATGAATGAGTAATAAATGGTAAGAAAATACTTTCATTTAAAAAAAAATTGAATAATAGAAATATTGCAGAATTCACAGCTGCATATGTCACATAAGTGTCATTAACTGATATGAATTAGCGAAGGAGCAAAAATAAACTTAAATATGAAAAATGTTTAAAGATCTTTAATTATCATGAAACCATGCTTAGAACAGCAGAGAATATTGTTATCAACTGATGTCTAGAAGCAAAATAAAGGCCGCTCTTCTCCTATGCCCGGCGCTTATATCCGCTCTTTTGGACGTACCATGGTAGGAAAAACAATAATTGTGAAACACCGTAAAAAAAAAATATACCCGATATACAAAAAATGGGTAGAGTACAGTTTCAAAATGTACAAAACAAAACAAAACAAAACACGTAAGCTTTCTTCTTTACGCCTTCGTCAGACACAAAAAGAAGAACAAAAAGCCGCGCAAGGATATTTACATAAATAAAATATAAATATATATATTTGAAATACAGTATATAAATAAAATAAAAATAATATACATATTTATATATATATATATATATATATATATATATATATGTATATATATTATACATATTAAGATCTACCAACCTAAAAAATACGAATAATGTGAAAGTATACACAAAAATATAAATGATACGTAAAGAAATAATCACAGCAAAACAACCTCAACAATCACAACAGCAATAACAACAAACAATTAATTAAATAGGCGTTAAAAACAGTATTGAAATATTGTATTTAAAATTCACTTAATAAGTATTTACAAAATAATGAAGAAATAGATAACTAAAATGAAACTCCAAAAAGATAAGTATGCTAAATAGATAAGAATTCATAGAAAAAATACAGTGAAAGAAAATGACAGTTAGAGAAAAAGGAGTAATAGAGAAAGAGGAAGCTGCACTCAACCTAGTTTTTTTTCATACTGTGCTTCACAACTACATTCAATTTTTATTGATCTTTAGGTAAAATAATAGTTCGCGTTTACGTAAATCTGGAGACTTTTTTTCTCCTGTTCAACTTATCTGCCTCGTTAAAAATCAGCTTCTTCAAGATTTCTTATCTGGCTTATCTGACAAGATTTATATTTTCTTTCTTATGTCCATTCCTTTTTTTTTTGTCTGTAAATTATTAGATTCGATTTTTTCTCGACCATATTAATAAACCTGAGCAGCCCTTGCTTTTTTCTCCGTTCCTCATCCTTCTCAAAATAGGTAGCATTAGTTTTATCATCATCAACACCATCATCATCATCATTATCATCATCATCATCACCATCATCATCATCATCATCATCATCATCGTCATCATCATCATCATCATCATCCTCATCATCACCATCATCCTCATCATCATCATCATCATCGTCATCATCATCCTCATCATCATCATCATCATCGTCATCATCGTCATCATCCTCATCATCATCATCATCCTCATCATCATCATCATTATCATCATCATCACCATCTTTATCCTCCTCCTCCTCCTCCTCCTCCTCATAAACAAGCCATAATCGATTTGAAAGAAAAACGATGGACTTCAGCAAAGAACTTTGAGAAAACTTATAAATGGGCATTTCCTTCAGTTTGTGAACATTTAAAAATATATTAATGGGCATAAGTTTGATAAGGATAAAAGACAAAAAAGATGTAATAGCAATTAATGTGATTTTTATTCACTGCCTCTTTGTCAATTTTGTACACGAAACATGTAGGTGCCTTAAAAGACTAGAAATGCTCGGTGTATATATTTTTGTTTAAATATTTGATTTTAGTTTTAAGCCATGCTTTGACATCACTACAGGTTTTAAATAATATCTTTGGAATAAATCGTAATTTTCTTGTGCTTAAATGCAATTCCGTTTCAATTATTTCGTCTCAGATGAAAGTGAACCCGTTCTACCATTTTAAAATATCGCAATAAACGTGTTTGCATTGAATTTAAATATATGCTCACAACTGTCGGGTTTCAAAGGTTATGCAAAGCTAACATAGTGGTTACTTATTAAATGGTGCAGTTTTTTAAAGCCGCTGGTAAATTAAAAAAAAAAACAAAAAAAAAACAAAACAAAAAAACAAAACAACAAAAAACAAAACAAAAAAACAACTTGCTAATAATAGTCAAGAATACATTACTATTGTACGAAATGACTATTTGTTAAAACCTTTATCAGTCCTACAGCACAGCGAGCTCAAATGTTTTTGTAGATCTAATCTTAAACCCTTCTCATGTTGTGCTGAGCAGAAAACATGAGGCTTTTAACTCACCTTTAGGGACTGGCGCTTTAAATTCTACAATGAAATCATATGTGAAGCACTGAAAGAATGCTCGTACTCCCAAGCTTGAAGCTTGAAGCCAAGCTTCTCTTGCAGCTTCGTTTTTGAAGAATTGAAATTTAATTGCTCGAGGTCAATGACCAGTGTGCACAAGGCCACTCGGTGCTCGAATGGTCCAACTGACTCAGTGACAGTCTAGACCACTGGTTAATGAGGACACGCAGATGTCCAGAGCAAAAACTTCAACTTTTTTGTCCTTTCGTTTCAGTGGTTTCTAGGGTCGTCCGACATATTAGTTTTGATCACAACAAACTTCCTTTCCATGACAACAAGCATAAAAAAGAGCAGCGTACCAGCATTTTTCCTAGCCTATGTATAAAAATTTATAACCTACGTGGTTAATTTCCTACTGAGTGCAGTTGTCCGAAACAAGGTGTATTTCTTAGACTCCTTTCTCAACCTGTTGATCAATAAAGTGGAGTATGCAGCGTGCTATCTGCTTTGCTCCTCTTGCAGAAATTGCCTCTGTCCAGGTGTTGCAGACAACGTCACTGGTTGATAGCTTATAAATTGATAAATTATACAAGCTTAGCTTGCGTTTATGAAAGAAGCTGGAACTTTGTCCATGAGGGCAAGGTAAAGCTTGTTGTAGATCAAAGCAAGCAGATGAAATGTGTGGCTTTAGATTTGAGCTCATCTATGTAGTTGCAAGCTCTGTCCTTGCGTCTCAGGTGAGCTGCTTGTTCTTTTTGCTAATCAGTTCGGTCTGGAATATTTTCAAAAGCCTGACATTCGTCACACAGGTCTTTCCTGGGTTCATGAAAGGCTAAGTTAAAGTCCCTGTAAAATACAGCTTTGTATGTTGCTTCTTTAGCACTGGATGTGCCCATCTTGTCGCAAAAATCTTTGTAAAAGCAGTACATTGCTGCTAGAGACAGATCATCCTTTAAGTATTGCTTGCTTGATGACTTTCGCCAATAGTGAGAGGAAACGCTTGATAAACTTTTTATATGGTCCTTTATGCCCTACACGGTATTTTCATCTAGCGTGGGATGGTTTTTGTGTGTTCCTCTCATAACTGCTATCACTGCGCCTGTATCACTCAATTTGCGTATTGCACCGAGCACAACGTCTTGCTTAATGCCCAACGTAGCGAGATAAAATTTCTTGCAAATTGGCCCATCTTTCCGACTTACAGAAAGGGATACAAAAGGTATTTGACAGACGTGATTGTTTTTTGTCCGTGTGCGACCATTTTACTTCCGTTTTTGTCGCAGTTCTATGGATGAACTGTCTTTGAAAATCAATGTTCTGATCCGATTTCTGTCCTCAAGCCCAATATTGGCATGACACATATATCTGCAGCTCGTGCTACACCCGTCCGTCATTTGTCTGGCCTCTTTTTACCTCGTGATGACATATAAGCTGGTCCACTATCAGGTAGCTGCTTCCTCTCGTTTCTTCCCCACCCACTTGGATTTCTCTTTTTACGCTTTGGTTTTGTCAGCTCAGAACTTCTTCCTTTCGTCGTCTCGATGACTTGGAGCTCATACTTGGCTGTGTGGTATTGTTAATGATCTCGGCGGGTGTACTGTTTGAGAGATCGGTGGATGAAGCGCATTGTCCGCACCTGTAAGGTTGAAATAAAGTGTCCTCTTTCTTTTCTTCTTCAAATAAGGGATGAATTCGGGATATGAGCCGCTGTCATCTGGGGATAAATCGGACCAGCATTCAGGGCCAAGCTCGTCTTTTTCTGACACCTTTCATGCTCTCTTTCTTGGCGGAAGATTGCTCATTTTCTACAACAATGTTGTTTAAATCATCCAATCTTGTAGTCTTGGATTGAAGATGATTTTGACTTGCTAAATACACCTATTAACAACTAACCATGCAACACTTACCCCACCTGAAGTTTTTTAAACTTAAATTGAAAACGAAACTACTAGAAAGGGAAAGCAATACCAAAGATTGGTTTCCTTGTATCTCTATCTCATAGAGGCTGGCGCTTCGTTTTGGTGTTACATTGCTGTATATCAACACAAAAACAGTAATAATTTGATTAATTTGACATTTGCGTAGTTCAACAACCCTGTATCCCACAATATACAGGTTTGTTACACTATAAATTTCAATTTCATAATGCAACATTCCTGTAATGACTTGCACAGGAATATTGCGTGCCATTTAAAATGGGACCCACGGATACAGGAATGTTTTCCAGGGCGATAACTCAGCCATTTAATGCCCTGGAGCTCTGAGATTTTGACATAATGTGCTCCGTAATCGATTCTATCAAGATATTAAATAAAACGATTTTCGCCCAAGGTGAGGGTTACAGGAGTGTTGCATAACACCGACGTTATACATATACCTACACATCTGTAGCTAGGATCATGGATGACCATATAGTTGATAGCTACTCTGGGAGTCCCCAACCCAACAGCCAGGTTAGATAATCCCGTCCACCTACAATCAGAGACAACTGAATTCAGAAAATGGCCGGCTCTTCGCGTCAAACGACATGGCGAACTCCCACGTCTATTTCGAGGAATATATCTGGTCAGGAATGAACAAGCTAGAGGCCGTACTACTATACGCCTCGCGGTTTGTGGTGTGGATTAATTCTCCCAGCTAACAGGTCGGTAAGAGGCGCACTGCTAGACCTCAATGACGAGGGTGAGTTTGAGTTTGGACAAGAAGCCGAAACCCCTGTCGGAGACCTTCCCTTTCATCCTACCAATTCTAATGCCTCCCTGACAGAAGCAGGCGTCGGACTTGGACTATGTCACGAGGACGCCGTCGGACGCACCGTGACGCGATGTTCGTCCTTTTTAGAACACTCAGCTTGTACAAGACGAGGGAACCGCAGGGAACGATTGGAGGACCGTTAAATCGGACGCGCTGCTTGCGAGGCACCGTTAGAGACCAACGGAGGTGGTCAGTGTTGGTCATGCGTTTACTGTGACTTGCCAGGTCTTACAAGAATTTGACTTGTACTGTCACTTCCGGATGCATTGAAAATTATGTTTTTGTCAACGGTTCTAATGCTCCATTTCGTTCACTCTTTAAAATGGAGCATCAATACAGGCAAGTAATGTAAGATGAAGAGCTGATTACGGACTAGTGATGTGAAGCTCGGATTAATGTGAACACAAGTAGCCAGACAGCAATCCTGACACCGTTATCGTCGTTATAGGATGATAGATTTACCTTACAGACGGGCCAAAGCCTGAAAAAGTTGTGATGATAATTATGCGAAGCTGGTTTGAGTGTAAATTCAAAGATGCACAGCTGGTTTTGATCTAAAATAAACAATGCATGGAATCGCTGAAATCATTATATCAAACAAAGCAGAAGAGCAATCTTTTGTCAAGATACATAACAATAATATTTTTGGAAGCATTAATTTTAGTGGGAAGCTTCACATAATAAACATTTCAGAAAAGCATTTCAAGATGTTTACAGAACAAATGTTTTAAGGACTACATTATTTTATCATTTCACATACGCCGATAGACAAAGATGACAAGCAGGTCTATGGGGATTATTAGCTTACGGTTCAATACGTACAAATTCAAATTTGTTTGTATATCGCTTTTAACGTTATATATTTTTTATGTTAAAACCAATAGATAAGTATGGATACCCGCATAGCACTGCTCTTTAGAAAAGTTATGTAGGAACTCATAGTCTTCTTCTAAGCTTTAAAAAAGTCTTGAAATAAGTTATAAACAGACAATGATAGATAAAACCTAGCTGATTTTTCAGGTTTATTATTGTTTAACATCAAATTGTATAATGATACCAAAATAACATTTCATAGCAATTTCTAATTGGAGTTTATTAGTGCTTTAACGTTTAAAACAAAAAGTTCTGTATAGCCTTTTTAGGGTCAGTTACCTTAGGAACTGGAATTGAATCTGCATTTTATTAGTCTTTTTTATATATTTATTGTTAAATTAAATAAGGAGATGATCCGTATGTTTTCATACAATCATATTTTAAAATTCCCTCATCAGTATAAGTTGAGAAAAGTAAGTCTACTTAAAGCATAGCTTAAGACTAAATGTAAGTATTCTGAAAAACTGATTTAGATCATTATTTTTGGTCCTCGGTGAAGTAGACAAACTTGTTTTAGATTTTCGCCCCTGTATCATCTATTTTTGATGCTATTACTACTTAGCTGAGTGAACGTTAACACTTCTTATCTACAAATTTGACCACCACGCACAATGAACACATTCAAAAATTATATTCTAAAGGTCTGAAAAGGTGGCTTGACATTTGGAGGCGTGGCTTACAAAGAGATAATATATCACCTAGTAGGATGTCAGTAGTCTTTCTACGTGGCTTGTATCCACAGAAACCTGGTATTCAAATGTTTGTAGCGACTCCAGATGCATAGACAATTTCATCGTGAAAACAGCAAGTGACTCGTGCTCTATCAGGTAAAGGACTGTTGATCATTTCTGTTCAGTTCAAGCGTTGTAAGAAATATCAAAATGGTTTTCAACACGGAATCCAATATATGAAACGTTTAATCGTTTAAAATCCCCATAACCTCTCGTAATGAGAGAGATTTTGGAAGCTTCACCTTTTTTTCCCAGACTATTTAAAAGTTATTTAAAGAAATCGCATTTCCACTGAATGCAATGTAAGGATCATCGTGTTTGGCTACTAACAAAGTACATCCACCCTAACTGGGATGTTTAAAGGCATAAATGAAAGCTATCTGTCAACAATTGATTTTATTTTATTAAACTGGACGCAAATGTATCATTACTTTCCAAACCTTTTTTTTTAATCAGGAGAAAAGAGGTAAAAAATTTCTAAAAACATGATTGATAAGTGTCTTTTAATGCTTAATATCCGCATAACACATGACCGGTTTAATAATTCAACATTTCCTAGAAGATTCTGGACCAGTATTCCTTTTTTAGACATAAAACAATTATGCGACATTCATTTAGGTTTTAAGCTGATAATTCACATTTTGACCAGAAATCTAGATGTTTGCTAGAAAGCCTATACATTCTATATAGTTGTTAATATAAGAAGATCTTATTAAGATACTTGAACAAAGTGCAAAAGCAAATTGGCTCTACGAGTTAACTGAAGAAGATCTGGATAATCCTATTTTTTAGTTCAGAAAGACTTTTAGCTTTATTTTATTTACAAGGATAAGAACATTTTTGTGTGGCACTGTGTAGGAATAGTCTTAACGTGTTCATAGTGAATATTAATTATAAAGAATCGCCAATCTATTGCAAAAAAGATCCTAGTTCATGTAATTCACCTGTAGACGCCAGAGCCCTGGGTTCAAATCCATTGCCACGACAAGCATATTACTTCCAGCATCTGTTCTGTTCCTTATTTTTTACCAACAGTAGTAATTTCGCAACTATACCGAAACAACTAATATAAATGTTTAATTGCTCAGATCCAAGGGTAGCCCCATTTCAAGATTCTGCACTCTCCAACACACACACCAGTGATGGCCTTCGGATGGCTTACAGTCGGGTTTGTAACGCTGATAATTTTTAACCCTGTCGTGGGTCAAAGTAAGTATTCATCTCAACCATAAAAGTCATTCATTTAAGTTCAGAGAGACAATCAAAGTGCTTGTAACTAGATCTATCATCACCACTAAAATTATCAGCATCATCATCATAATCATCATCATCATCATCATCATAATCATCATCATCATCATCATCATCATCATCATCATCATCATCATCATCATCATCATCATCATAAATAATGTAATAGAATATCCTCATAAATATTTTTATTGCTTCTTCTTCTTCTTCTTCTTCTTCTTCTTCTTCTTCTTCTTCTTCTTCTTCTTCTTCTTCTTCTTCTTCTTCTTCTTCTTCTTCTTCTTCTTCTTCTTCTTCTTCTTCTTCTTCTGCTTCTTCTGCTTCTTCTTAGTCTTCTTCCTTAAATTCTCCGTCTTTCTATTAACATTATAACTATTGTATTACAGTCTTATATTTCGATAGCATTCAACTGTTATAATATTTTAAAGAATGTGTGTGTTCTTTTCCTTGCTAAAGGTTTGTTGTTCAAACTTCAAAATGAAAACAAAAACTAAAACAAATCATTATCCACACCGTTCATAGTGAGAAAAAGAAGGATATAATAAAGTCTAAAGAAATGTGTATCTAGGATTTCTTAACTTCTTTCTCAAGAATATTTCGTGAACATCTATTGCGGCCAGTCGATTCTTAACAAGATTAAGACTAAGAATTTTAGAAAAGGATGATGCCTTTGTTACACACCACCTCTCAATTAACTTTTTGGAAAATCTAAGAAATCTGAATGACAATGTTACTTTTGCTTAAAAATAAGAGGCATAAAAGCCTTGCAGGTTAGCTTTAGCAGAAGAAATCTAAGTTAGCTAAGCAACTTGCATGTCAGATTCAGCTGAACAATTTAAGTTACCACAAAAACATGCATGTTATCTTTAGCTTAACAATCGGTGACAAAAAGAACATTCAGGTTATCTTTAGCTGAACAATCTAAGTTACAAAAGAAACATAAAGGTTAGCTTTAGCTGAGAAATCTAAGTTACCAAAGAAACATACAGGTTATCTTTAGCGAACAATCTAAGTTCCCAAAGAAACATGCAGGTTAGCTTTAGCTGAGCAATCTCATATACCAAACATGCAGGTTATCTATAGCGAACAATCTAAGTTACCAAAGAAACATAAAGGTCATCTTCAGCTGAACAATCTAAGATACCAAAGAAAAAGGCAGGTTATCTTTAGCTGAGTTATCTAAATTACCAAAGAAACATGCAGATTATCTTTAGCCAAAAATCTACGTTACTAAAGAAACATTCAGGTCATCTTTAGCTGAGCAATCGAAGTTACCAAAGAAACATGAAGGTTATCTTTAGATGAACAATCCAATTTACCAAAGAAACATTCAGGTTTTTTTTAGCTGAACAATCTAAGTTAACAAAAAAACATGCAGGTTATTTTTATTTGAACAATCTAAGTTACCACAGAAACAAGCCTGCATAAAGGATGTCGATCTGATCATTTATCGATTGAAATAGAAGAGGAAACTTAACATTTATAAATATGAGTTATTAGAGCTTCCAAGGGTATTTATGCCTAGTTTGACAATACTCTGGGTAAAACAGGTTCCTGCCTGTTCCTTTACTTTTTTTAACAGATGACACAAACGATGACTTAACCGACAGCAGTAGGCCATCCAAGGTAAAGTGTCGTCTTCCGCACTTCGTTTTTTTCTGTTAACGACGTCTTAGTAAGCTGGTATGTTATTCAGTTCTTGGGTCATGTGTGTGTGTATGTATGTGGGGGGAGCATACTAATTTTGATTTTTCGTACCCGCTCCACTACGAGTTCCCATACACTAAACATAGAGAGGAATGCAGGGTTGGTTACACAAAAAACATTCTAAAATTGTGGAATACAGAGGAGCATGCACGACTACTGTTAGGTTAGCAATCTAAACTTACGACACAGAGAAGAACGCAAGCTGGATTTCAGATTGAACACAAAGAAAATTGTGGCACAGAAAATTATTATTGCTGATTTTTTTATGTATCATCTAATTATAGTAATGTTGTTTGTGTTCAATTTTCCCATTTTTTGTATCATTCCAGCCTACAGATTGTCACAAAAACGTGAATTACAGAAAGTATCTCGGAGGAACTTTACACACTATGTGGCATTCCACACTCAACCGAAGCATTCTGTGTGACGTGAGGATAGACGGCGGGGGTTGGATTGTTATCCAGGTACCCATCTTATGATCCCTTTAGCAACTCTACCTATACAAAATACGATCATATCTTATGGGGAAAAGTGAAGTTCTCCATTTCTAAAAAGCTTGTCGTTCTCAAATACTTATTAGTAGTATTTGTTTTACTATTTTCCTAATCCCTACCAACCAAAAGGAACAGTTAGAGTCCGCTGATGCTTTTTCGAGGGTAATCAATTTTGAATCTTCTTTTAGGGACGACTTCTTAATGGAGAAAATTGGAAAAACCACCACTCTGCTAAAACGATATCTATGTTTTTAAACCCTGAGATATCTCAAAAGTTTGAAAGAATCGATGAAAATCATGTGAAAATGACATCTAAGTGGAAATACAAGATTGAAGTTAGGGAATTTATTCTTTTTGTTACTTAATCTAGTCAGAACTTTGAAAGAATTAAGCCTTCTCTTGAATACAGATCTTTAAGAAGCTTCGGTCAACATCAACGTATTTGATTATAATCCATACAGAATCCGTGCCATACGTCGATATGCTTGACTGTCATATCGGACACGAGTCAGTATGCTTCACACCTTAGAGCCATACAAAGTAATAGCAATCAAACAACGTTTCTCTAACATTGCGGGACACATGCAATCTGCGACATAGATAGACACAGACTGTCGGCCTGGCATGTCCCCTGAAACATGCGCATGAAGAATAAATCTAAAAATAGACTCTACGGTCTCTTTGGTGGGACATTTTGGTTATGTTTTGGATTGATTGACCTGAGCTAAAATCTCTGGGGGCATAAGAGCGGCTTGGCAGGAGTTGCTTTAAGTCAGGAAGCTTTCATAGTGGTCTACACCTTTTTGTGTTAGACCCGAAAATTCAAAGCTAAAAGAGGAGATGTACATTCTCTGAACAGTAATACCGGTAGCGGCTTCTATGTGAGATCTAGTTAAATATTTAATGCCTAAAATTTCCTAAAACGATAATCCTTATCATATTGTTGGACAATGGCGTAACGCTTTTTACTTCTTTTAAAGTTCTAGACTGATCGCAGTCGGCGTAACAATGCTATTTTAATTTTCAAGGGAGATGGAAGAGGGGGTAAGTGTTGAGGATTACAAGTTGCAAATTTAATAACGCTGCGTTTTTTTTTTTTAAAGACATTGTACCCAGTTGACGACACAGTATCCGAAAGCAGAATAAACTTTTTTTTTAATGGTCTCTAAAGTTTATACCTTTGTTTTGCTGTAAATTATTTTTCTGCTTTAAAAGAATCTTAGCGCAAATTCAAGGGAGGATGCACACGTATTATCGCACTTTCCATTATGTTTTGTTTCATATCAATTTCCTATTGTTACTGAGCTATCTTTTTTTTGAACCAGAGACGTACAAGTAAAGATATTGATTTTAGAAGAAACTGGACTGATTATCGAGATGGCTTCGGGTCATACTTGAGTAGCTTCTGGCTGGGGAATGAAGATATTTACCAACTCACCACACGTGTAAGCTCCTTAAAAGATGGAAAAAAAATTTTAATTCACCCTATGGTTTGAAATTATTAAAGCACACAGGTCAAAGAAACACAACCAACTATAGATAAGGTAGAAATTACATTCTTTTTTCATGACCGCCTTTTCAGGAAAAAAAATGATTACTTTATTACGGTTCTGTAAAAAATTGATACAGCACGCATTATTGTTGTTTTAACTGGAAAAGAAAAGCATTATTTGTAGAGGAAGTTATCTATTCATCCATCTTAAAATTTCTTTGTATTAAATTCTTCACAAAGTTGATGCTTTTTTTTTTGTCAAGAACGGGGCTTCTTTAAGGCTGTTATTTAACTACAGCTAAAAATATTCAGATAATTCAAATAAAAGTTTCTCAAACAATGTTTTAAGCTAGATTCCGTTTAAGACAGAAGATCATTTGACGGTTTGAAACGAAATATATCTGAACGTAGAAATGCTAGAATTGGAGTTTTCTCTCTGCTTGCATAATAAAACTGTTATTTTTGGTTTATTTTCTTGTTATATAGCGCCATTATCTCAAAGTTTTAATTCATAATTATCTTCAATTTTAACTGTCTCATACCGAAAAGCAATATCGTTAAATCTTATTTCGACCCATGGTTTCCACTCTTTTTAATAGACATAGTTGACAATAGCAAGCATTAATTTTGCGTAGGCAGTTATTTCATGCAGTTAACATGATCCACTCTCAGCAGATGTCTCTTTACAATTGTTAATAAATATTTTATACTCATGATGCATCTGTCGGATTTCGGCATGTTTGGCTGCAGTTTTGAATGCCTTTCAAGATCATCGTTCCTACTCCTGGAGTAAAACCTTAGTCGCAAAGAACATGCACAAGTGCGGATAGAGAGACAATCTTAACCTATCTTTGCCCAATATAAGCCTAAGCTAGTTAGTTGAAATAACTATTAAAAATAAAAAAAAAAATATGTGGTATTGAAGTTATACCTATGCAGGTCTTCCGATAAGCTACAATTGTTACAGGAAATAATCATTGGAATTTTTTATGAGAAAGACGCATTAGTTTTGACCCAAATTTATAAATCATCCAGTGAAAAAGATATTAAAACTTTTAAAAGATGTGAACTTAATTATAGAAACCAAATTTTTGTAAAATCGTTATAAATTTGATTTACACACTGTCCGTAGGACTTCTACGAGCTGAGAATCGATCTAAAGGTGAACACTCACTTGGGTGACATGCTCGTGTATGCTCACTATACAAGCTTCTGTATCGGTTCTGAGTCTGAAAAGTAAGTGATTATTGAGATAATATTTGCTGATACTGTTATTTCAAAGTATACTGAGTTGCGGCTTGGGCCGTTTCGGGAAAATTGATAATTTCGCATGTTTTAATTGTGAACCAATAATTTCGCTAGAGAATTCGAACTCTTATCCCGTTTGCTATCGATACCTCAACATCAAACGTTTACAGTATCAGATAGACTTCTTTTACGCAGACAGTATCGAGTACTGGTTTACGTAGTAGTAGTAGTCTTTAAAACTTCCAAAAACTGCTGAGATGCTTGGTTTATATTTCATATATCCAATAAAATTGCTCGGAACAATTCAGCCCCCCCCCCCCCCCCCATCAGCTCCCCGAAAGACAAAATAGAATCAGAAACCGTTGAAAAAATAATTCCAGAATATGAAATATGTTCTTCCCATCCATCTATACTTAATTTTTTTCTCTGACTTCTAATTGTATTTTTTGGACATAGGCTGTGACATGAGAGCTTGAAAATAAAACGATGTTTCAGCGCAAAACTGCAGTTCAGTGCAACACAATTTTTATGAGTTTTGACTATAAAGAATAGCCGAGTTCATGACGAGCTCTGAGTAAATACAGTCTATCATGACCAATGTAAAGAACATAAAAAAATTAATCTCTAGCAGTGGTTATTTACAAAAATGGTTTCAGAACAAAATCCGCGGATAACCACACTCTCCTTTCAGTCATTCACCACACTGAAATGATGACGTCGTCAAAATGCGGGATACGGCTCGTCTTTATGCACTCCGATCAGAGCTAGACATGCATCTAGATTCTGGCTTCTTGTCTCGGAAAAAGGGATATATTGAAAAAGAAATTAACATCGATATTGATCCCTTCACATGCACAGATATCAGATGTTTTGTTCATATCTTAGTTAAGAAAGTTTATGTACATATTTCTCATGATGTGAGAACAGAACATTTTTTCAAACGATCTCAGAAATAATGATGGCATTTCAAATTTAGCAAGGGATATCATTGATTTTTATTTTTGTCTGGACAAGTCTTTTTTTACAAAACTAATGGCTTAGCTTAGTTTTTCCAAAACGATTATTTTCTACCTTGTATGCGATAACATCTAGCTTTTCAAAACACATTTTTTTATCGAGGCCTATATTTCTAAATTGAGTTTCATCCCTAGTATATTTCTTTTTTGCTTTTTTGAAACCTACAGGATCTAAAAAAAAAATTAAATATTTATTAAGGGAACATTTTTTTAAATATCGAAGTTTGGAATCAGCAAACTTTTATTCTACAGAAGATCATTTCTTTTCGGTTCGAAACATATACATTACATTTTAAAAAGATTATCTAGCCGAACTTTTTAACTTTAGCTCCATTTTTATTCTTTGACTGTTGTATTGTAACTTATGGCCGCAAACCCGAAAACGTGACGTCTGTCACATAAAAAGTTTATAAATGTATGCAATTCCAAATTTAAACACAATAAAAACTTCATTTCAGTATAAAGAATTCCTAGACGTATCTATGGCTGTCTATTTTATAGGAATGTTGTCCAATAAATTCTGGCAGCACCTGATGCTTGTCTTGCAATCAATCCTTCTCAACTGCCCTGTCTGGAACAGACATCGGCGATCATGAATCTCCACCTGTCACTATCTTCCGTCATCCGCAGTAAGGCTATGTTGTCTTTGTTGTTTCCTGTCACAAAAGAGCTCAATCTATCAAGAAATGTAATCCTTTGTCTACCTCTGCTTCTTGTACCTTCTATCTTGCCTGTAAGAGATAAAAATTCCAGTCCCTTATGGCGACATATGTGGCCTAAAAATTTCAGTTGCCTTTTCCTTATTGTTTTTATGAGGGATCTCTCTTGGTTCGTTTCTTCTAATATCGATTCGTTTGTCCTCTTTTCTTTCCATGATATTCTTAACATTCTCCTGTAGAGCCACATTTCCGCTGCCTCTAAATTTTTCTTGGTTTCTGCAGTTATTGTCCAAGTTTCGCATCCATATAAAAGTATAGACCACACATATGTTTTCAAAACCTTCACTTTGGTTGAAAATGATATATTTCTATTTTTAAGAATGGTGCTCATTTTTTGGAAAGAAGCCTTTGCAATGGCTATTCTCTTCTTAACTTCAGTCCTGCATTTACCGTCAGATGTCAATGTATACCCTAGGTATTTGAATTTCTGTACTCGCCTGATTTGTTCTCCCTTGCTAAAAAGCTTGCATTCTGGATTGTTTTTCTGCTTAGATACTACCATACATTCAGTCTTTTTTACATTTAGAGACAATCCCAGCTTTTCACTCTCTTCTACAACAATATTTAGAAGCCTTTGTAAATCCTCTTCCGATCCTGCTAATAGAGAAGTATCATCTGCATATCTTAGGTTGTTCAGATTTTCACCATTCGCTTTGAGTCCTTCACTTTCATCCAAGTTTCTTAAAATTACTTCACTCCATAAAGTGTTAATGGACTCTAACTAGTTTAAGATAAGATTCATCCTTTTTATCTCATGTCCAGACATTCTCTTAAATAAGCTTGCTAATTGAGTACAAAAAAAAAGATGCTCATCTTATAGAGATAATATCCCTCTATGATGTCAATTTTAGGTCAAAGAGTCACGATTTAATGGACTTATTGTCATTCTCACCTGATTGGATGCTTAATGCAAAGCAATTTTCTGTATAACTCGGCCCTTACATAAAATAAGATAACCTGACAGCGAAAAGTAAATTCCTGATTCAATGGATGAGTATCGATCTTAAATATAGTTAACATGTTTTGTAAATAAATCGTACCTTTCTGTCGTCCCATTAGCAAAATGAGAGGACAAGGCTTTAGGCTCTATGCTACCCACAACGCTCTACAAACATCTTAGTATTAAATGCAATAGGAGTCTAGTTGCTTTGTGAAGTTAATTTTCTATGATAAACTTGAACAATTTTAAAATGGAAAGTTTATGAAGGACCACATTTAGAGCCAGTTACTTCTTTTAAAAGGATAAAAATCTTTAATATTTTTCTCTCTCTATGGCCATGCTTGCCCATTTTACCCTCACTTTTGATTCGAATAGCTTTAGAATTTGATCTTGTTTTGCAAAGAGCAGAGCCTCGCCAAAAATGACGAAAAAAGAAAACTAAAATTAAATTTATATGAAATTTTAAAGAAACAAATTAGGCCTATGAAAATGTTTTTGATTTGAGAATGTAAGATGTTATTTTTTTAATTTAATTTTGAGCCACAAGTTACTTCATAGGATGTTTTGAATATCGACAGTGTCACCGCTTTAGCTATCGACTGATGCTATAGGCTGTAATAATTTAATAATTTAATAAAAATGTAATAGCTTGCAAAAATAAAAATAAAAAAAATGTGTAAACGTATGGGTATTTTACGTTTGATTCAGATGCAATACATGATACAAAGCAACATCTCGTGAAAGATGCATAGAATCTAGTAAGGGAAAATAAAATTTATTTCGTCAAACGCGTAAGGTCTTCTCTCATATAAATACTTGGTATCTTACTATATTAGCTTTGATGTTTGAATTCATTACATTGCTTAATATCTATCGGAAAATCGTTGTATGTGACCATAATATTGACTTTTAAACAACTTTTTTTTTATTCAAAGCTCTTCAGACAAAGACTGAATTACAATTTTCAGTCCATGCAGCTACTCAAAATAATCTAAACATTTCAGCTACACTCTAAATTTGGGTGTGTACTCAGGCACGGCCGGTGAGTACCCAGTATGTGGTATGGCATACAGTAACGGACAGCAGTTTACGACCATAGACCGAGATAACGATCAATCAAATTCAACCAACTGTGCCCAATCTCTATCAGGAGGAGGCTGGTGGTACAAAAAATGCACATGTGTCAACCTGAATGGCCATTTTAATAATCTCTATTGGATAAGCAGATACTGGTATGATACAGTACCTGTAGTACGCTCAAAGATGATGATACGCAAACTATAGAAACGCTATTTCACCATTCACAAAGGACCGCCAACTTGGCTGACGTCAAAACTACATACCTGCACCAACTACGCCAGCTGCTCCAATAAAACAATCATGGAAAATTGATTCCTAGTTTTTACTTATTTTATCCTTATTTTACGTCAACCTCAGATTTCACCTTTTTCAAAAAATCTGTACCGTCTGGATTACTTTCCTTTTATTTTTTTATTTTTTTATTTTTTTTTTACTGTTTATGTCACTATTATTATTCGTTGCTATTTTGAAATAGCAACTAAAAATTTATAAAAAAAAAATTGAGCCGACCACTGGCAAATATAAAAAAAACCCCTGAGTACTGGAAAAAAAACAATGAGAAATTTTTAAGAAGAGTTCTAGGTTAAAAAAAAAATCAAACAATGGGAAAATTTTAAGAAGAACCCTAAAGGAGAAACAATGAGGAAAATCTAAGAAGAGCAAAGGAAAAAAAAAAAACAAGCATGCAATAGATTTTATACAAACACTGGGGAAAAATGCGGAAGTTTTGAGCAGATGAGTGGGGAATAAGTGATGAAAAATACTGTCATGCAATAAGACCAGTAAAATAAAAAAAAAATATTGTAGAATTCACAATTTCATTACGCATAAGTGTCAATTATTAATATGAGGTAGCAAAGTGCAAAACAAACCTTGATAGGAAAAAGGCTTACATTGAAAAAAAAAATTATACAAATGCTTTAGCTAAATGAGTAGAATAAATAAGGTGTAGAAGACAGAAAAGAACTCAATATATGCCAGCAAGATGAAGGTCGTTCTTCTTCTTTACCCTAAGCTTGATATCCTTATATAGGTTCTTCACCATACAATGGTAGGTAAATATTGTTGTTCACTTCTACTTGCTTCTGAAGAGTTTTCTTTTGCTTATTTTCTTCTCCCATTCACCTAATATTCCTTGTAAAAATCACCTCCGTCAAGATTTCTTATCTAGTTCAGCAAACAATATTTACGTTCCTTTTTTATTTACTGCATTCCTTCTTTCTCTTTAATCTAATTAATTGAATTTTTCCCACCAAATATCAACATCTGCAACCCAAACATCTGCCCCGATCCTTTATCCTGCTCTACTACTGCTCACATTCATCTTCCACTTAATATTATTTCTTCACTTCGTTTCGTTTTCCCGCTCTCCATCATAAAAATAGAAAGCATTAGTTGTATCATCATCCTCAAAAAGGTAAATACGAAAGATGAGATAAAAGATAGGATCGGAAAAAAATGGCGAGAGTGATTTATTGAATGCATTGCCTCAAGATCCATGAGAGTAAGCATCATTGTAAAGCATGGAGAGTCATGTTTTGATAATATCTGAAAACGTAGTGCTTGGAGAGCTTGACAAGGAGAAAAAGAAATGAAAATAAAAATAATTCTTGGGAAGAAATCACTGCCTCTCTTTTAATTTTCTTCACCAATTAAGTAAGTATCTAAAAAGACTAGAAATGCGTATTTAAGAGTTTGAAGTCATCAGTTTTGTAAAAAAAACAAAACCTTGGTTCTTTTTTTCGCACATTTCTACTGGGACTTGGAACCCAATGTTTAAGATGAATGAGTGAAATTTAAAATATATGTTTTTGAATTCAACAATTAAGGTGAATTAATGAAGTTTGAAATATGAAAGTTGGAACCCAAGTTTTAGGAAGAATGCGTGGATTTTGAAAAATTAGAATTGGACCCCAATTTTTAGGATGAATGAGTAAATTGTAAAATTATGCGCTATTGAGTAAATTTTAAAATATGGGGCTAATGAGTAAATTTTGAAATATGGGACTAATGAGAAAATTTTGAAATATGGGACTAATGAGTAAATTTTGAAATATGGGGCTAATAAGTAAATTTTAAAATATGGGACTAATAAGTAAATTTTGAAATATGGGACTAATGGGTACATTTTGAAATATGGGACTAATGGGTACATTTTGAAATATGGGACTAATAAGTAAATTTTGAAATATGGGGCAAATAAGTAAATTTTAAAATATGGGACTTGGAACCCAATGTTTAGGATGAGAGTGTGCGTTGAACACAGCGCGTTAAAGCCTAGCAGAGATGCAGTCTTTGTCACGGAGTAGTAACAGGCAAGGTCTAGAATTTCCATCCCCTCTCTCACTCCTAATCTACCCCCTAGTTTATCTCACCCGGAAAGCACCCTGTTCCCAAGAATATATATATATATATATATATATATATATATATATATTGACTTACACCAAGTTGATGTCGGTAAATGACCTGGCAAGCGGGTTTTTTTTTTCTTTTTTTTTTGTTTTTTTTTTTTTGGGGGGGGGAGTTCTTAGGTTGCTAGACGTCCAGAGAGTTATATTATAATTCAGAAATACTGGACCACTCAGTCTAGCTGTCTTCTCTCTCTCTCTCTAATTATATATATATATTATATATAATATTTATCTATCTCCCCCCTCCTTTTTTTCTCTCTCTTTCTTTCTCTCTCTTTTCTCCCCTCCTTTCTCTTTTTCTCTCTTTCTCTATAACACTGCTTGAAGTTGTTGCTCCTAAGTCCTGCTCTTAACATCCCTAGTCCAGGGCGTTATTAATGAATGACCAGGGAGGTGCTGACGTCTGCCTTCAGAGGTGTCCGGCGGCTCGTTCCCATCTTAAGTAACTACGTTTTTGTTGGGTTACAAATCAGAACACTCAAGTATCATACAGAGAAGGCTATAGTATGAGCGGAGTACTCACGGCTCTGCAGTCTGCTAGACATTCAAGCGGAGCTGTGACCTCTGACGGGAGACGAAGGATGTTATATGCAACAGTAGGGGAAGTCGCTGCATAGACACCTCAAACCGAAAGTAATAATATTTGTCTGTGTATATGCATGTGAGAAAAAAGAGAGTGAGGGAGAGCGAGAGCTCGACTGATAGACAGACGGATGAATCGACAGACAGAAAAAGAAACAGAGGAAGGGAGTGACAGACGAAGGCAAAGACAAAAATGATCTCCTGCTAAAACTTCTTCTGAAGTATGTGCTGTTAGGACATGGTTGATCAACGGTTCCTTAATCGTTGTGACCTGATCTACATTCAGCCACTACAACTAAAGGAGCCTGCAGTCAAATTCGTTTATGACGGACATAAAGTGGTATATTATCCTACAAAACAGCCGATTCTAAAATTAATCTGTTCTAAAATTAGTAGCTCCGATGCTTTACTCCCTTTGATTCTAAAGAAAGGCTATCACCGTGTAGCACTGATGTGTAAAGAGACACTTGGGGACCGAGCTTCATTTTTTCAGTTCTTTGCTGCTGAAGCTCTGATGGGTTCAATACGCAGTAAAATCTTTTCAAAGCTGCAACCTAGATAGAGCACCATGTTTTAATATAATTATATGCTACGCATAGATAATTTAAATAATTTGTCCTTAATAACTTAGAAGGTTGAAATGTGAAAAAATACCGAACATCTCTCGTCTTTATTACTGAACTAAAGAGAGTGAATTTGACTTAAAAACAAGCGAATCTCTGCTAAACAGAGAGAGGAAGTAACTGTCGTCGATCTGAAGACACTAGATCTATACGCTTCCACAGTTATTTCTTCTGCGGGCGATTTTATCGTTTCAGACGACACATCGAAATGGAGAATGTAAATTCGATATGGGTTTCTCACGACAGCAATGTATAGGTCGCTTCAAATATTAATAACGTTGCTTTAAAATAAACGACAACTTGATTGTTTACGTCTCTATCTGTCTCTGTCTACTATCCTCCTGTTTCTCTCTCTTTCTTTGTGCATAATTCATTGTCCATCTTTCTCTATCAGTCACTCTGTGATCTTCTCGCTGTCTGCTTGCAGCGATCTCGTCTCTCTCTCTCTCTCACCCTCTCTCTCTCTCTCTCTCTCTCTCCCACCCTCTCTCTCTCTCTTACCCACCGTCTCTCTCGCCCCCATCTCTCTCTCTCTCCCACCCTCTCTCTCTCTCTCTCTTACCCACCGTCTCTCTCACCCCCTCTCTCTCTCTCTCTTACCCTTCCCCCTCTCTCTAACCCTCTCTCTCTCTCTTACCTTCTCTCTCTCACCCTCTCTCTCTCTCTTTCTGCCTCTTTCCTCAGTTGAAACTAAAACAATATAACCTAAGTAATGGGAAGTCACCATTAAGTTTCTCTTATTATTATGAGAATTGGTATTTTGTTGTCGCTGACGTTACTACGAGTACATGTAAAATAAATAACAAGAATCAGTCTTTATTACATTAGAATTTAACTCAAAAATATTGTAGTTTGACCGTCACTCTATGATGGAATGAAGAAGGTCTATAAAGTGTTCAAAATGATTTTACATAGCAAAATGAAATATTATTTTGAAAACTTTGTTGCATAGAGTATATGAAAGGCTGGAACTCATTTATAGAAAAACTTTAGAGAAGTTTTATGAAGGTAATACTTGTCTTATACTGCCCAAGCAACACATACTCACCTAAATATAAGTAAACGAAGTAAACTAAAGGTATGAATTCGGGATATGAGCCGCTGTCATCTGGGGATAAATCGGACCAGCATTCAGGGCCAAGCTCGTCTTTTTCTGACACCTTTCATGCTCTCTTTCTTGGCGGAAGATTGCTCATTTTTGCTCATGTTTAAATCATCCAAATTTTGTAGTCTTGGATTGAAGATGATTTTGACTTGCTAAATACACTAATCAACAATTAACTATGCAACACTTACCCCACCTGAAGTTTTTTAAACTTAAATGAAAAACGAAACTACTAGAAAGGGAAAGCAATCCCAAAGACTGGTTTCCTTGTATCTTTATATCATAGAGGCTGGCGCTTCGTTTTGGTGTTACATTGCTGTATATCAACACAAAAACAGTAATAATTTGATTAATTTGACATTTGCGTAGTTCAACAACCCTGTATCCCACAATATACAGGTTTGCTGCACTATAAATTTCAATTTCATAATGCAACATTCCTGTAATGACTTGCACAGGAATATTGCGTGCCATTTAAAATGGGACCCACAGATACAGGAATGTTTTCCAGAGCGATAACTCAGCCATTTATTGCCCTGGAGCTCTGAGATTTTGACATAATGTGCTCCGTAATCGATTCTATCAAGATATTAAATAAAAACGATTTTCGCCCAAGGTGAGGATTACAGGAGTGGTGCATAACACCGACGTTATACATATACCTAAACACCTGTATCTAAAATCATGGATGACCATGTAGTTGATAGCTACTCTGGGAGTCCCCAACCCAGCAGCCAGGTTGGATAATCCCGTCCACCTACAATCAGAGACAACTGAATTCAGAAAATGGCCGGCTCTTCGCGTCAAACGACATGGCGAACTCCCACGTCTATTTCGAGGAATATATCTGACCAGGAATGAACAAGCTAGAGGCCGTACTACTATACGCCTCGCAGTTTGTGATGTGGATTAATTCTCCCAGCTAACAGGTCGGTAAGAGGCGCACTGCTAGACCTCAATGACGAGGGTGAGTTTAAGTTTGGACAAGAATCCGAAACCCCTGTCGGAGACCTTCCCTTTCATCCTACCAATTCTAATGCCTCCCTGACAGAAGCAGGCGTCGGCCCTGGACTATGTCACGAGGACGCCGTCGGACTTGCACCGTGACGCGATGTTCGTCCTTTCTAGAACACTCAGCTTGTACAAGACGAGGGGACCGCAGGGCACGATTGGAGGACCGTTAAATCGGACGCGCTGCTTGCGAGGCACCGTTGGAGACCAACGGAGGTGGTCAGTGTTGGTCATGCGTTTACTGTGACTTGCCAGGTTTCACAAGAATTTTACTTGTACTGTCAACTTCCGGATGCATTGAAAACTATGTTTTTGTCAACGGTTCTAATGCTCCATTTCGTTCACTCTTTAAAATGGAGCATCAATACAGGCAAATAATGTAAGATGAAGAGCTGATTACGGACTAGTGATGTGAAGCTCGGATTAATGTGAACACAAGTAGTCAGACAGCAGTCCTGACACCGTTATCGTCGTTATAAGATGATAGATTTACCTTACAGACGGGCCAAAGCCTGAAAAGATTTTGATGATAATTATGCGAAGCTGGTTTGAGTGTAAATTCAAAGATGCACAGCTGGTTTTGATCTAAAATAAACATTGCATGGAATTGCTGAAATCATTATATCAAGCAAAGCAGAAGAGCCATCTTTTGTCAAGATACATAATAATAATATTTTTGGAAGCATTTAATAGGAAGCTTCACATAATAAAAATTTCAGAAAAGCATTTCAAGATGTTTACAGAACAAATGTTTTAAGGACTACATTATTTTATCTTTTCACATACGCCGATAGACAAAGATGACAAGCAGGTCTATGGGGATTATTAGCTTACCGTTCAATACGTACAAATTCAAATCTATTTGTATATCGCTTTTAACGTTATATATTTTTATGTTAAAACCAATAGATAAGTATGGATGCCCGCATAGCACTGCTCTTTAGAAAAGTTATGTAGGAACTCGTAGTCTTCTTATAAGCTTTCGAAGTCTTGAAATAAGTTATAAACAGACAATGATAGATAAAAACTAGCTGATTTTTCAGGTTTATTAGTGTTTTAACAGCAAATTGTATAATGATACCAAAGTAACATTTCATAGCAATTTCTAATTGGAGTTTATTAGTGCTTTAACGTTTAAAACAAAAAGTTCAGTAAAGCCTTTTTAGGGTCAGTTACCTTAGGAACTTGAATTGAATCTGCATTTTATTAGTCTTTTTTATATATTTATCGTTAGATTAAATAAGGAGATGATCCGTATGTTTTCATGCAATCATATTTTAAAATTCCCTCATCAGTATAAGTTGAGAAAAGTAAGTCTACTTAAAGCATAGCTTAAGACTAAATGTAAGTATTCTGAAAAACTGATTTAGATCATTATTTTTGGTCCCCGGTGAAGTAGACAAACTTGTCTTAGATTTTCGCCCCTGTATCATCTATTTTTGATGCTATTACTACTTAGCTGAGTGAACGTTAACACTTCTTATCTACAAATTTGACCACCACGCACAATGAACTACACATTCAATAATTATATTCTAAAGGTCTGAAAAGATGGCTTGACATTTGGAGGCGTGGCTTACAAAGAGAAAATATATCACCTAGTAGGATGTCAGTAGTTTTTCTACGTGGCCTGTATCCACAGAACCCTGGTATTCAAATGTTTGTAGCGACTCCAGATGCATAGACAATTTCATCGTGAAAACAGCAAGTGACTCGTGCTCTATCAGGTAAAGGGCTGTTTATAATTTCTGTTCAGTTCAAGCGTTGTAAGAAATATCAAAATGGTTTTCAACACGGAATCCAATAAATGAAACGTTTAATCGTTTAAAATCCCCATAACCTCTCGTAATGAGAGAGATTTTGGAAGCTTCACCTTTTTTTTTACAGACTATTTAAAAGTTATGTAAAGAAATCGCATTTCCACTGAATGCATTTTTATCATTTGAAGCCATTGAAGGAATTAATGTAAGGATCATCGTCTTTGGCTACTAACAAAGTACATCCACCCTAACTGGGATGTTTAAAGGCAGAAATGAAAGCTATGTGTCAACATTTGATTTTATTTTATTAAACTGGACGCAAATGTATCATTTACTTTCCAAACCTTTTTTTTTAATCAGGAGAAAAGAGGTAAAAAATTTCCAAAAACATGATTGATAAGTGTCTTTAAATGATTAATATCCGCATAACACATGACCAGTTTAATAATTTAGCATTTCCTAGAAGATTCTGGACCAGTATTCCTTTTTTCGACATAAAACAATTATGCGACATTCATTTAGGTTTTAAGCTGATAATTTTCATTTTGACCAGAAATCTTGATGTTTGCATAGAAAGCCTATACATTCTATATGAAGATCTTATTAAGATACTTGAACAAAGTGCAAAAGAAAATTGGCTCTACGAGTTAACTGAAGAAGATCTGGATAATCCTATTTTTTAGTTCAGAAAGACTTTTAACTTTATTTAACTTACAAGGATTAGAACATTTTTGTGTGCCACTGTATAGGAATAGTCTTAACGTGTTCATAGTGAATATTAATTATAAGGAATCGCCAATCTATTGCAAAAAAGATCCTAGTGCATGTAATTCACCTGTAGACGCCAGAGGCCTGGGTTCAAATCCATTGCCACGACAAGCTTATTACTTCCAGCTTCTGTTCTGTTCCTTATTTTTTACCAACAGTAGTAAGTTCGCACCTATACTGAAACAATTAATATAAATGTTTAATTGCTCAGATCCAAGGGTAGCCCCATTTCAAGAGTGTTCACTCTCCAACACACACATCAGTGATGGCCTTCGGGTGGCTTACAGTCGGGTTTGTAACGCTGATAATCTTTAACCCTGTCGTGGGTCAAAGTAAGTATTCATCTCAACCATAACAGTCATTCATTTAAGTTCAGAGAGACAATCAAAGTGCTTGTAACTAGATCTATCATAACCACTATTATTATCAGCATCATCATCATCATCATCATCATCATCATCATAATTTTCATGTTGAGCATCATCATAAATAATGTAATAGAATATCCTCATAAATATTTTTATTGCTTCTTCTTCTTCTTCTTCTTCTTCTTCTTCTTCTTCTTCTTCTTCTTCTTCTTCTTCTTCTTCTTCTTCTTCTTCTTCTTCTTCTTCTTCTTCTTCTTCTTCTTCTTCTTCTCCTCCTCCTCCTCCTCCTCCTTCTTCATCATCATCTTCTTCTTCTTCTTCTTCTTCTTCTTCTTCTTCTTCTTCTTCTTCTTCTTCTTCTTCTTCTTCTTCTTCTTCTTCTTCTTCTTCTTCTTCTTCTTCTTCTTCTTCTTCTTCTTCTTCTTCTTCTTCTTCTTCTTCTTCTTCTTCTTCTTCTTCTTCTTCTTCTTCTTCTTCTTCTTCTTCTTCTTCTTCTTCTTCTTCTTCTTCTTCTTCTTCTTCTTCTTCTTCTTCTTCTTCTTCTTCTTCTTCTTCTTCTTCTTCTTCTTCTTCTTCTTCTTCTTCTTCTTCTTCTTCTTCTTCTTCTTCTTCTTCTTCTTCTTCTTCTTTTTCTTCTTCTTCTTCTTCTTCTTCTTCTTCTTCTTCTTCTTCTTCTTCTTCTTCTTCTTCTTCTTCTTCTTCTTCTTCTTCTTCTTCTTCTTCTTCTTCTTCTTCTTCTTCTTCTTCTTCTTCTTCTTCTTCTTCTTCTTCTTCTTCTGCTTCTTCTTAGTCTTCTTCCTTAAATTCTCCGTCTTTCAGCTAACATTATAACTATTGTATTAAAGTCTTATATTTGGATAGCATTCAACTGTTATAATGTTTTAAAGAATCTGTGTGTTCTTTTCCTTATTAAAGGTTTGTTGTTCAAACTTCAAAATGAAAACAAAAACTTCAACAAATCATTATCCAAACCGTTCATAGTGAGAAATAGAAGGATATATTAAAGTCTAAAGAAGTGTGTATCTAGAAGTTCTTAACTTCTTTCTCAAGAATGTTTCGTGAACATCTATTGCGGTCAGTCGATTCTTAACAAGATTAAGACTAAAAATTTTAGAAAAGGATGATGCCTGTGTTACACACCACCTCCTAATTAACTTTTTGGAACATCTGTGAAATCTGAATGACAATGTTGCTTTTTCTTTAAAATAAGAGGCATAACAACCTTACAGGTTAGCTTTAGCAGAAGAAATCTTAGTTAGCTAAGCAACTTGCATGTCAGATTCAGCTGAACAATTTAAGTTACCAATGAAACATGCATGTTATCTTTATCTGAACAATCGGTTACAAAAAGAACATTCAGGTTATCTTTAGCTGAACAATCTAAGTTACCAAAGAAACATAAAGGTTAGCTTTAGCTGAGCAATCTCATATACCAAACAAACATGCATGTTAGCTTTAGCTGAACAATCTAAGTTAGCAAAGGAACATGCAGGTTATCTTTAGCTGAACAATCTAAGTTACCAAAGAAACATGCAGTTTATCTTTAGCTGAACAATCTAAGTTACCAAAGGAACATGCAGTTTATCTTTAGCTGAACAATCTATGTTACCAAAGAAACATGCAGGTTATCTTTAGCTGAACAATCTAAGTTACCAAATAAAAAAGCAGTTTATCTTTAGCTGAACAATCTAATTTACCATGGAAACATGCAATTTATCTTTAGCTGAAAAGTCTAAGTTATTAAAGAAATATGCACGTTATCTCTAGCTCAACAATCTTAGTTACCAAAGAAATATGCAGGTTATTTTTTTTGCTGCACAATCTAAGTTACCAAACAAACATGCAGGTTATCTTAAGCTAAACAATCTAAATTACCAAAGGAACATGCAGGTTTTCTTTAGCTAAACAATCTATGTTACCACAGAAAAATGCAGTTTATCTTTAGCTGAACAATCTAAAATACCAAAAAAGCATGCAGTTTATCTTTAGCTGAAAAATCTAAGTTATTAAAGAAAAATGCACGTTATCTTTTGCTGAACAATCTAAGTTACTAAACAAACATGCAGGTTATCTTTAGTTCAACAATCTAAGTTACCAAAGGAACATGGAAATTATCTTTAGCTGAACAATCTAAGTTACCAAATAAAGATGCAGGTTATCTTTAGCTGTACAATCTATGTTACCAAAGAAACAAGCAGTTTATCTTTAGTTGAGCAATCTAATTTACCACAGAAACATGCAATTTATCTTTAGCTGAACAATCTAAGTTACGACACAAATATAAAGGTTATCTTTAGCTGAACAATCTAAGTTAATAAAGAAACATATAGGTTATTTTTAGCTGAACAATCTAAATTACCAAAGAAACATGCAGGTTAGTTTTAGATGAGAAATGTCATATACCAAACAAACATGAAGGTTATCTTTAGCGAACAATCTAGGTTACCAAAGAAACATGCAGGTCATCTTTAGCTGAGCAATCTAAGTTACCAAAAGAAATATGCAGGTTATCTTTAGCTGCACAATCTAAGTTTCCACAGAAACATTAATTTATCTTTAGCTGAACAATCCAAGTTAGCAAAGGAACATGCAGGTTATCTTTAGCTGAACCATCTAAGTTACCAAAGAAACATGCAGTTTATCTTAGGTCAACGCTTTAAGTTACATAATGAACATGCAGGTTATTTTTAGCTGAACAATCTAAGTTACCAAAGAAACATGCAGTTTATCTTTAGCTGAACTTTATATGTTACCAAAGGAACATGCAGGTTATCTTTAGCTGAACAATCTAAGTTACGAAAAAAAAGGAGGATATCTTTAGCCGAACAATTTAAGTTACCAAAGGAGAATGCAGGTTAGCTTTAACTGAGCAATCTCATATACCAAACAAACATCAAGGTTATCTTAAGCGAACAATCTAAGTTACCAAATAAACATGCAGATTATCTTCAGCTGAGCAATTTAATCTACATAAGAAAAATGCAGGTTATCTTTAGCTGAGCTATTTAAATTACCAAAGAAACATGCAGGTTATCTTTAGCTGAACAATCTAAGTTACCAAAGTAACATGCAGGTTATCTTTAGCTGAGAAATCTAAGTAACCACAGAAACAAGCAGTTTATTTTTAGCTGAACAATCTATGTTACCAAAGAAACAAGCAGGTTATTTTTTTTCGAACAATCTAAGTTACCAAAGAAACAAGCAGTTTATCTTTAGCTGAGCAATCTAAGTTAACAAAAGAAACATGGAGGTTATCTTTAGCTGGACAATGTAAGTTACCAGAGACATATTTAATTTATCTTTAGCTGAATAATTTAAGTTGCCAAAGAAACATGTATGTTATCTTTAGCTAAACAATCTAAATTACCAAAGGAACATGCAGGTTAGCTTTAACTGAGCAATCTCATATACCAAACAAAGATGAAGGTTATCTTTAACGAACAATCTAAGTTACCAAAGAAACATGATGGTCATCTTTAGTTGAGCAATCTAATCTACAAAAGAAAAAGGCAGATTATCTTTAGCTGAGCAATCTAAGTAACCACAGACACATGCAGGTTATCTTTAGCTGAACAATCTAAGTTACCAAAGAAACATTCAGGTCATCTTGAGCTGAGCAATCTATGTTACCAAAGAAACATGCAGGTTATCTTTAGCTGAACAATCTAAGTTACCAAAGTAGCATGCAGTTATCTTTACTTGAACAATCTAAGTTACGAAAGAAACATGCAGTTTATCTTTAGCTGAACAATCTAAGTTACGACACAAATATAAAGGTTATCTTTAGCTGAACAATCTAAGTTAATAAAGAAACATGTATGTTATCTTTAGCTGAACAATCTAAATTAGCAAAGGAACATGCAGGTTAACTTTAACTGAGCAATCTCATATACCAAACAAAGATGAAGGTTATTTTTAACGAACAAGATAAGTTACCAAAGAAACATGATGGTCGTCTTTAGTTGAGCAATCTAATCTACAAAAGAAAAAGGCAGATTATATTTAGCGGAACAATTTAAGTTATTAAAGAAATATGCACGTTATCTTTAGCTGAAAAATATAAGTGACCAAAGAAAAATTCAGGTCATCTTTAGCTAAACAATCTAAGTTACCAACGAAACATGCAGGTTATCTTTAGCTGAGCAATCTAAATTACCAAAGGAACATGCAGGTCATCTTCAGCTGAGCAATCTAAGTTACGAAAGAAACATTCAGTTTATCTTTAGCTGAAAAATCAAAGTTAACAAAGGAACAAGCAAATTATGTTTAGCTGAACAATCTAATTTACCAAAGGAGCATGCAGTTTATCTTTAGGTGAACAATGTAAGTTACCAAAGGAGCATGCAGTTTATATTTAGCGGAACAATTTAAGTTATTAAAGAAATATGCACGTTATCTTTAGCTGAACAATATAAGTGACCAAAGGAACATGCATGATATCTTTAGCTGAACAATCTAAGTTAGCAAATTAACATGCATATTATCTTTAGCTGAGCAATCTAAGTTACGAAAAGAAACATGCAGTTTATCTTTAGCTGAACAATCTAAGTTACAAATGAAACATTAAGGTTACCTTTAGCGAAGCAATCAAAGTTACCACAGAAACATGCAGTTTATCTTTAGCTGAACAATCTAAGTTACAAATGAAACATGCAGGTTAATTGTAGCTGACCAATCTAAGTTACTAAAGAAAAATGCAGGTTATCTTTAGCTGAGCAATCTAAGTTACGAAAAGAAACATGCAGGTTATCTTTAGCTGAACAATCTAACTTACCACAGAAACATGCAGTTTATCTTTAGCTGAACAATCTAAGTTACAAATGAAACATGCAGGTTAATTGTAGCTGAACAATCTAAGTTACTAAAGAAACATGCAGGTTATCTTTAGCTGAACAATCTAAGTTACAAAAGGAATATGCAGGTTAGCTTTAACTGAACAATCTAAGTTAGCAAAAAAAACATGCAGGTTATCTTTAGCTGAACAATATAAGTTACCAAAGGAACATGCAGGTTACCTTTACTTGAACAATCTAAGTTACGAAAGGAACATGCAGTTAATCTTTAGCTGAAAAATCAAAGTTAACAAAGGAACATGCAAATTATGTTTAGCTGTACAATCTAAGTTACCAAAGAAACATGCAGTTTTTCTTTAGCTGAACAATCTAAGTTACCAAAGGAGCATGCAGTTTATCTTTAGATGAACAATCTAAGTTACCAAAGAATAATTCAGGTCATCTTTATCTAAACAATCTAAGTTACCAACCAAACATGCAGGTTAACTTTAACTGAACAATCTAAGTTACCAAAGAAACATGCAGGTTATCTTTACCGAAGCAATCTAAGTTACCACAGAAACATGCAGTTTATCTTTAGCTGAACAATCTAAGTTACCAAAGAAACAAGCAGGTTAATTGTAGCTGAACAATCTAAGTTGTTAAAAAAATATGCATGTTCTGTTTAGCTGAGCAATCTAAGTCACCAAAAGAAACATGCAGGTTATCTTTAGCTGAACAATCTAAGTTACTAAAGAAACATGTATGTTATCTTTAGCTGAACAATTTAAGTTACCAAAGGAACATGCAGTTTATCTTTAGCTGAACAATCTATGTTACCAAAGAAGCATGCAGTTTATCTCTAGCGGAACAATTCAAGTTATTAAAGAATATGCACGTTATCTTTAGCTGAACAATCTAAGTTACCAAAGAAACATAAAGTTTATATTTAGCTGAACAATCGAAGTTACCAAAAAAAAAACATGCAGGTTATCTTCAGCTGAACAATCAATGGTACCAAAGAAACATGCAGTTTATCTTTAGCGAAGCAATCTAAGTTACCACAGAAAAATGCAGTTTATCTTTAGCTGATCAATCTAAGTTACAAAAGAAACATGCAGTGTAATTGAAGCTGAACAATCTAAGTTACTAAAGAAACATGCAGGTTATCTTTAGCTGAGTAATCTAAGTTACCAAAAGAAACATGCAGGTTATCTTTAGTTGAACAATCTAAGTAACCACGGAAACATTTAGTTTATCTTTAGCTGAACAATCTAGGTTACCAAAGGAACAAGCAGTTTATCTGTAGCTGAACAATCTAAGTTACCAAAGGAAAACCATGATATCTTGAGCTGAACAATCTAAGTTCGCAAATAAACATGCACGTTATCTTTAGCTCAACAATCTAAGTTAGCGAAAAACATGCAGGTTATCTTTTGCTGATTAATCTAAGTTACCAAACAAATATGCAGGTTATCTTTAGCTGAAGAAACTAAGTTACTTGAGAAACAAGCAGGTTGTCTTTAGTTGAACAATCTAAGTTACCAATGAAAGATGCAGGTTATTTTTAGCTGAACAATCTAAATTACCAAAGGAACATGCAGGTTATTTTTAGCTGAACAATCAAAGTACCAATGAAAGATGCAGGTTATTTTTAGCTGACAAATCTAATTTACCAAAGGAACATGCAGGTTAGCTTTAGCTAAGCAATCTCATATACCAAACGAACATGAAGGTTATCTTTAGCTGAACAATCTAATCTACCAAAGGAACATGCAGGTTAGCTTTAGCTGAGCAATCTCATATACCAAACAAACATGAAGTAACTTTAGCGAACAATCTAAGTTACCAAAGAATAATGCAGGTCATCTTTAGCTGAGCAATCTAATCTACAAAAGAAAAGGCAGGTTATCTTTTGCTTAGCTATCTAAATTACCAAAGAAACATGCAGGTTATCTTTTGCTGAACAATCTAAGTTACCAAAGAAACATTTAGGTCATCTTTAGCTGAGCAATCTAATCTACAAAAGAAAAAGGCAGGTTATCTTTAGCTTAGCTATCTAAATTACCAAAGAAACATGCAGTTTATTATTAGCTGAACAATCTAAATTACCAAAGGAACATGCAGGTTAGCTTTAGCTGAGTAATCTCATATACCAAACAAACATGAAGGTTATCTTTAGCGAACAATCTAAGTTACCAAAGAAACATGCAGGTCATCTTTAGCTGAGCAATCTAATCTACAAAAGAAAAAGGCAGGTTATCTTTAGCTTAGCTATCTAAAGTACCATAGAAACATGGAGGTTATCTTTAGCTGAACAATCTAAGGTACCAAAGAAACATGCAGGTTATTTTTAGCTGAACAATCTAAGTTACCAAAGAAACAAGCCTACATTAAGGATGTCGATCTGATCATTTATCGATTGAAATAGAAGATGAAATTTGACATTTATGAATATGAGTTAAAAGATCTTCCGAGGGTATTTATTCCTAGTTTGAAAATACTCTGCGTAAAACAGGTTCCTGCCTGTTCCTTTACTTTTTTTAACAGATGACACAAACGATGACTTGACCGACAGCAGTAGGTCATCCGAGGTAAGTTGTCGTGTCCCGCACTTCGTTTTTTTCTGTTAACGGCGTCTTCGTAAGCTGGTATGTTATTAAGTTCTTGGGTCATGTGAGTGTGTGTGTATGTGTGTGAGGGGGGGAGCAGACTAATTTTGATTTTTCGTACCCGCTCCACTACGAGTTCCCATACACTAAACATAGAGATGAATGCAGGGTTGCTTACACAAAAAACATTCTAAAATTGTGGAATACTGAGAAGCATGCAGGACTACTGTTAGGTTAGCAATCTAAACTTACGACAAAGAGAAAAACGCAAGCTGGATTTCAGATTTAATAAAAAAAAGAATTGTGGCACAGAAAATTATTATTGCTGATTTTTTTATGCATCATCTAATTATAGTAATGTTGTTTGTCTTCAATTTTCCCATTTTTTTGTATCATTCCAGCCTACAGATTGTCACAAAAACATGAATTCCAGTAAGTATCTCGGAGGAACTTTACACACTATGTGGCATTCCACACTCAACCGAAGCATTCTGTGTGACGTGAGGGTAGACGGCGGGGGTTGGATTGTTATCCAGGTACCCATCTTATGATCCCTTCAGCAACTCTACCTATACAAAATACGATCATATCTTATGGGGAAAAGTGAAGTTCTCCCTTTACTAAAAAGCTTGTCGTTCTCAAATACTTAAATCTTCACTTATGAAGTACTGTGTACACCTGTTGGTCGCTTACACATGCAAAGAAGATGTCCAAAAAATGTGCAACAATTAGGCAGGGAATTTTGTACTTACAAAAATATAAAGAAGTCGAATTTAAAGTGATTACATTACCTTCTTATTAAAACGCTTCGGGGTTTAGGAGAATATTGTTTCTACGCATCATATAAGATAGTAGTATTTGTTTTACTATTTTCGTAATCTCTGCCATCCAAAAGGAACAGTTAGAGTCCGCTGATGCTTTTTCGAGGGTAATCAATTTTGAATTTTCTTTTAGAGACGACTTCTTAATGGAGAAAATTGGAAAAACCTCCACTCTGCTACAACGATATCTATCTTTTTAAACCCTTAGATATCTCAAAAGTTTGAAAGAATCGATGAAAATCATGTGAAAGTGACATCTAAGTGGAAATACAAGATTGAAGTTGGGTCAATGGAACTTTAAGACATATTCGAAGGAAGTCCATATGTACTGCTGCTCACCACCCGCTTTCTGTTTAACGAAGGAGGATAGTATAGATTGGTTCGACTTGGTCCATGAGGTAGGCTATCACATGCAAGTTAGCCGAACCCACAATTGGCCTCGAAGTAACATAGACTGTGAGCAATCCTCGCGCGCATCTAGTTTAGTGGTTAACGGTCCAATCCACATCCTTGATGTGGAGTCTAGTATTAGTATTGATGGTTGTTCATTTGGAATTGGAAACTTAGAACCGTAGCTGTAAAAAAAAGCCTTAGAGATCTATAGCATCAATCACATTGAAAGTATTCACATTTCTAAAACTCGAATTATATTGTGTTAACAACGAAATTCTGGGATAACTTAATACATGCATAAGCCATATCAGTTTTATACTTAAGAGAGAGGGAGAGATAGATAAAGAGAGAAAGAGAAATAGAGCAAAAGTGAGAGAGAGGAAAGAAACGCAGGTTTACGTTAAGAGGTGTAGAGTGAGATCAAGAATTTATTCTTTTTGTTACTTAATCTAGTCAGAATTTTGAAAGAATTAAGCCTTCTTTTGAATACAGATCTTGCAGAAGCTTCTGTCAACATCAACATATTTGATTATAATCCATACAGAATCCGTGCCATACGTCGATATGCTTGACTGTCATATCGGACACGAGTCAGTATGCTTCACACCTTAGAGCCATACAAAGTAATAGTAATCAAACACAGTTTCTCTAACATTGCGGGACACATGCAATCTGCGACATAGATAGATACAGACTGTCGGCCTGGCATGTCCCCTGAAACATGCGCATGAAAAATAAATCTAAAAATAGACTCTACGGTCTCTTTGGTGGGACATTTATGTTTTGGATTGATTGACCTGAGCTAAAATCTCTGGGGGCATAAGAGCGGCTTGGCAGGAGTTTCTTTAAGTCAGGAAGCTTTCACTAGTGGTCTACACCTGTTTGTGTTAGACCCGAAAATTCAAAGCTAAAAGAGGAGATGTACATTCTCTGTACAGTAATACCGGTAGCGGCTTCTATGTGAGATCTAGTTAAATATTTAATGCCTAAAATTTCCTAAAACGATAATCCTTATCATATTGTTGGATAATGGCGTAACGCTTTTTACTTCCTTTAAAGTTCTAGACTGATCGCAGTTAGCGTAACAATGCTATTTTAATTTTCAAGGGAGATGGAAGAGGTGGTAAGTATTGAGGATTACAAGTTGCAAATTTAATAACGCTACGTTGTTTTTTTTTTTTTTTAAAGACATTGCACCCAGTTGACGACACAGTATCCGAAAGCAGAATAAAACTTTTTTTTTAATGGTCTCTAAAGTTTATCCCTTTGTTTTGCAGTAAATTATTTTTCTGCTTTAAAAGAATTTTAGCGCAAATTCAAGGGAGGATGCACACGTATTATCGCACTTTCGATTATGTTTTGTTTCATATCAATTTCCTATCGTTACCGAGCTATCTTTTTTTTTGAACCAGAGACGTACAAGTAAAGATATTGATTTTAGGAGAAACTGGACTGACTATCGAGATGGCTTCGGGTCATACTTGAGTAGCTTCTGGCTGGGGAATGAAGATATTTACCAACTCACCACACGTGTAAGCTCCTTAAAAGGTGGAAAAAAAATTTTAATTCACCCTATGGTTTGAAATTATTAAAGCACACAGGTCAAAGAAACACAACCAACTATAGATAAGGTAGAAATTACATTGTTTTTACATGACCGCCTTTTCAGGAAAAAAAGAAGGATTACTTTATTACAGTTCTGTAAAAATTGATACAGCACGCATTATTGTTGTTTTAACTGGAAAAGAAAAGCATTATTTGTAGAGGAAGTTATCTATTCATCCATCTTAAAATTTCTTTGTATTAAATTCTTCACAAAGTTGATGTTTTTTTTTGTCAAGAACGGGGCTTCTTTAAGGCTGTTATTTAACTACAGCTAAAAATATTCAGATAATTCAGATAAAAGTTTCTCAAAAAATGTTTTAAGCTAGATTCCGTTTAAAACAGAAGATCATTTGACGGTTTGAAACGAAATATATCTGAACGTAGAAATGCTAGAATTGGAGTTTTCTCTCTGCTTGCATAACAAAATTGTTATTTTTTTTTATATTTCTTGTTATATAGCGCCATTATCTCAAAGTTCAAATTCATAATTATCTTCAATTTTAACTGTCTCATACCGAAAAGCAATATCCTTAAATATTATTTCCACCCATGGTTTCCACTCTTTTTAATAGACGTAGTTGACAATTGCAAGCATTTGCGTAGGCAGTTATTTCATGAAGTTAACATGATCCACTCTCAGTAGATCTCTCTTTACAATTGTTAATAAATATTTTATACTCATGATGCATCTGTCGGATTTCGGCATGTCTAGCTGCAGTTTTGAATGCCTTTCAAGATCATCGTTCCTACTCCTGGAGTAAAACCTTAGTCACAAAGAACATGCACAAGTGCGGATAGAGACAATCTTAACCTATCTTTGCCCAATATAAGCCTAAGCTAGTTAGTTGAAATAACTATTAAAAATAAAAAAAATATGTGGTATTGAAGTTATACCTATGCAGGTCTTCCGATAAGCTACAATTGTTACAGGAAATAATCATTGGAAATTTTTATGAGAAAGACGCATTAGTTTTGCCCCAAATTTATAAATCATCCAGTGAAAAAGATATTAAAACTTTTAAAAGATGTGAACTTAATTATAGAAATCAAATTTTTGTAAAATCGTTATAAATTTGATTCACACACTGTCCATAGGACTTCTACGAGCTGAGAATCGATCTAAAGGTGGAGACTCACTTGGGTGACATGCTCGTGTTTGCTCACTATACAAGCTTCCGTATCGGTTCTGAGTCTGAAAAGTAAGTGATTATTGAGATAATATTTGCTGATACTGTTCTTTCAAAGTATACTGAGTTGCGGCTTGGGCCGTTTCGGGAAAATTGACAATTTCGCATGTTTTAATTGAGAACCAACAATTTTGCTAGAAAATTCGAACTCTTATCCCGTTTGCCATCGATACCTCAACATCAAACGTTAACAGTATCAGGTAGGCTTCTTTTACGCAGACAGTATCGAGTACTGGTTTACTTATTAGTAGTCTTTAGAACTTCCAAAAACTGCTGAGACGATTGGTTTACATTTCATGTATTTAATAAAATTGCTCGGAACAATTCAGCCCCCCACCAGCTCCCCGAAAGGCAAAATACAATCAGAAACCGTTGAAAAAATAATTCCAGAATATAAAATACGTTCTTCTCATCATTCAATACCTAATTGTTTTCTATGACTTCTAATTGTATTTTTTGGAATTACGCTGTGACATGAGAGCTTGAAAATAAAACGATGTTTCAGCGCAGAACTGCAGTTTAGTGCAACACAATTTTTATGAGTTTTGACTATAAAGAATAGCCGTGTTCATGACGAGATCTGAGTAAATACAGTCTATCATGACCATTGTAGAGAAAATAAAAAATAAAATTAATCTCTAGCAGTGTTTATTTACATAAATGGTTTCAGAACAAAATCTGCGGATAACCACACTCTCCTTTCAGCCATTCACCACACTGAAATGATGATGTTGTCAAAATGCGGGGTACGGCTCGTCTGTATGCACTTAGATCAGAGCTAGACATACATGTAGATTCTGGCTTCTTATCTCGAAAAAAAGGGATATATTGAAAAAAAAATTAACATCGATATTGATCCCTACACCTGCACACCATGTTGGCATTATAGTTTATCTTTGGGAAAAAATAAGGTCAGATATCAGGTGTTTTGTTGATATCTTAATTGTGAAAATTTATGTACATATTTCTTATGATGTGGGGACAGAACATTTTTTCAAACGATTTCAAAAATAATGATGGCATTTTAAATTTAGCAAGTGACATCATTGATCTTTGTTTTTGTCTGGACAAGCCTTATTTTACAAAACTAATGGCTTAGCTTAGTTTTTCCAAAAAGTATATTTTCTACCTTGTATACGATAACATCTAGCTTTTCAAAACACATTTTTTAATCGAGGCCTATATTTTCTAAACTGAGTTTCATCCCTAGTATATTTCTTTTTTGCTTTTTTGAAACCTACAGGATCTAAAAAAAACTTAAATATCTATTAATTGAACATTTTTTTAAATATCCAAGTTTGGAATCAGCAAACTTTTATTCTACAGAAGATCATTTCTTTTCGGTTCGAAACATATACATTACATTTTAAAAAGATTATCTGGCCGAACTTTTTAACTTTAGCTCCATTTTTATTCTTTGACTGTTGTATTGTAACTTATGCGCCGCAAACCCGAAAACGTGACGTCTGTCACATAAAAAGTTTATAAATGTATGCAATTCCAAATTTAAACACAATAAAAACTTCATTTCAGTATAAAGAATTCCTAGACGTATCTATGGCTGTCTATTTTATAGGAATGTTGTCCAATAAATTCTGGCAGCACCTGATGCTTGTCTTGCAATCAATCCATAAAGTGTTAATGGACTCTAACTAGTTTAAGATAAGATTCATCCTTTTTATCTCATGTCCAGACATTCTCTTAAATAAGCTTGCATATTGAGTACAAAAAAAAAGATGCTCATCTTATTGAGATAATATCCCTCTATGATGTCACTTTTAGGTCAAAGAGTCACGATTTAATGGACTTGTTGTCATTCTCACTTGATTGGATGCTTAATGCAAAGCGATTTTCTGTATAACTCGGCCCTTACATAAAATAAGATAACCTGACAGCTACAAGTAAATTCCTGATTCAATGGATGAGTATCGATTTTAAATAAAGTTAACATGTTTTGTAAATAAATCGTACATCTCTGTCGTCCTATTGGTTGTTAACAATCTGAGAGGAAAAGGCTTTAGTCTCTATGCTATCCACAACGCTCTACAAACATCTTAGTATTAAATGCAATAGGAGTCCAGTTGCTCTGTGAAGTTAATTTTCTATGATAAACTTGTACAATTTTATAATGGAAAGTTTATGAAGGACACATTTAGAGCCAGTGACTTCTTTTTAAAGGATGAAAATCTTTAATATTTTTCTCTCTCTATGGCCATGCTTGCCCATTTTACCCTCACTTTTGATTCGAATAGCTATAGAATTTGATCTTGTTTTGCGAAGAGCAGAGCCTCGCCAAAAATGACAAAAAAAGAAAATTAAAATTAAATTTATATGAAATTTTAAAGAAATAAATTAAGCCTATGAAAATGTTTTTGATTTGAGAGTGTAAGATGTTATTTTTTTTATTTAATTTTAAGTTACTTCATAGGATGTTTTGAATATCGACAGTGTCATCGCTTTAGCTATCGACTGATGCTATAGGCTGTAATAATTTAATAATTTAATAAAAATGTAATAGCTTGCAAAAAAATTTTTTAAAAAAATCTGTAAACGTATGGGTAATTTACGTTTGATTCAGATGCAATGCAATGATGCAAAGCAACATCTCGTGAAAGATGCATAGAATCTAATAAGGAAAAATAATAATTTATTTAGACAAACGCGTAAGGTCTTCTCTCATATAAATACTTGGTATCTTACTATATTAGCTTTGATGTTTGAATTCATTGCATTGCTTAATATCTATCGGAAAATCGTTTTATGTGACGATAATATTGACTATTAAACAACTTTTTTTTTATTCAAAGCTCTTCAGACAAAGACTGAATTACGATTTTCAGTCCATGCAGCTACTCAAAATAATCTAAACATTTCAGCTACGCTCTAAATTTGGGTGTGTACTCAGGCACGGCCGGTGAGTACCCAGATTGTGGTATGGCATACAGTAACGGACAGCAGTTTACGACCATAGACCGAGATAACGATCAATCAAATTCAACCAACTGTGCCCAATTTATATCAGGAGGAGGCTGGTGGTACAACCAATGCACATGTGTCAGCCTGAATGGCCATTTTGATCTTCTCTTTTGGAAGAGCAGAGTCTCGTATGAATCAGTACCTGTAGTACACTCAAAGATGATGATACGAAAACTATAGAAACGCTATTTCACCATTCACAAAGGGCCGCCAACTTGGCTGACGTCAAAGCTACGTACCTGGACCAGCTACGCCAGCTGCTCCAATAAAACAATCATGGAAAATTGATTCCTAGTTTTTACTTATTTTATTCTTATTTTACTTCAACCTCAGATTTCACCTTTTTCAAAAAATCTGTACCGTCTGGATTACTTTCCTTTTTTTTTTTTTAAACTGTTTATGTCATGATTATTATTCGTTGCATGCGAAAAAATTGAAATCCCGAAAAATCTTCAAAACCGATGTTAAATTTGATTGTCAAGAAAATAGTGAACAGATCATATAAGGTATAGTAAGCTTTTGAATATCGATGAAAATTTAATTTTGACATGGCAAATTAATAAAAAAAAAGAAATATATGGAAACGTAAAACTGGGAGGGGGGATATGCGCTCAGCTGTTTTCAGGAAAGTTAAGTTATTGTTTCCATTGTTCAGATATGAACAAGACTTTGAAATAGCAACTAAAAATTTATAAAAAAAAATTGAGCCGACCACTGGCAAATATAAAAAAAAAACCTAAGTACTGGAAAAAAAAAACAATGAGAAATTATTAAGAAGAGATCTAGGTTAAAAAAAAAGAAGCAAACGATGGGAAAATTTTAAGAAGAACCCTGAAGGAAAAACAATGAGGAAAATCTAAGAAGAGCGAAGGAAAAAAAAACAAGCATGCAATAGATTTTATACAAACACTGGGGAAAATGCGGAAGTTTTGAGCAGATGAGTGGGGAATAAGTGATGAAAAATACTGTCATACAATAAGACTAGTAGAATAAAAAAATATTGTAGAATTCACAGTTTCATTACGCATAAGTGTCAATTATTAATATGAGGTAGCAAAGTGCAAAACAAACCTTGATAGGAAAAAGGCTTACATTGAAAAAAAATAAATTTATACAAATGCTTTAGCTACATGAGTAGAATAAATAAGGTGTAGAAGACAGAAAAGAACCCAATATATGCCAGCAAGATGAAGGTCGTTCTTCGTCTTTACCCTAAGCTTGATGTCCTTATATAGGTTCTTCACCATACAATGGTAGGTAAATATTGTTGTTCACTTCTACTTGCTTCTGAAGAGTATTCTTTCTCTTATTTTCTTCTCCCATTCACCTTATATTCCTTGTAAAAATCACCTCCGTCAAGATTTCTTATCTAGTTAAGCAAACAATATTTACGTTCCTTTTTTATTTACTGCATTCCTTCTTTCTCTTTAAACTAATTAATTGAATTTTTCCCACTAAATATCAACATCTGCAACCCAAACATCTGCCCCCGTCCTTTATCCTGCTCTACTACTGCCCACATTCATCTACCACTTAATATTATTTCTTCACTTCGTTTCGTTTTCCCGCTCTCCATCATCAAAATAGAAAGCATTAGTTGTATCATCATCCTCAAAAAGCTAAATACGAAAGATGAGATAAAAGATAGGATCGGAAAAAAATGACGAGGGTGATTTATTGAATGCATTGCCTCAAGATCCCTGAGAGTAAGCATCGTTGTAAATCATGGAGAGTCATGTTTTGAGAATATCTAAAAACGTAGTGCTTGGAGAGCTTGACAAGGAGAAAAAGAAATGAAAATAAAAATAATTCTTGGGAAGAAATCACTGCCTCTCTTTTAATTTTCTTCACCAATTAAGTGAGTGTCTAAAAAGACTAGAAATGCGTATTTAAGAGTTTGAAGTCATCAGTTTTGTAAAAAAAACTAAACTTGGTTCTTTTTTTCGTACATTTCTACTGGGACTTGGAACCCCATGTTTAGGATGAATGAGTGAAATTTAAAATATGGGATTTTGAATTCAACAATTAAGGTGAATTAATGAATTTTGAAATATGAAAGTTGGAACCCAAGTTTTAGGAAGAATGCGTGGATTTTGAAAAATTAGAATTGGACCCCAATGTTTAGGATGAATGAGTAAATTTTAAAATATGGCGCTATTGAGTAAATTTTAAAATATGGGGCTAATGAGTAAATTTTGAAATATGGGACTAATGAGAAAATTTTGAAATATGGGACTAATAAGTAAATTTTGAAATATGGGACTAATGGGTACATTTTGAAATATGGGACTAATGGGTACATTTTGAAATATGGGACTAATAAGTAAATTTTAAAATATGGGACTAATAAGTAAATTTTGAAATATGGGACTAATGGGTACATTTTGAAATATGGGACTAATGGGTACATTTTGAAATATGGGACTAATAAGTAAATTTTGAAATATGGGGCTATTAAGTAAATTTTAAAATATGGGACTTGGAACCCAATGTTTAGGATGAGAGTGTGCGTTGAACACAGCGCGTTAAACCCTAGCAGAGATGCAGTCTTTGTCACGGAGTGGTAACAGGCAAGGTCTAGAATTTCCATCCCCTCTCTCACTCCTAATCTACCCCCTAGTTTATCCCACCCTGAAAGCACCCTGCCCCCAAGAATATATATATATATATATATATATATATATATATATATATATATACATATATGTATATTGACTTACACCAAGTGGATGTCGGTAAATGACCTGGCAAGCGAGGTTTTTTTTTTTTTTTGGGGGGGGGAGTTCTTAGGTTGCTAGACGTCCAGAGAGTTATATTATAACCCAGAAATGCTGGACCACTCAGTCTAGCTCTCTTCTCTCTCTCTCTCTAATTATATATGTATATATATATATATATATATAATATTTATCTATCTCCCCCCTACTTTTTTTCTCTCTCTCTTTCTTTCTCTCTCTTTCTCCCCTCCTTTCTCTCTTTCTCTCTTTCTCTCTAACACTGCTTGAAGTTGTTGCTCCTAAGTCCTGCTCTTAACATGCCTAGTCCAGGGCGTTATTAATGAATGACCAGGGAGGTGCTGACGTCTGCCTTCAGAGGTGTCCAGCGGCTCGTTCCCATCTTAAACTGCGTCTTTGTTGGGTTACAAGTCAGAACACTCAAGTCTCATACAGGGGAGGCTATAGTATGGGCGGAGTACTCACGGCTCTACAGTCTGCTAGACATTCAAGCGGAGCTGTGACCTCTGACGGGAGACGAAGGATGTTATATGCAACACTAGGGGAAGTCGCTGCATAGACACCTCAAACCGAAAGTATTAATATTTGTCTGTGTATATGCATGTGAGAAAAAAGAGAGTGAGGGAGAGCGAGAGCTCGGCTGATAGACAGACGGATGAATCGAGAGACAGCAAAAGAAACAGAGGAAGGGAGTGACAGACGAAGGCAAAGACAAAAATGATCTCCTGCTAAAACTTCTTCTGAAGTATGTGCTGTTAGGGCATGGTTGATCAACGGTTCCTTAATCGTTGTGACTTGATCTACATTCAGCCACTACAACTAAAGGAGCTTGCAGTCAAATTCGTTTATGACGGACATAAAGTGGTATATTATCCTACAAAACAGCCGATTCTAAAATTAATCTGTTCTAAAATTAGTACCTCCGATGCTTTACTCCCTTTGATTCTAAAGAAAGGCTATCACCGTGTAGCACTGATGTGTAAAGAGACACTTGGGGACGAAGCTTCATTTTTTCAGTTCTTTGCTGCTGAAGCTCTGCTGGGTTCAATACGCAGTAAAATCTTTTCAAAGCTGCAACCTAGATAGAGCACCATGTTTTAATATAATTATATGCTACGCATAGATAATTTAAATAATTTTTCCTTAATAACTTAGAAGGTTGAAATGTGAAAAAATACCGAACATCTCTCATCTTTGTTACTGAACTAAAGAGAGTGAATTTGACTTAAAAACAAGCGAATCTCTGCTAAACAGAGAGAGGAAGTAACTGTCGTCGATCTGAAGACACTAGATCTATACGCTTCCACAGTGGTTTCTTCTGCGGGCGATTTTATCGTTTCAGACAACACATCGAAATGGAGAATGTAAATTCGATATGGGTTTCTCACGACAGTAATGTATAGGTCGCTTCAAATATTAATAACGTTGCTTTAAAATAAACGACAACTTGATTGTTTACGTCGCTATCTGTCTCTGTCTACTATCCTCCTCTTTCTCTCTCTTTCTTTGTGCATAATTCATTGCCCATCTTTCTCTATCAATCACTCTGTGATCTTCTCGCTGTCTGCTTGCAGGGATCTCGTCTCTCTCTCTCTCTCTCTCTCTCTCTCCCACCCTCTCTCCCTCTCCCACCCTCTCTCCCTCTCCCACCCTCTCTCCCTCTCCCACCATCTCTCTCCCACCCTCTCTCTCTCTCTCCCACCATCTCTCTCCCACCCTCTCTCCCTCTCCCACCCTCTCTCCCTCTCCCACCATCTCTCTCCCACCCTCTCTCCCTCTCCCACCCTCTCTCCCTCTCCAACTCTCTCTCTCCCACCCTCTCTCCCTCTCCCACCATCTCTCTCCCACCCTCTCTCCCTCTCCCACCCTCTCTCTCCCACCCTCTCTCCCTCTCCAACCGTCTCTCCCTCTCCCACCCTCTCTCTCTCTCTCCCACTCTCTCTCCCTCTCCCACCCTCTCTATCTCTTACTCTACCCCCTCTCTCTCTCCCACCCCCTCTCTCTCCCACCCTCTCTATCTCTCCCACCCTCTCTCTCTCTCTTACCCACCGTCTCTCTCGCCACCTCTCTCTCTCTTACCCACCGTCTCTCTCCCTCTCCCACCCTCTCTCTCTCTCCCACCCTCTCTCCCTCTCCCACCCTCTCTCTCTCTCTTACACTAACCCCTCTCTCTCTCTCCCACCCTCTCTCTCTCTCTCTCCCACCCTCTCTCCCTCTTCCACCCTCTCTCTCTCTCACTCCCCTCTCTCTCTCTCTCTTACCCTTCCCCCTCTCTCTCACCCTCTCTCTCTCTCTCTCTCCTCAGTTGAAACTAAAACAATATAACCTAAGTAATGGCAAGTCACCATTAAGTTTCTCTTAGTGCCTTTTATTATGAGAATTGGTATTTTGTTGTCGCTGACGTTACTACATGTAAAATAAATAACAAGAATCAGTCTTTCTTACATTAGAAGTTAACTCAAAAATATTGTAGTTTGACCGAAGAATGAAGAATGTCTATAAAGTGTTCAAAATGTTTTTACAGAGCAAAATGAAATATTATTTTGAAAACTTTGTTGCATAGATTATATGAAAGGCTGGAACTCATTTATAGAAAAATTTTAGAGAACTTCTATGAAGTGTAATACTTGTCTTATACTGCCCAGGCAACACATACTCACCTAAATAATTATAAGTAAACGAAATAAACTAAATGAGAAATAATTTTTAAAAAGATATTATAGGCGACCAATTTTTTTTTTAATCTGCTCCTTACTAAGTAATGATTTTACTTCCTAAAAACAATAGTAAAATATACCATAACTACCAGGGACCATTCCAAATTATTAATAAAAAAGGTGACAACTATTTCTTTAAAATAAATGACAGTATCAGATGTTATCACACCAACTTGTTAAAAACATGGTAGGATAGAAAACCACCAGACAATACTATCAAATTAGCTACATTAGCCTTTAAACTTATGTCTAAAGAAGAAGAAATAGAAGAGAAAGAAGCAAACATTGAATATCTCATAAATAAATCAACACAAAATTTCAAAGATATAAACTTAGATGAAAATCTTACACCTATACAAAAAGCAGATATAAGAGACATTTTGCCTAAATTTCAAAACCCACTAAAACAGATATACCAGGCAGAATTGATGTTTTGGAACATGATATCAGACTCACTGATACAAAATCTTTTAAAGTACACATTTATCCTACTCCCTTTAGAGCCAAAGATGCAATTGAGAAAGAAATTGAAACTATGCTAGAACAGGATATTATTAGACCTTCTAGTAGTCCATATTGTAGCCCTATTACAGTTGTAGCGAAACCAGATGGAAGTATTCGTTTGTGCATTGACTTTAGAAAATTGATTTCTGTACTGTATTTGATAACGAACCCATCCCACAAATGGATGAAATGGTAACCAGAATCACTAAGGCAAAATATTTCACAAAACTTGATTTAACTAAAAGATGTTGGCAAATTCCTTTGAACGAAAATTGTAAACAATATACTGCTTTTCAAACATCACTAGGATTAATGGAATTTAACTACCTACCTTTTGGACTATCAACTGCAGCTCCAACCTCTCAGAGAGCAATGAATAAAGTACTAGGACATCTTAAATTCGTAGCAAGCTATTTTGATGATGTATTAATTTTCAGTGAAACATGGAATGATCATTTGAAACATATAAGAGAGACTTTAGAAACACTGAGGAAAGCAAACCTTACAGCAATACCATCAAAATGTCATATAGGATTCAGAACAATTAACTTTTTAGGACACATAGTAGGCAAAGAAAACATTAAGCCAGACCCAGTGAAAACAGAGAAAATCCTTAACCTAACAAGACCCAAAACAAAAAAGATGTCAGAAAAATTTGTGGCTTAATAAGCTACTACAGGAAATTCATTCCTTTCTTTTCTCACAAAATTGCTCCTTTAACTTCTCTACTTAAAAAAGAGAACCCAAATCAAATTATCTGGAATGAAGATTGTGAGATAGCTTTCGAGGAAATAAAACATGCACTAGCTTCTGATCCCATTTTAGCTATACCTGATCTTAACAAAGAATTTATTGTTAGAGCCGGCGCTTCTAGCAAAGCTATTGGTGCAGTGCTACTTCAGAAACACAATGACATCCTAAAACCTTGCTATTGTATTTCCAGGAAATTGTTAGAAAGAGAATGCAATTGCCCAATTATAGAAAAAGAATGCCTTGCTATTGTTTTCGCTTTGCATCAATTCTCCAAATATCTTCTGATGAACCCTTTCATTTTCCAGTCAGACATAAACCATTAACTTTTTTGAATATGAATAGAACAAAGAACGCAAGATTACTCCGTTATGCATTATCTCTGCAGCCATTTGCTTTTAAAGTTGAGCCCATTAAGAGAACAGAAAACTGCATTAGTGATATTCTAAGCAGATTCTAATGCCTTTGATCCTAGAAAAAATACAATAAAGGTGTACTTGTTTTTCCGAGTATGTGGGGGAGAAATGTCACATTGTTGATCATTTAAATCAACAAATGCTTAAAAGAATTGTCTTTTCTCCATCACGTTTCTCTTTGCCTGGATGAACCGCCGGTGCAGCTCTGTGACCAGTACTACTCGTCTCACACTGGGGATCTTGCACAGATGGATGCTTCGCTCACTGCAGTGACGAACGACCCACAAGGCTTCATAAACATAATTTAGGAACCTATGAACTGCTATATATATATATATATATATATATATATATATATATATATATATATATATATATATATTCACTATATGATTTGCTACTATTAGAATGAAATTGAATCGAAATTGTGTAATTTCGTAGGGGGAGATAGGGGGTGTGAGTGAAGTTCACGGGCAATGAAAGACTGGAAGGCTTAGAGGGAAGGCAAGAGTGTGTGAAGGTAGGCAAACTTAGCCTTAGAACTATAAAAGCTAGCGAACACGAGGGTTCGTCCTCTTTTTGCATTACATTTTTATGAAAGAAGAATGGCAGGAGATTTGGCATCTTTATAAATAAGTCGGGAGAGGTGAGAAATTTTGTGATCAGGATCAAGATCTAGATTTTAATTAATAGTAATGTAAATAGTAAAATAATAATAAAGAGTTTAGAGATTTAAAGAAATAATTAAATAATTTCCTTTCAGAAATTTTGTTGAATGATAGATTTTTGTTGAGTGAACATGAAGTCTAGTAAATCGTGATATTGTTGACGATTGTTGAAAGAAATTAACGATTGAATCGCTGATGCTAACTTAAAAACTTGTTTTCCTATTCTGTTGCAGGAAAAATTTATTACCCGAAAAAACCGAAAAGAAAAAATTTGATTAAAAACAAATCTCCTAATTTCATTGTATGAAAATATTGCAATAATTGGCATAAAGAAGAGGCAGTTTGTCACGCCAATTCCACATCCTAAGTGAAGAAAAAAAAAAGAAATATTATCACCCAAATATATTGATTTCAATGGTAATACCACTCACAATAAATGTGATATAGAGAAATTGAAATAGCTTTATACTTATACTGAAAAGAAATCCAATAAAAATCAACCACCTGAACTGATTTTGTTGAGACAAGAAATTATATCCTGTGAACAAGACAATTTTATAAAATCAATGAAGTGAACTTCAAGACAACTTTATAAAACAAATAAAGTCAAGTCATCAAAAGAATATTAAAACAGAGGAACAGATACAGAGCAGGGAGATAGGATACTCAAGAACAGACAAGAACTTGTGTGTGTGGAAGAAGACATGGAATGTGAAATGTAATAATATAGATTATATAGTAATAAAATAGCATGGAATAATTTACAATTTTTCTTCATAAATATATTTATTAAGTTAGAGTATTTTCTTAAATTTATTGTTTTGTTTTGTTTTAAGTAGAAGGGGGGAATTCATTAGAATAAAATATTAGAAATGTAAAATATTGTTGGATTTTTATTTTGTCATTTAACTATATATATATATATATATATATATATATATATATATATATATATATATATATATATATATATATATATATATATATATATATATATATATATATATATGTTTGTGGAGCTATATTGAAAGTTTATTATGGATTAGGATTTCAATCTTAAGTATAAATAATTATTTTAAGAAAATTTGGGTCCTTTGCAAGGAATTAAACCTTATTTTCTAAATTAGATAAAATTTAGATATCCCTATTCATTATTATATAGAGGATACATTAGCTAGAGAGTGTTTATTATTACAATCATCATCATCATATCATCTTTATCCTCTTCCTCCTCCTCCTCCTCATAAACAAGCCATAATCGATTTGAAAGAAAAACGATGGACTTCAGCAAAGAACTTTGAGAAAACTTTAAAATGAGCATTTCCTTCAGTTTGTGAACATTTAAAAATATATTAATGGGCATATAGTTTGATAAGGATAAAAGACAAAAAAGATATAATAGCAATTGATGTGATTTTTATTCACTGCCTCTTTGTCAATTTTATACACGAAACATGTAGGTGCCTTAAAAGACTAGAAATGCTCGGTGTATATATTTTTGTTTAAATATTTCATTTTAGTTTTAAGTCATGCTTTGACATCGCTACATGTTTTAAATAATATCTTTGGAATAAATCGTAATTTTCTTGTGCTTAAATGCAATTCCGTTTCATTTATTTCGTCTCAGATGAAAGTGAACCCGTTCTACCATTTTAAAATATCGCAATAAGTGTGTCTGCATTAAATTTAAGTAATATGGTCACAACTGTCGGGTTTCAAAGGTTATGCAAAGCTAACATAGTGGTTACTTATTAAATAGTCTAATTTTTTAAAGCCGCTGGTAAATTAAAAAAAAAAGAAAAAAAAACAACAACCAAAAAAACAACAACTTGCTAATAATAGTCAAGAATACATTACTATTGTACGAAATGACTATTTGTTAAAACCTTTATCAGTCCTAGAGCACAGCGAGCTCAAAAGGTTTTGTAGATCTTATCTTAAACCCTTCTCATGTTGTGCTGAGCAGAAAACATGAAGCTTTTAACTCACCTTTAGGGACTGGCGCTTTAAATTCTACAATGAAATCATATGTGACGCACTAAAAGAATGCTCGTACTTCCAAGCTTGAAGCTTGAAGCTTGAAGCCAAGCTTCTCCTGCAGCTTCGTTTTTGAAGAATTGAAATTTAATTCTGGCTCCCGGCGCTTGTTCGAGGTCAATGAACAGTGTGCACAAGGCCACTCGGTGCTCGAATGGCCCAACTGACTCAGTGACAGTCTAGACCACAGGTTAATGAGGACACGCAGATATCCAGAGTAAAAACTTCAACTTTTTTGTCCTTTCGTTTCAGTGGTTTCTAGGGTCGTCCGACATATTAGTTTTGATCACAACAAACTTCCTTTCCATGACAACAAGCATAAAGAAGAGCAGCGTACCAGCATTTTTCCTGGCCTATGTATTAAAATTTATAACCTTCGTGGTTACATTCCTACTGAGTGCAGTTGTCCGAAACAAGGTGTATTTCTTAGACTCCTTTCTCAACCTGTTGATCAATAAAGTGGAGTATGCAGCGTGCTATCTGCTTTGCTCCTCTTGCAGAAATTGCCTCTGTCCAGGTGTTGCAGACAACGTCACTGGTGGATAGCTTATAAATTGATAAATTATACACGCCTAGCTTGCGTTCATGAAAGCAGCTGGAACTTTGTCCATAGTGCCAAGGTAAAGCTTGCTGCAGATCAAAGCAAGCAGATGAAATGTGTGGATTTAGATTTAAGCTCATCTATGTAGTTGCAAGCTCTGTCCTTGCGTCCCAGGTGTTCTTTTTGCCAATCAGTTCGGTCTGGAATATTTTCAAAAGCCTGTCTTTCGTCACACAGGTCTTTCCTGGGTTCATTAAAGGCTACGTTAAAGTCCCTGTAAAATACAGATTTGTATGTCGCTTCTTTAGCACTGGATGTGCCCATCTTGTCGCAAAGTTCTTTTTAAAAGCAATACATTGCTGCTAGAGACAGATCACCCTTTAAGTATTGCTTGCTTGATGACTTTCGCCAATAGTGAGAGGTAACGCTTGATAAACTTTTTATATGGTCCTTTATGCCCTACACGTATTTTTATCTAGCGTGGGGTGGTTTTTGTGTGTTCCTCTCATAACTGCTATCACTGCGCCTGTATCACTCAATCTGCGTATTGCACCGAGCACAACGTTCTGCTTAATGCCCAATGTAGCGAGATAAAATTTCTTGCAAATTGGCTCATCTTTCCGACTTACAGAAAGGGAATACAAAAGGTATTTGACAGACGTGATTGTTTTTTGTCCGTGTGCGACCATTTTACTTCTGTTTTTGTCGCAGTTCTATGAATGAACTGTCTTTGAAGATCAATGTTCTGATCCGATTTATGTCCTCAAGCCCAAAGTTGGCATGACACATATATCTGCAGCTCGTGCTACAGCCGTCCGTCATTTGTCTGTCCTCTGCTTTTTTACCTCGTGATGACATATAAGCTGGTCCACTATCACGTAGCAGCTTCCTCTCGTTTCTTGCCCACCCACTTGGATTTCTCTTCTTGCGCTTTGGTTTTGTCGTCTTTTTCTGACACCTTTCATGCTCTCTTTCTTCGCGGAAGATTGCTCATTTTCTACAACAATCTTGTTTAAATCATCCAATCTTGTAATCTTGGATTGAAGATGATTTTGACTTGCTAAATACACTAATTAACAATTAACCATGCAACACTTACCTCACCTGAAGTTTTTAAACTTAAATTGAAAACGAAACTACTAGAAAGGGAAACAATCCCAAAGACTGGTTTCCTTGTATCTTTATCTCATAGAGGCTGGCGCTTCGTTTTGGTGTTACATTGCTGTATATCAACACAAAAACAGTAATAATTTAATTAATTTGACATTTGCGTGGTTCAACAACCCTGTATCCCACAAAATACAGTTTTGTTGCACTATAAATTTCAATTTCATAATGCAACATTCCTGTAATGACTTGCACAGGAATATTGCGTGCCATTTAAAATGGGACCCACGGATACAGGAATGTTTTCCAGGGCGATAACTCAGCCAAATATTGCCCTAGAGCTCTGAGATTTTGACATAATGTGCTCCGTAATCGATTCTATCAAGATATTAAATAAAACGATTTTCGCCCAAGGTGAGGGTTACAGGAGTGTTGCATAACACCGACGTTATACATATACCTACACACCTGTAGCTAGGATCATGGATGACCATGTAGTTGATAGCTACTCTGGGAGTCCCCAACCCAGCAGCCAGGTTAGATAATCCCGTCCACCTACAATCAGAGACAACTGAATTCAGAAAATGGCCGGCTCTTCGCGTCACACGAAATGGCGAACTCCCACGTCTATTTCGAGGAATATATCTGGTCAGGAATGAACAAGCTAGAGGCCGTACTACTATACGCCTCGCGGTTTGTGGTGTGGATTAATTCTCCCAGCTAACAGGTCGGTAAGAGGCGCACTGCTAGACCTCAATGACGAGGGTGAGTTTGAGTTTGGACAAGAACCCGAAACCCCTGTCGGAGACCTTCCCTTTCATCCTACCAATTCTAATGCCTCCCTGACAGAAGCAGGCGTCGGCCTTGGACTATGTCACGAGGACGCCGTCGGATTTGCACCGTGACGCGATGTTCGTCCTTTCTAGAACACTCAGCTTGTACAAGACGAGGGGACCGCAGGGGACGATAGGGGACCGTTAAATCGGACGCGCTGCTTGCGAGGCACCGATAGAGACCAACGGAGGTGGTCAGTGTTGGTCATGCGTTTACTGTGACTTGCCAGGTCTCACAAGAATTTGACTTGTACTGTCACTTCCGGATGCATTGAAAATTATGCTTTTGTCAACGGTTCTAATGCTCCATTTCGTTCACTCTTTAAAATGGAGCATCAATACAGGCAAATAATGTGAGATGAAGAGCTGATTACGGACTAGTCATGTGAAGCTCGGATTAATGTGAACACAAGGAGTCAGACAGCAGTCCTGACACCGTTATCGTCGTTAGAAGATGATAGATTTACCTTACAGACGGGCCAAAGCCTGAAAAAGTTGTGATGATAATTATGCGAAGCTGGTTTGAGTGTAAATTCAAAGATGCACAGCTGGTTTTGATCTAAAATAAACAATGCATGGAATCGCTGAAATCATTATATCAAACAAAGCAGAAGAGCCATCTTTTGTCAAGATACAGAATAATAATATTTTTGGAAGCATTTAGTGGGAAGCTTCACATAATAAACATTTCAGAAAAGCATTTCAAGATGTTTACAGGACAAATGTTTTAAGGACTACATTATTTCATCATTTCACATACGCTGATAGACAAAGATGACAAGCAGGTCTATGGGGATTATTAGCTTACGGTTCAATACGTACAAATTCAAATCTGTTTGTATATCTCTTTAAACGTTATATATTTTTTATGTTAAAACCAATAGATAAGTATGGATGCCTGCATAGAACTGCTCTTTAGAAAAGTTATGTAGGAACTCGTAGTCTTCTTATAATCTTTCAAAAAGTCTTGAAATAAGTCATAAATAGACAATGATAGATAAAAGCTAGCTGATTTTTCAGGTTTATTAGTGTTTTAACATCAAATTGTATAATGATACCAAAATAACATTTCATAGCAATTTCTAATTGGAGTTTATTAGTGCTTTTACGTTTAGAACAAAAAGTTCAGTATAGCCTTTTTAGGGTCAGTTACCTTAGGAACTGGAATTGAATCTGCATTTTATTAGTCTTTTTTATATATTTATCGTTAGATTAAATAAGGAGATGATCCGTATGTTTTCATGCAATCATATTTTAAAATTCCCTCATCAGTATAAGTTGAGAAAAGTAAGTCTACTTAAAGCATAGCTTAAGACTAAATGAAACTATTCTGAAAAACTGATTTAGATCATTATTTTTGGTCCCCGGTGAAGTAGACAAACTTGTCTTAGATTTTCGACCCTGTATAATCTATTTTTTATGCTATTACTACTTAGCTGAGTGAACGTTAACACTTCTTATCTACAAATTTGACCACCACGCACAATGTACTAAACATTCAATAATTATATTCTAAAGGTCTGAAAAGGTGGCTTGACATTTGGAGGCGTGGCTTACAAAGAGAAAATATATCACCTAGTAGGATGTCAGTAGTTTTTCTACGTGGCCTGTATCCACAGAACCCTGGTATTCAAATGTTTGTAGCGACTCCAGATGCATAGACAATTTCATCGTGAAAACAGCAAGTGACTCGTGCTCTATCAGGTAAAGGACTGTTTATCATTTCTGTTCAGTTCAAGCGTTGTAAGAAATATCAAAATGGTTTTCAACACGGAATCCAATAAATGAAACGTTTAATCGTTTAAAATCCCCATAACCTCTCGTAATGAGAGAGATTTTGGAAGCTTCACCTTTTTTTCCAGACTATTTAAAAGTAATTTAAAGAAATCGCATTTCCACAGAATGCATTTTTATCATTTGAAGCCATTGAAGGAATTAATGTAAGGATCATCGTCTTTGGTTACTAACAAAGTACATCCACCCTAACTGGGATGTTTAAAGGCAGAACTGAAAGCTATGTGTCAACATTTGATTTTATTTTATTAAACTGGACGCAAAGATATCATTTACTTTCAAACCTTTTTTTAATCTGGACAAAAAGAGGTAAAAAATTTCCAAAAAACAGGTTTGATAAGTGTCTTTTAATGCTTAATATTCGCATAACACACGACCAGTTTAATAATTTAACATTTCCTAGAAGATTCTGGACCAGTATTCCTTTTTTTCGACATAAATCAATTATGCGACATTCATTTAGGTTTTAAGCTGATAATTTACATTTTGACCAGAAATCTAGATGTTTGCATAGAAAGCCTATACATTCTATATAGTTGTTAATATGAGAAGATCTTATTAAGATACTTGAACAAAGCGCAAAAGCAAATTGGCTCTACGAGTTAACTGAAGAAGATCTGGATAATCCTATTTTTGGTTCAGAAAGACTTTTAACTTTATTTTATTTACAAGGATTAGAACATTTTTGTGTGCCACTGTGTAGGAATAGTCTTAACGTGTTCATAGTGAATATTAATTATAAGGAATCGCCAATCTATTGCAAAAAAGATCTTAGTTCATGTAATTCACCTGTAGACGCCGGAGGCCTGGGTTCAAATCCATTGCCACGACAAGCTTATTACTTCCAGCATCTGTTCTATTCCTTATTTGTTACCAAAAGTAGTAAGTACGCACCTATACCGAAACAATTTATATAAATGTTTAACTGCTCAGATCCAAGGGTAGCCCCATTTCAAGATTTTGCACTCTCCAACGCACACACCAGTGATGGCCTTCGGGTGGCTTACAGTCGGGTTTGTAACGCTGATAATCTTTAACCCTGTCGTGGGTCAAAGTAAGTATTCATCTCAACCATTACAGTCATTCATTTAAGTTCAGAGAGACAGTCAAAGTAATTGTAACTAGATCTATCATCACCACTATCATTATCGGCATCATCATAATCATCATCATCATCATCATCATCATCATCAAAATTTTCATGTTGAGCATCATCATAATAACGTTATTAATAATGTTATAGAATATCCAACTATTTTCATTGCTTCTTCTTCTTCTTCTTCTTCTTCTTCTTCTTCTTCTTCTTCTTCTTCTTCTTCTTCTTCTTCTTCTTCTTCTTCTTCTTCTTCTTCCTCTTCCTCTTCCTCTTCTTCTTCCTCTTCTTCTTCCTCTTCCTCTTCTTCTTCTTCTTCTTCTTCTTCTTCTTCTTCTTCTTCTTCTTCTTCTTCTTCTTCTTCTTCTTCTTCTTCTTCTTCTTCTTCTTCTTCTTCTTCTTCTTCTTCTTCTTCTTCTTCTTCTTCTTCTTCTTCTTCTTCTTCTTCTTCTTCTTCTTCTTCTTCTTCTTCTTCTTCTTCTTCTTCTTCTTCTTCTTCTTCTTCTTCTTCTTCTTCTTCTTCTTCTTCTTCTTCTTCTTCTTCTTCTTCTTCTTCTTCTTCTTCTTCTTCTTCTTCTTCTTCTTCTTCTTCTTCTTCTTCTTCTTCTTCTTCTTCTTCTTCTTCTTCTTCTTCTTCTTCTTCTTCTTCTTCTTCTTCTTCTTCTTCTTCTTCTTCTTCTTCTTCTTCTTCTTCTTCTTCTTCTTCTTCTTCTTCTTCTTCTTCTTCTTCTTCTTCTTCTTCTTCTTCTTCTTCTTCTTAGTCTTTTTCCTTTAATTCTCCGTCTTTCTATTAACATTATTGTATTACAGTCTTTTATTTGGATAGCATTCAACTGTTATAATATTTTATAGAATGATGTGTTTTTTTCCTTGTTAAAGGTTTGTTGTTCCAACTTCAAAATGAAAACAAAAACTGGAACAATCATAATCCACACCGTTCCTAGTGAGAAATAGAAGGATATATTAAAGTCTAAAGAAGTGTGTGTTTAGGATTTCTTGAACATTTGTTGCGGCCAGTCTTATTTTTAATAAGATTCAGACAAACAAATTTTAGAAAACGATGTTGCCTTTGTTAATCACCACCTCTCAATTATGTTTTTGGAAAATCTGTAAAATTTGAATGACAACGTTGCTTTTGCTTTAAATTAAGAGGCATAAAGCATAAAGCCTTCCAGGTTAGCTTTACCAGAAGAAATCTTAGTTACCTAAACAACATGCGTGTCAGGTTCAGCTGAACAATCTAAGTTACCAAAGGAACATTCAGGTTGGCTTTAGCTGCACAATCTAAGTTACCAAAGAAACATGCAGATTAGCTTTAGCAGAAGAAATCTTAGTTACCAAAGGAACATACCGGTCAGGCTCAGCTGAACAATATAAGTTACCATAGGAACATTCAGGTTGGCTTTAGCTGCACAATCTCAGTTACCAAAGAAACATGCAGGTTATGTTTTGCTGCACAATCTAAGTTACCAAAGAAAAATGCAGGTTATCTTTAGCTGAACAACCTAAGTTACCAAAGGAACATGCAGGTTAGCTTTAGCTCAACAATCTAAGTTACCAAAGGAACATGCAGGTTAGCTTTAGCTCAACAATCTAAGTTACCAAAGAAACATGCAGGTTATTTTTAGCTGAACAATCTAAGTAACCAAAGGAACATGCAGGTAGGTTAGCTTTAGCTCAACAATCTAAGTTAACAAAGAAACAAGCCTGCATAAAGGATGTCGATCTGATCATTTATCGATTGAAATAGAAGAGGAAACTTAACATTTATAAATATGAGTTATTAGAGCTTCCAAGGGTATTTATGCCTAGTTTGACAATACTCTGGGTAAAACAGGTTCCTGCCTGTTCCTTTACTTTTTTTAACAGATGACACAAACGATGACTTAACCGACAGCAGTAGGCCATCCAAGGTAAAGTGTCGTCTTCCGCACTTCGTTTTTTTCTGTTAACGACGTCTTCGTAAGCTGGTATGTTATTCAGTTCTTGGGTCATGTGAGTGTGTGTGTGTGTGTATGTGGGGGGAGCAGACTAATTTTGATTTTTCCTATTCGCTCCACTACGAGTTCCCATACACTAAACATAGAGAGGAATGCAGGGTTGCTTACACAAAAAAACATTCTAAAATTGTGGAATACTGAGAAGCATGCAGGACTACTGTTAGGTTAGCACTCTAAACTTACGACACAGAGAAGAACGCAAGCTGGATTTCAGATTGAACACAAAGAGAATTGTGGCACAGAAAATTATTATTGCTGATTTTTTTTATGTATCATCTAATTATAGTAATGTTGTTTGTCTTCAATTTTTCCTTTTTTTGTATCATTCCAGCATACAGATTGTCACATGAATTCCAGTAAGTATCTCGGAGGAACTTTACACAGTATGTGGCATTCCACACTCAACCGAAGCATTCTGTGTGACGTGAGGATAGACGGCGGGGGTTGGATTGTTATCCAGGTACCCATCTTATGATCCCTTCAGCAACTCTACCTATACAAAATACGATCATATCTTATGGGGAAAAGTGAAGTTCTCCCTTTACTAAAAAGCTTGTCGTTTTCAAATACTTATTAGTAATCTTCAGTTGGTCGCTTACACACGCAAAGAAGCTGCCTAAAAAATTTGGAACAGTTAGGCAAGCAATTTTTTACTTACAAAAATCTTTTTACAATCGTATGTTTAAAAAGGTTGAGTTGAGTCGAATTTAAAGTGATTACATTACCTTCTTATTGGAACACTTCGGGGTTTCGGAGAATATTGATTCAACGCATCATATAAGACAGTAGTATTTGTTTTACTATTTTCGTAATCTCTACCAACCAAAAGGAACAGTTAGAGTCCACTGATGCTTTTTCGAGGGTAATCAATTTTGAATCTTCTTTTAGAGACGACTTCTTAATGGAGAAAATTGGAAAAACCACCACTCTGCTAAAACGATATCTATGTTTTTAAACCCTGAGATATCTCAAAAGTTTGAAAGAATCGATGAAAATCATGTGAAAGTGACATCTAAGTGGAAATACAAGATTGAAGTTAGGGACGTTTCTGCCGGTAGGTCGATGGAACTTTAAGACACATTCAAAGGAAGTCCATACGTACTGCTGCTCACCACCCGCTTTTTGTTTAACGAAGGAGGATAGTATAGATTGGTTCGACTTGGTCCATGAGGTAGGCTATCACATGCAAGTTAGCCGAACCCACAATGGGCCTCGAAGTAACATAGACTGTGAGCAAACCTCGCGCGCATCTAGTTTAGTGGTTAACGGTCCAATCCACATCCTTGATGTGGAGTCTAGTATTAGTATTGATGGTTGTTCATTTGGAATTGGAAACTTAGAACCGTAGCTGTAAAAAAAAGCCTTAGAGATCTATAGCATCAATCACATTGAAAGTATTCACATTTCTAAAACTCGAATTATATTGTGGTAACAACGAAATTCTGAGATAACTTAATACATGCATAAGCCATATCATTTTTATACTTAAGAGAGAGGGAGAGATAGATAGTATAGAAAAATCAACCACAAACCTAGATCTAGCTCGAGACCGACAAATAAGACGAAAGACGTGAAAACATTACAACAGATGGAATGAACAGGGATCGAACCTGCGCCTCGATGCGGCATCCATCGCCTTGCCGAGATAAAACCAGGCACTGAGCTATCCGCATCTACAAAAATGGATGCTTCAGGAACAGTGACTTTCATGCTGGCTTGAATAGACTAAGAGGTTGAATCGCTAAGAACGATCTAGTCCATATTTTTACAGGACATAAACAAACTAGCCTCTAACGGATCTTAGAAAGATGCCATTTGACTGAAAAGCATAAATGAATATAGAAATAAAGAAAGTAGATAAAGAGAGAAAGAGAAATAGAGCAAACGTGAGAGGGAGGAAAGAAACGCAGGTTTATGTTAAGAGGTGTAGAGTGAGATCAAGAATTTATTCTTTTTGTTACTTAATCTAGTCAGAATTTTGAAAGAATTAAGCCTTCTCTTGAATACAGATCTTTAAGAAGCTTGGGTCAACATCAACATCAACATATTTGATTATAATCCATACAGAATCCATGCCATACGTCGATATGCTTGACTGTCATATCGGACACGAGTCAGTATGCTTCACACCCTAGAGCCATACAAAGTAATAGCAATCAAACAACGTTTCTCTAACATTGCGGGACACATGCAATCTGCGACATAGATAGACACAGATTGTCGGCCTGGCATGTCCCCTGAAACATGCGCATGAAAAAAAAAATCTAAAAATAGACTCTACGGTCTCTTTGGTGGGACATTTTGGTTATGTTTTGGATTGATTGACCTGAGCTAAAATCTCTGGGGGCATAAGAGCGGCTTGGCAGGAGTTGCTTTAAGTCAGGAAGCTTTCACTAGTGGTCTACACCTTTTTGTGTTAGACCCGAAAATTCAAAGCTAAAAGAGGAGATGTACATTCTCTGAACAGTAATACCGGTAGCGGCTTCAATGTGAGATCTAGTTAAATATTTAATGCCTAAAATTTCCTAAAACGATAATCCTTATCATATTGTTGGATAATGGCGTAACGCTTTTTACTTCTTTTAAAGTTCTAGACTGATCGCAGTCGGCGTAACAATGCTATTTTAATTTTCAAGGGAGATGGAAGAGGGGGTAAGTGTTGAGGATTACAAGTTGCAAATAAGGCTACGTTATTCTTTTTATTTTTTTTTTAAAGACATTGTACCCAGTTGACGACACAGTATCCGAAAGCAGAATAAACTTTTTTTTAATGGTCTCTAAAGTTTATACCTTTGTTTTGCTGTAAATTATTTTTCTGCTTTAAAAGAATCTTAGCGCAAATTCAAGGGAGGATGCACACGTATTATCGCACTTTCCATTATGTTTTGTTTCATATCAATTTCCTATCGTTACTGAGCTATCTTTTTTTTGAACCAGAGACGTACAAGTAGGGATATTGATTTTAAGAGAAACTGGACTGATTATCGAGATGGCTTCGGGTCATACTTGAGTAGCTTCTGGCTGGGGAATGAAGATATTTACCAACTCACCACACCTGTAAGCTCCTTAAAAGATGGAAAAAAATTTTTAATTCACCCTATGGTTTGAAATTATTAAAGCACACAGGTCAAAGAAACACAACCAACTATAGATAAGGTAGAAATTACATTGTTTTTTCATGACCGCCTTTTCAGGAAAAAAAATGATTACTTTAGTACGGTTCTGTAAAAAATTTATACAGCACGCATTATTGTTGTTTTAACTGGAAAAGAAAAGCATTATTTGTAGAGGAAGTTATCTATTCATCCATCTTAAAATTTCTTTGTATTAAATTCTTCATAAAGTTGATGCTTTTTTTTTTGTCAGGAACGGGGCTTCTTTAAGGCTGTTATTTAACTACAGCTAAAAATATTCAGATAATTCAAATAAAATTTTCTCAAAAAATGTTTTAAGCTAGATTCCGTTTCAGACAGAAGATCATTTGACGGTTTGAAACGAAATATATCTGAACGTAGAAATGCTAGAATTGGAGTTTTCTCTCTGCTTGCATAACAAAACTGTTATTTTTGTTTTATATTTCTTGTTATATAGCGCCATTATCTCAAAGTTCAAATTCATAATTATTTTCAACTTTAACTGTCTCATACCGAAAAGCAATATCCTTAAATCTTATTTCGACCCATGGTTTCCACTCTTTTTAATAGACGTAGTTGACAATAGCAAGCATTTGCGTAGGCAGTTACTTCATGAAGTTAACAGGATCCACTCTCAGCAGATCTCTCTTTACAACTGTTAATAAATATTTTATACTCATGATGCATCTGTCGGATTTCGGCATGTGTAGCTGCAGTTTTGAATGCCTTTCAAGATCATCGTTCCTACCCCTGGAGTAAAACCTTAGTCACAAAGAACATGCACAAGTGCGGATAGAGACAATCTTAACCTATCTTTGCTCAATATAAGCCTAAGTTAGTTAGTTGAAATAACTATTAAAAATTAAAAAAAAATATGTGGTATTGAAGTTATACCTATGCAGGTCTTCCGATAAGCTACAATTGTTACAGGAAATAATCATTGGAAATTTTTATGAGAAAGACGTATTAGTTTTGCCCAAAATTTATAAACCATCCAGTGAAAAAGATATTAAAACTTTTAAAAGATATGAACTTAATTATAGAAATCAAATTTTTGTAAAATCGTTATAAATTTGATTCATACACTGTCCATAGGACTTCTACGAGCTGAGAATCGATCTAAAGGTGGAGACTGAATTTGGTGACATGCTCGTGTATGCTCACTATACAAGCTTCCGTATCGGTTCTGAGTCTGAAAAGTAAGTGATTATTGAGATAATATTTGCTGATACTGTTCTTTCAAAGTATACTGAATTGCGGCTTGGGCCGTTTCGGGAAAATTGACAATTTCGCATGTTTTAATTGTGAACCAACAATTTCGCTAGATAATTCGAACTCTTATCCCGTTTGCCATCGATACCTCAACATCAAACGTTTACAGTATCAGATAGATTTCTTTTACGCAGACAGTATCGAGTACTGGTTTACGTAGTAGTAGTCTTGAAAATTTCCAAAAACTGCTGAGATGATTGGTTTATATTTCATGTATCCAATAAAATTGCTCGGAACAATTCAGCCCCCCCCCCATCAGCTCCCCGAAAGACAAAATACAATCAGAAACCGTTGAAAAAATAATTCCAGAATATGAAATATGTTCTTCCCATCCATCTATACTTAATTTTTTTCTCTGACTTCTAATTGTATTTTTTGGACATAGGCTGTGACATGAGAGCTTGAAAATAAAACGATGTTTCAGCGCAAAACTGCAGTTCAGTGCAACACAATTTTTATGAGTTTTGACTATAAAGAATAGCCGAGTTCATGACGAGCTCTGAGTAAATACAGTCTATCATGACCAATGTAAAGAACATAAAAAAATTAATCTCTAGCAGTGGTTATTTACAAAAATGGTTTCAGAACAAAATCTGCGGATAACCACACTCTCCTTTCAGTCATTCACCACACTGAAATGATGACGTCGTCAAAATGCGGGATACGGCTCGTCTTTATGCACTCCGATCAGAGCTAGACATACATCTAGATTCTGGCTTCTTGTCTCGAAAAAAGGGATATATTGAAAAAAAAATTAACATCAATATTGATCCCTACACCTGCACACCATGTTGGCATTATAGTTTATCTTTGGGAAAAAAAGTCAGATATCAGGTGTTTTGTTCATATCTTAGTTGAGAAAGTTTATGTACATATTTCTCATGATGCGAGGACAGAACATTTTTTTAAACGATCTCAGAAATAATGATGGCATTTCAAATTTAGCAAGTGATATCATTGATCTTTGTTTTTACAAAACTAATGGCTTAGCTTAGTTTTTCCAAAAAGATTATTTTCTACCTTGTATACGATAACATCTAGCTTTTCAAAACGCATTTTTTAACCGAGGCCTATATTTTTAAATTGAGTTTTCAACCTTAGTATATTTCTTTTTGCTTTTTTGAATCCTACAGGATCAAAAAAGAAACTTAAATATCTATTAAGGGAACGTTTTTATAAATATCCAAGTTTGGAATCAGCAAACTTTTATTCTACAGAAAATCATTTCTTTTCGGTTCAAAACAGATACATTACATTTTAAAAAGATTATCTGGCCGAATTTTTAAACTTTAGCTCCATTTGTATTCTTTGACTGTTGTATTGTAACTTATGCGCCGCAAACCCGAAAACGTGACGTCTGTTACATAAAATGTTTATAAATGTATGCAATTCCAAATTTAAACACAATAAAAACTTCATTTCAGTAAAAAGAAATCCTAGACGTATCTGTGGCTGTCTATTTTATAGGAATGTTGTCCCATAAATTCTGGCAGCACCTGATGCTTGTCTTGCAATCAATCCATAAAGTGTTAATGGACTCTAACTACTTTAAGATAAGATTCATCCTTTTTATCTCATGTCCAGACATTCTCTTAAATAAGCTTGCAAATTGAGTACAAAAAAAAGATGCTCATCTTATTGAGATAATATCCCTCTATGATTCATTTTTAGGTCAAAGAGTCACGATTTAATGGACTTGTTGTCATTCTCACTTGATTGGATGCTTAATGCAAAGCGATTTTCTGTATAACTCGGCCCTTACATAAAATAAGATAACCTGACAGCTACAAGTAAATTCCTGATTCAATGGATGAGTATCGATCTTAAATATAGTTAACATGTTTTGTAAATAAATCGTACATCTCTGTCGTCCCATTGGTTTTAACAATCTGAGAGGACAAAGCTTTAGGCTCTATGCTATCCACAACGCTCTACAAACATCTTAGTATTAAATGCAATAGGAGTCTAGTTGCTTTGTGAAGTTAATTTTCTATGATAAACTTGAACAATTTTATAATGGAAAGTTTATGAAGGACACATTTAGAGCCAGTGACTTCTTTTTAAAGGATTAAAATCTTTAATATTTTTCTCTCTCTATGGCCATACTTGCCCATTTTACCCTCACTTTTGATTCGAATAGCTATAGAATTTGATCTTTTTTTGCGAAGAGCAGAGCCTCACCAAAAATGACGAAAAAAGAAAATTAAAATTAAATTTATATGAAATTTTAAAGAAATAAATTAAGCCTGTGAAAATGTTTTTGGTTTGAGAGTGTAAGATGTTATTTTTTTAATTTAATTTTGAACCACAAGTTACTTCATAGGATGTTTTGAATATCGACAGTGTCATCGCTCTAGTTATCGACTAATGCTATAGGCTGTAATAACTTAATAATTTAATAAAAATGTAATAGCTTGCAAAAATAAAAATAAAAAAAATCTGTAAACGTATGGGTATTTTACGTTTGATTCAGATGCAATGCAATGATGCAAAGCAACATCTCGTGAAAGATGCATAGAATCTAATAAGGAAATATAATAATTTATTTAGTCAAACGCGTAAGGTCTTCTCTCACATAAATACTTGGTATCTTACTATATTAGCTTTGATGTTTGAATTCATTACATTGCTTAATATCTATCGGAAAATCGTTTTATGTGACGATAATATTGACTTTTAAACAACTTTTTTTTTATTCAAAGCTCTTCAGACAAAGACTGAATTACGATTTTCAGTCCATGCAGCTACTCAAAATAATCTAAACATTTCAGCTACACTCTAAATTTGGGTGTGTACTCAGGCACGGTCGGTGAGTACCCAGAATGTGGTATGGCATACAGTAACGGACAGCAGTTTACGACCATAGACCGAGATAACGATGCATCAGATCTAGACAACTGTGCCCAATTTCAATCAGGAGGAGGCTGGTGGTACAAAAAATGCACATGTGTCAACCTGAATGGCCATTTTAATGTTCTCTTTTGGATAAGCAGAAACTGGTATCATACAATACCTGTAGTTCGCTCAAAGATGATGATACGCAAAACTATAGAAACGCTATTTCACCATCCACAAAGGGCCGCCAACTTGGCTGACGTCAAAGCTACGTATCTGCACCAGCTACGCCAGCTGCTCCAATAAACAATCATGGAAATTTGATTCATAGTTTTTACTTATTTTATCCTTATTTTACTTCAACCTCAGATTTCATCTTTTTCAAAAAATCTGTACCGTCTGGATTACTTTCCTTTTTTTTTTACTGTTTATGTCATGATTGTTATTCGTTGCATGTAAAAAAATTGAAATCCCGAAAAATCGTCAAAACCGATGTTAAATTTGATTGTCAAGAAAATAGTGAACAGATCATGTAAGGTATAGTAAGCTTTTGAATATCGATGAAAATTTAATTTTGACATGGCAAATTAACAAAAAAAAAAAGAAATATATGGAAACGTAAAACTGGGAGGGGGGGATATGCGCACAGCTGTTTTCAGGAAAGTTAAGTTATTGTTTCCATTGTTCAGATATGAACAAGACTTTGAAATAGCAACTAAAAATTTATTAAAAAAATGGAGCCGACCACTTGCAAATATAAAAAAAAAACCAAAAACCCTGAGTACTGGAAAAAAAAAACAATGAGAAATTATTATGAAGAGTTCTAGGTTAAAAAAAAGAAGCAAACAATGGGAAAATTTTAAGAAGAACCCTGAAGGAAAAACAATGAGGAAAATCTAAGACGAGCGAAGGAAAAAAAAAAACAAGCATGCAATAGATTTTATACAAACACTGGGGAAAAATACGGAAGTTTTGAGCAGATGAGTGGGGAATAAGTGATGAAAAATACTGTCATGCAATAAGACTAGTAGATTAAAAAAAATATTGTAGAATTCACAGTTTCATTGCGTATAAGTGTCAATTATTAATATGAGGTAGCAAAGTACAAAACAATCATTGATAGGAAAAAGGCTTACATTGAAAAAAAAAAAATTTATACAGATGCTTTAGCTACATGAGTAGAATAAATAAGGTGTAGAAGACAGAAAAGAACCCAATATATGCCAGCGAGATAAAGGTCGTTCTTCGTCTTTACCCTAAGCTTGATGTCCTGATATAGGTTCTTCACCATACAATGGTAGGTAAATATTGTTGTTCACTTCTACTTGCTTCTGAAGAGTATTCTTTCTCTTATTTTCTTCTCCCATTCACCTTATATTCCTTGTAAAAATCACCTCCGTCAAGATTTCTTATCTAGTTCAGCAAACAATATTTACGTTCCTTTTTTATTTACTCCATTCCTTCTTTCTCTTTAAACTAATTAATTGAATTTTTCCCACCAAATATCAACATCTGCAACCCAAACATCTGCCCCCGTCCTTTATCCTGCTCTACTACTGCCAACATTCATCTTCCACTTAATATTATTTCTTCACTTCGTTTCGTTTTCCAGCTCCCCATCATCAAAATAGAAAGCATTAGTTGTATCATCATCCTCAAAAAGCTAAATACGAAAGATGAGATAAAAGATAGGATCGGAAAAAAATGACGAGGGTGATTTATTGAATGCATTGCCTCAAGATCCATGAGAGTAAGCATCGTTGTAAAGCATGGAGAGTCATGTTTTGAGAATATCTAAAAACGTAGTGCTTGGAGAGCTTGACAAGGAGAAAAAGAAATGAAAATAAAAATAATTCTTGGGAAGAAATCAATGCCTCTCTTTTAATTTTCTTCACCAATTAAGTGAGTGTCTAAAAAGACTAGAAATGCGTATTTAAGAGTTTGAAGTCATCGGTTTTGTAAAAAAAAACTAACCTTGGTTCTTTTTTTCGCACATTTCTACTGGGACTTGGAACCCAATGTTTAGGATGAATGAGTGAAATTTAAAATATGGGATTTTGAATTCAACAATTAAGGTGAATTAATGAATTTTGAAATATGAAACTTGGCACCCAAGTTTTAAAAAGAATGAGTAAATTTCGAAAAATGACAATTTGGCCCCAATGTTTAGAATGTATAGTAAATATAAAAATATGAGACTGATTAGTAAATTCTAAAATATGGGACTGATGAGTAAATTTTAAAATATGGGACTGATGAGTAAATTTTAAAATATGGAACTGATGAGTACATTTTGAAATATGGGACTGATGAGTAAATTTTGAAATATGGAACTGATGAGTAAATTTTAAAATATGGGACTGATGAGTAAATTTTAAAATATGGGACTGATGAGTAAATTTTAAAATATGGGACTGATGAGTAAATTTTAAAATATGGGACTGATGAGTAAATTTTAAAATATGGGACTGATGAGTAAATTTTAAAGTATATGGGTAATGAGTAAATTTTAAAATATGGGACTGATGAGTAAATTTCAAATATGGGACCAATTAGTAAATTTTAAAATATGGAGCTGATGGGTAAATTTAAAAATATGGGACTAATGAGTAAATTTTGAAAGATGGGACTGTTGAGTATATTTTTAAATATGGGACTGATGAGTAAATTTTAAAATAATATGGGACTGATGAGTAAATTTTAAAATATGGGACTGATGACTAACTTTTAAAATATGGGACTGATTAGTAAATTTTAAAATATGGGACTGATGAGTAAATTTTAAAATATGGGACTGATGAGTAAATTTTAAAATATGGGACTGATGAGTAAATTTTAAAATATGGGACTGATGAGTAAATTTTAAAATATGGGACTGATGAGTAAATTTTAAAGTATATGGGTAATGAGTAAATTTTAAAATATGGAACTGATGAGTAAATTTTAAAATATGGGAGAAATTATTAAATTTAAAAACATGGGGCTGATGGGTAATTTTTAAAATATGGGACTAATGAGTAAATTTTGAAACATGGGACTAATGAGTAAATTTTGAAACATGGGACTGATGAGTAAATTTTAAAATATGGGACTGATGAGTAAATTTTAAAATATGGGATTAATAACGAAATTTTAAACTATGGGACTAACAAGTAAATTTTAAAATATGGGACTGATGAGTAAATTTTAAAATATGGGACTGGTGAGTAAATTTTAAAATATTGGACTTATGGGTAAATTTCACAATATGGGACTGATGAGTAAATTTTAAAATATCGGACTGATAAGTAAATTTTAAAAATATGGGACTTGGAACCCAATGTTTAGGATGAGATTGTGCGTTGAACACAGCGGTTTAAACCCTAGCAGAGATGCAGTCTTTGTCACGGAGTGGTAACAGGGAAGGTCTAGAATTTCCATCCCCTCTCTCACTCCTAATCTACCCCCTAGTTTATCTCACCCGTAAAGCACGCCCCAAGAATATAAATAAATATATATATATATATATATATATATATATATATATCGACAAAGAGTTACACCAAGTGGATGTTGTTAAATTACCTGGCAAGCGAGTTTAGGGGAAAAAAAAGGGGGGGGGGTTCTTAGATTGCTAGACGTCCAGAGAATTATGTTATTACCCAGAAATACTGAACTACCCCGTCTAGCGCTCTTCTCTCTTTTTGTAAATATATAATATTTATCTACCTTCCCCCCCCCCCCATTTTTTTCTCTCTCTCTCTCTCTTTCTTTCTCTCTCTTTTCTCCCCTCCTTTAACACTGCTTGAAGTTGTTGCTCCTAAGCTCCTGCTCTTAACATGCCTAACCCAGGGCGTTATTAATGAGTGACCAGGGAAGTGCTGACGTCTGCCTTCAGAGGTGTCCGGCGGCTCGTTCCCATCCTGCGTTCAAGTAACTGCGTCTTTGTTGGGTCACAAGTCAGAACACTCAAGTCTCATACAGGGAAGGCTATAGTATGAGCGGAGTACTCACGGCTCTGCAGTCTGCTAGACATTCAAGCGGACCTGTGACCTCTGACGGGAGACGAAGGATGTTATATGCAACAGCAGGGGAAGTCGCTGCATAGACACCTCAAACCGAAAGAATTAATATTTGTCTGTGTATATGCATGTGAGAAAAAAGAGAGTGAGGGAGAGCGAGAGCTCGACTGATAGACAGACGGATGAATCGACAGACAGAAAAAGAAACAGAGGAAGGGAGTGATAGACGAAGGCAAAGACAAATGATCTCCTGCTAAAACTTCTTCTGAAGTATGTACTGTTAGGGTATGGTTGATCAACGGTTCCTTAATCGTTGTGACCTGATCTACATTCAGCCACTACAACTAAAGGAGCTTGCAGTCAAATTCGTTTATGACGAACATAAAGTGGTATTTTATCCTACAAAACAGCCGATTCTAAAATGAGTCTGTTCTAAAATTAGTAGCTCCGATGCTTTACTCCCTTTCATTCTAAAGAAAGGCTATCACCGTGTAGCACTGATGTGTAAAGAGACACTTGGGGACCGAGCTTCATTTTTTCAGTTCTTTGCTGCTGTAGCTCTGCTGGGTTCAATACGCAGTAAAATCTTTTCAAAGCTGCAACCTAGATAGAGCACCATGTTTTAATATAATTATATGCTACGCATAGATTATTTAAATAATTTTTCCTTAATAACTTAGAAGGTTGAAATGTGAAAAAATACCGAACATCTCTCATCTTTGTTACTGAACTAAAGAGAGTGAATTTGACTTAAAAACGAGCGAATCTCTGCTAAACAGAGAGAGGAAGTAACTGTCGTCGATCTGAAGACACTAGATCTATACGCTTCCACAGATGTTTCTTCTCCGGGCGATTTTATCGTTTCAGACAACACATCGAAATGGAAAATGTAAATTCGATATGGGTTTCTCACGACAATAATGTATAGGTCGCTTCAAATATTAATCACGTTGCTTTAAAATAAACGACAGCTTGATTGTTTACGTCGCTGTCTGTCTCTGTCTACTATCCTCCTCTTTCTCTCTCTTTCTTTGTGTATAATTCTTTGCCCATCTTTCTCTATCAGGCTCTCTGTGATCTTCTCACTGTCTGCTTGCAGCGATCTCGTCTCTCTCTCTCTCTCTCTCTCTCTCTCTCTCTCTCTCTCTCTCTCCCTCTCCCACCCTCTCTCTCTCTTACCCACCGTCTCTCTCGCCCCCCCTCTCTCTCTCTCTTACCCTTCCCCCTCTCTCTCACCCTCTCTCTCTCTTACCTTCTTTCTCTCACCGTCTCTCTCTCTCTCTCTCTATCTCTCTCTCTCTTTCTGCCTCTTTCCTGAGTTGAAACTAAATCAATATAACCTAAGTAATGGCAAGTCACCATTAAGTTTCTCTTAGTGCCTTTTATTATGAGAATTGGCATTTTGTTGTCGCTGACGTTACTACATGTAAAATGAATAACAAGAATCAGTCTTTCTTACATTAGAAGTTAACTCAAAAATATTGTAGTTTGACCGTCACTCTATGATGGAATGAAGAAGGTCTATAAAGTGTTCAAAATGTTTTGACAAAGCAAAATGAAATATTATTTTGAAAACTTTGTTGCATAGAGTATATGAAAGGCTGGAACTCATTTATAGAAAAACTTTAGAGAACTTCTATGAAGTGTAATACTTGTCTTATACTGCCCAGGCAACACATACTCACCTTAATATAAGTAAACGAAATAAACTAAATGAGAAATAATTTTTAAAAAGATATTATAGGCGGCCAACTTTTTTTTAATCTTCTCCTTACTAAGTAATGATTTTACTTCCTAAAAACAATAGTAAAATATACCATAACTACCAGGGACCATTCCAAATTATTAATAAAAAAGGTGACAACTATTTCTTTAAAATAAATGACAGTATCAGATGTTATCACACCAACTTGTTAAAAACATGGTATGATAGAAAACCATCAGACAATACTATCAAATTAGCTACATTAGCTTTTATACCTATGTCTAAAGAAGAAGAAATAGAAGAGAAAGAAGCAAACATTGAATATCTCATAAATAAATCAACACAAAATTTCAAAGATATAAACTTAGATGAAAATCTTACACCAATACAAAAAGCAGATATAAGAGACATTTTGTCTAAATTTCAGAACACACTAACAGATATACCAGGCAGAACTGATGTTTTGGAACATGATATCAGACTCACTGATACAAAACCTTTTAAAGTACACCAATATCCTACTCCCTTTAGAGCCAAAGATGCAATTGAGAAAGAAATTGAAACTATGCTAGAACAGGATATTATTAGACCTTCTAGTAGTCATATTGTAGCCCTATTACAGTTGTAGAGAAACCAGATGGAAGTATTCGTTTGTGCATTGACTTTAGAAAATTGATTTCTGTACTATATTTGATAACGAACGCATCCCACAAATGGATGAAATGGTAACCAGAATCACTAAGGCAAAATATTTCACAAAACTTGATCTAACTAAAAGATATTGGCAAATTCCTTTGAAAGAAAATTGTAAACAATATACTGCTTTTCAAACATCAGTAGGATTAATGGAATTTAACTATCTACCTTTTGGACTATCAACTGCAGCTCCAACCTTCCAGAGAGCAATAAATAAAGTACTAGGACATCTTAAATTCGTAGCAAGCTATTTTGATGATGTATTAGTTTTCAGTGAAACATGGAATGATCATTTGAAACATATAAGAGAGACTTTAGAAACACTGAGGAAAGCAAACCTTACAGCAATACCATCAAAATGTCATATAGGATTCAGAACAATTAACTTTTTAGGACACATAGTAGGCAAAGGAAACATTAAGCCAGACCCAGTGAAAACAGAGAAAATCCTTAACCTAACAAGACCCAAAACAAAAAAGATGTCAGAAAAATTTGTGGCTTAATAAGCTACTACAGGAAATTCATTCCTTTCTTTTCTCACAAAATTGCTCCTTTAACTTCTCTACTTAAAAAAAGAGAACCCAAATCAAATTATCTGGAATGAAGATTGTGAGATAGCTTTCGAGGAAATAAAACATGCACTAGCTTCTGATCCCATTTTAGCTATACCTGATCTTAACAAAGAATTTATTGTTAGAGCCGGCGCTTCTAGCAAAGCTATTGGTGCAGTGCTACTTCAGAAACACAATGACATCCTAAAACCTTGCTATTATATTTCCAGGAAAATGTTAGAAAGAGAATGCAATTGCCCAATTATAGAAAAAGAATGCCTTGCTATTGTTTTCGCTTTGCATCAATTCTCCAAATATCTTCTGATGAATCCTTTCATTTTCCAGTCAGATCATAAACCATTAACTTTTTTGAATATGAATAGAACAAAGAATGCAAGATTACTCCGTTATGCATTATCTCTGCAGCCATTTGCTTTTAAAGTTGAGCCTATTAAGGGAACAGAAAACTGCATTAGTGATATTCTAAGCAGATTCTAATGCCTTTGATCCTAACAAAAAATACAATAAAGGTGTAGTTGTTTTTCCGGGTATGTGGGGGAGAAATGTCACATTGTTGATCATTTAAATCAACAAATGCTTAAAAGAATTGTCTTTTCTCCATCACGTTTCTCTTTGCCTGGATGAACCGCCGGTCCAGCTCTGTGACCAGTACTACTCGTCTCACACTGGGGATCTTGCACAGATGGATGCTTCGCTCACTGCAGTGACGAACGACCCACAAGGCTTCATAAACATAATTTAGGAACCTATGAACTGCTATATATATATATATATATATATATATATATATATATATATATATATATATTCACTATATGATTTGCTACTATTAGAATGAAATTGAATCGAAATTGTGTAATTTCGTAGGGGGAGATAGGGGGTGTAAGTGAAGTTCACGGGCAATGAAAGACTGGAAGGCTTAGAGGGAAGGCAAGAATGTGTGAAGGTAGGCAAACTTAGCCTTAGAACTATAAAAGCTAGCGAACACGAGGGTTCGTCCTCTTTTTGCATTACATTTTTATGAAAGAAGAATGGCAGAAGATTTGGCATCTTTATAAATAAGTCGGGAGAGGTGAGAAATTTTGTGATCAGGATCAAGATCAAGATTTTAATAATAGTAATGTAAATAGTAAAATAATAATAAAGAGTTTAGAGATTTAAAGAAATAATTAAATAATTTCCTTTCAGAAATTTTGTTGAATGATAGATTTTTGTTGAGTGAACATGAAGTCTAGTAAATCGTGATATTGTTGACGATTGTTGAAAGAAATTAACGATTGAATCACTGAGGCTAACTTAAAAACTTGTTTTCCTATTCTGTTGCAGGAAAAATTTATTACCCGAAAAAACCGAAAAGAAAAAAATTTGATTAAAAACAAAACTCCTAATTTCATTGTATGAAAATATTGCAATAATTGGCATAAAGAAGAGGCAGTTTGTCACGCAAATTCCACATCCTAAGTGGAGAAAAAAAAAGAAATATTATCACCCAAATATATTGATTTCAATGGTAATACCGCTCACAATAAATGTGATATAGAGAAATTGAAATAGTTTTATATTTATACTGAAAAGAAATCCAACAAAAATCAACCACCTGAACTGATTTTGTTGAGACAAGAAATTATATCCTGTGAACAAGACAATTTTATAAAATCAATGAAGTGAACTTCAAGACAACTTTATAAAACAAATAAAGTCAAGTCATCAAAAGAATATTAAAACAGAGGAACAGATACAGAGCAGGGAGATAGGATACTCAAGAACAGACAAGAACTGGTGTGTGTGTGGAAGAAGACATGGAATGTGAAATGTAATAATATAGATTATATAGTAATAAAAATGCATGGAATAATTTACAATTTTTCTTCATAAATATATTTATTAAGTTAGAGTATTTTCTTAAATTTATTGTTTTGTTTTGTTTTAAGTAAAAGGGGGGAATTCATTAGAATAAAATATTAGAAATGTAAAATATTGTTGGATTTTTATTTTGTCATTTAACTATATATATATGTTTGTGAAGCTATATTGAAAAGTTTATTATGGATTAGGATTTCAATCTTAAGTATAAATAATTATTTTAAGAAAATTTGAGTCATTTGCAAGGAATTAAACCTTATTTTCTAAATTAGATAAAATTTAGATATCCCTATTCATTATTATATAGAGGATACATTAGCTAAAGAGTGTTTATTATTACAATCATCATCATCATCATCTTTATCCTCCTCCTCCTCCTCCTCCTCCTCCTCATAAACAAGCCATAATCGATTTGAAAGAAAAACGATGGACTTCAGCAAAGAGCTTTGAGAAAACTTTAAAATGAGAATTTCCTTCAGTTTGTGAACATTTAAAAATATATTAATGGGCATATAGTTTGATAAGGATAAAAGACAAAAAAGATATAATAGCAATTGATGTGATTTTTATTCACTGCCTCTTTGTCAATTTTATACACGAAACATGTAGGTGCCTTAAAAGACTAGAATTGCTCGGTGTATGTATTTTTGTTTAAATATTTCATTTTAGTTTTAAGTCATGCTTTGACATCGCTACATGTTTTAAATAATATCTTTGGAATAAATCGTAATTTTCTTGTGCTTAAATGCAATTCCGTTTCATTTATTTCGTCTCAGATGAAAGTGAACCCGTTCTACCATTTTAAAATATCGCAATAAGTGTGTCTGCATTAAATTTAAATAATATGGTCACAACTGTCGGGTTTCAAAGGTTATGCAAAGCTAACATAGTGGTTACTTATTAAATAGTCTAATTTTTTACAGTCGCTGGTAAATTAAAAAAAAAATAAAATAAAATAAAACAAAAAAAAACAACTTGCTAATAATAGTCAAGAATACATTACTATTGTACGAAATGACTATTTGTTAAAACCTTTATCAGTCCTAGAGCACAGCGAGCTCAAATGTTTTTGTAGATCTAATCTTAAACCCTTCTCATGTCGTGCTGAGCAGAAAACATGAGGCTTTTAACTCACCTTTAGGGACTGGCGCTTTAAATTCTACAATGAAATCATATGTGACGCACTAAAAGAATGCTCGTACTTCCAAGCTTGAAGCTTGAAGCTTGAAGCCAAGCTTCTCCTGCAGCTTCGGTTTTGAAGAATTGAAATTTAATTCTGGCTCCCGGCGCTTGTTCGAGGTCAATGACCAGTGTGCACAAGGCCACTCGGTGCTCGAATGGCCCAACTGACTCAGTGACAGTCTAGACCACAGGTTAATGAGGACACGCAGATATCCAGAGTAAAAACTTCAACTTTTTTGTCCTTTCGTTTCAGTGGTTTCTAGGGTCGTCCGACATATTAGTTTTGATCACAACAAACTTCCTTTCCATGACAACAAGCATAAAAAAGAGCAGCGTACCAGCATTTTTCCTGGCCTATGTATAAAAATTTATAACCTACGTGGTTAATTTCCTACTGAGTGCAGTTGTCAGAAACAAGGTGTATTTCTTAGACTCCTTTCTCAACCTGTTGATCAATAAAGTGGAGTATGCAGCGTGCTATCTGCTTTGCTCCTCTTGCAGAAATTGCCTCTGTCCAGGTGTTGCAGACAGCGTCACTGGTGGATAGCTCATAAATTGATAAATTATACACGCTTAGCTTGCGTTCATGAAAGAAGCTGGAACTTTGTCCATGAGGGCAAGGTAAAGCTTGCTGTAGATCAAAGCAAGCAGATGAAATGTGTGGCTTTAGATTTGAGCTCATCTATGTAGTTGCAAGCTCTGTCCTTGCGTCTCAGGTGAACTGCTTGTTCTTTTTGCTAATCAGTTTGGTCTGGAATATTTTCAAAAGCCTGATATTCGTCACACAGGTCTTTCTTGGGTTCATGAAAGGCTACGATAAAGTCCCTGTAAAATACAGCTTTGTATGTCGCTTCTTTAGCACTGGATGTGCCCATCTTGACGCAAAGTTCTTTTTAAAAGCAGTACATTGCTGCTAGAGACAGATCATCCTTTAAGTATTGCTTGCTTGATGACTTTCGCCAATAGTGAGAGGAAACGCTTGATAAACTTTTTATATGGTCCTTTATGCCCTACACGGTATTTTCATCTAGCGTGGGATGGTTTTTGTGTGTTCCTCTCATAACTGCTATCACTGCGCCTGTATCACTCAATTTGCGTATTGCACCGAGCACAACGTCTTGCTTAATGCCCAATGTAGCGAGATAAAATTTCTTGCAAATTGGCTCATCTTTCCGACTTACAGAAAGGGAATACAAAAGGTATTTGACAGACGTGATTGTTTTTTGTCCGTGTGCGACCATTTTACTTCTGTTTTTGTCGCAGTTCTATGAATGAACTGTCTTTGAAGATCAATGTTCTGATCCGATTTCTGTCCTCAAGCCCAAAGTTGGCATGACACATATATCTGCAGCTCGTGCTACAGCCGTCCGTCATTTGCCTGGCCTCTGCTTTTTTACCTCGTGATCACATATAAGCTGGTCAACTATCACGTAGCTGCTTTCTCTCGTTTCTTGCCCACCCACTTGGATTTCTCTTCTTGCGCTTTGGTTTTGTCGTCTTTTTCTGACACCTTTCATGCTTTCTTTCTTCGCGGAAGATTGCTCAACAATGTTGTTTAAATCATCTAATCTTGTAGTCTTGGATTGAAGATGATTTTGACTTGCTAAATACACTAATTAACAATTAACCATGCAACACTTACCCCACCTGAAGTTTTTTAAACTTAAATTGAAAACGAAATTACTAGAAAGGGAAACAATCCCAAAGACTGGTTTCCTTGTATCTTTATCTCATAGAGGCTGGCGCTTCGTTTTGGTGTTACATTGCTGTATATCAACACAAAAACAGTAATAATTTGATTAATTTGATATTTGCGTAGTTCAACAACCCTGTATCCCACAATATACAGGTTTGTTGCACTATAAATTTCAATTTCATAATGCAACATTCCTGCAATGACTTGCACAGGAATATTGCGTGCCATTTAAAATGGGACCCACGGATACAGGAATGTTTTCCAGGGCGATGACTCAGCCGTTTATTGCCCTAGAGCTCTGCGATTTTGACATAATGCTCCGTAATCGATTCTATCAAGATATTAAATAAAACGATTTTCGCCCAAGGTGAGGGTTACAGGAGTGTTGCATAACACCGACGTTATACATATACCTACACACCTGTAGCTAGGATCATGGATGACCATGTAGTTGATAGCTACTCTGGGAGTCCCCAACCCAGCAGCCAGGTTAGATAATCCCGTCCACCTACAATCAGAGACAACTGAATTCAGAAAATGGCCGGCTCTTCGCGTCAAACGACATGGCGAACTCCCACGTCTATTTCGAGGAATATATCTGGTCAGGAATGAACAAGCTAGAGGCCGTACTACTATACGCCTCGCGGTTTGTGGTGTGGATTAATTCTCCCAGCTAACAGGTCGGTAAGAGGCGCACTGCTAGACCTCAATGACGAGGGTGAGTTTGAGTTTGGACAAGAACCCGAAACCCCTGTCGGAGACCTTCCCTTTCATCCTACCAATTCTAATGCCTCCCTGACAGAAGCAGGCGTCGGCCTTGGACTATGTCACGAGGACGCCGTCGGACTTGCACCGTGACGCGATGTTCGTCCTTTCTAGAACACTCAGCTTGTACAAGACGAGGGGACCGCAGGGGACGATGGGGGACCGTTAAATCGGACGTGCTGCTTGCGAGGCACCGTTAGAGACCAACGGAGGTGGTCAGTGTTGGTCATGCGTTTACTGTGACTTGCCAGGTCTCACAAGAATTTGACTTGAACTGTCACTTCCGGATGCATTGAAAATTAAGTTTTTGTCAACGGTTCTAATGCTCCATTTCGTTCACTCTTTAAAATGGAGCATCAATATAGGCAAATAATGTGAGATGTAAAGCTGATTACGGACTAGTCATGTGAAGCTCGGATTAATGTGAACACAAGTAGTCAGACAGCAGTCCTGACACCGTTATCGTCGTTAGAAGATGATAGATTTACCTTACAGACGGGCCAAAGCCTGAAAAAGTTGTGATGATAATTATGCGAAGCTGGTTTGAGTGTAAATTCAAAGATGCACAGCTGGTTTTGATCTAAAATAAACAATGCATGGAATCGCTGAAATCATTATATCAAACAAAGCAGAAGAGCCATCTTTTGTCAAGATACATAATAATAATATTTTTGGAAGCATTTAGTGGGAAGCTTCACATAATAAACATTTCAGAAAAGCATTTCAAGATGTTTACAGAACAAATGTTTTAAGGACTACATTATTTTAACATTTCACATACGCCGATAGACAAAGATGACAAGCAGGTCTGTGGGGATTATTAGCTTACGGTTCAATACGTACAAATTCAAATCTGTTTGTATATCGCTTTTAACGTTATATATTTTTTATGTTAAAACCAATAGATAAGTATGGATGCCCGCATAGCACTGCTCTTTAGAAAAGTTATGTAGGAACTCATAGTCTTCTTCTAAGCTTTAAAAAAGTCTTGAAATAAGTTATAAACAGACAATGATAGATAAAAACTAGCTGATTTTTCAGGTTTATTACTGTTTTAACATCAAATTGTATAATGATACCAAAATAACATTTCATAGCAATTTCTAATTGGAGTTTATTAGTGCTTTAACGTTTAAAACAAAAAGTTCTGTATAGCCTTTTTAGGGTCAGTTACCTTAGGAACTGGAATTGAATCTGCATTTTATTAGTCTTTTTTATATATTTATCGTTAGATTAAATAAGGAGATGATCCGTATGTTGTCATGCAATCATATTTTAAAATTCCCTCATCAGTATAAGTTGAGAAAAGTAAGTCTACTTAAAGCATAGCTTAAGACTAAATGAAAGTATTCGGAAAAACTGATTTAGATCATTATTTTTGGTCCCCGGTGAAGTAGACAAACTTGTTTTAGATTTTCGCCCCTGTATCATCTATTTTTGATGCTATTACTACTTAGCTGAGTGAACGTTAACACTTCTTATCTACAAATTTGACCACCACGCACAATGAACTACACATTCAATAATTATATTCTAAAGGTCTGAAAAGGTGGCTTGACATTTGGAGGCGTGGCTTACAAAGAGAAAATATATCACCTAGTAGGATGTCAGTAGTTTTTCTACGTGGCCTGTATCCACAGAACCCTGGTATTCAAATGTTTGTAGCGACTCCAGATGCATAGACAATTTCATCGTGAAAACAGCAAGTGACTCGTGCTCTATCAGGTAAAGGACTGTTTATCATTTCTGTTCAGTTCAAGCGTTGTAAGAAATATCAAAATGGTTTTCAACACGGAATCCAATAAATGAAACGTTTAATCGTTTAAAATCCCCATAACCTCTCGTAATGAGAGAGATTTTGGAAGCTTCACCTTTTTTTTCCAGACTATTTAAAAGTTATTTAAAGGAATCGCATTTCCACTGAATGCATTTTTATCATTTGAAGCCATTGAAGGAATTAATGTAAGGATCATCGTCTTTGGCTACTAACAAAGTACATCCACCCTAACTGGGATGTTTAAAGGCAGAAATGAAAGCTATGTGTCAACATTTGATTTTATTTTATTAAACTGGACGCAAATGTATCATTTACTTTCCAAACCTTTTTTTTTAATCAGGAGAAAAGAGGTAAAAAATTTCCAAAAACATGATTGATAAGTGTCTTTTAATGCTTAATATCCGCATAACACATGACCAGTTTAATAATTTAACATTTCCTAGAAGATTCTGGACCAGTATTCCTTTTTTCGACATAAAACAATTATTCGACATTCATTTAGGTTTTAAGCTGATAATTTACATTTTGACCAGAAATCTAGATGTTTGCATAGAAAGCCTATACATTCTATATAGTTGTTAATATAAGAAGATCTTATTAAGATACTTGAACAAAGTGCAAAAGAAAATTGGCTCTACGAGTTAACTGAAGAAGATCTGGATAATCCTGTTTTTTAGTTCAGAAAGACTTTTAACTTTATTTTATTTACAAGGATTAGAACATTTTTGTGTGCCACTGTGTAGGAATAGTCTTAACGTGTTCATGGTGAATATTAATTATAAGGAATCGCCAATCTATTGCAAAAAAGATCCTAGTTCATGTAATTCACCTGTAGACGCCAGAGGCCTGGGTTCAAATCCATTGCCACGACAAAATTATTACTTCCAGCATCTGTTCTGTTCCTTATTTGTTACCAACAGTAGTAAGTTCGCACCTATACCGAAACAATTAATATAAATGTTTAAATGCTCAGATCCAAGGGTAGCCCCATTTCAAGATTGTGCACTCTCCAACACACACACACCAGTGATGGCCTTCGGATGGCTTACAGTCGGGTTTGTAACGCTGATAATCTTTAACCCTGTCGTTGGTCAAAGTAAGTATTCACCTCAACCATAAAAGTCATTCATTTAAGTTCAGAGAGACAGTCAAAGTAATTGTAACTAGATCTATCATCACCACTATCATTATCGGCATCATCATCATCATCATCATCATCATCATCATCATCATCAAAATTTTCATGTTGAGCATCATCATAATAATCATCATAAAAAATGTAATAGAATATCCTCATAAATATTTTTATCGCTTCTTCTTCTTCTTCTTCTTCTCCTCCTCCCCCTCCTCCTTGTCCTCCTCGTCCTCCTTCTCCTCCTCCTCCTCCTCCTCCTCCTCCTCCTCCTCCTCCTTCTCCTTCTCCTCCTTCTCCTTCTCCTTCTCCTTCTCCTTCTTCTTCTTCTTCTTCTTCTTCTTCTTCTTCTTCTTCTTCTTCTTCTTCTTCTTCTTCTTCTTCTTCTTCTTCTTCTTCTTCTTCTTCTTCTTCTTCTTCTTCTTCTTCTTCTTCTTCTTCTTCCTTAAATTCTCCGTCTTTCTATTAACATTTTAACTTTTGTATTACAGTCTTGTATTTGGATAGCATTCAACTGTTATAATATTTGAAAGAATGTTTGTGTTCTTTTCCTTGTTAAAGGTTTGTTGTTCAAAAACTACAACAAATCATTATCCACACCGTTCATAGTGAGAAATAGAAGGATATATTAAAGTCTAAAGAAGTGTGTATCTAGGATTTCTTAACTTCTTTCTCAAGAATGTTTCGTGAACATCTATTGCGGTCAGTCGATTCTTAACAAGATTAAGACTAAGAATTTTAGAAAAGCATGATGCCTTTGTTACACACCACCTCTCAATTAACTTTTTGGAAAATCTGTGAAATCTGAATGACAATGTTGCTTTTGCTTAAAAATAAGAGGCATAACAGCCTTGCAGGTAAGCTTTAGCAGAAGAAATCTTAGTTAGCTAAGCAACTTGCATGTCAGATTCAGCTGAACAATTTAAGTTACCAAAGAAACATGCATGTTATCGTTAGCTGAACAATCGGTTACAAAAGGAACATTCAGGTTATCTTTAGCTGAACAATCTAAGTTACCAAAGAAACATAAAGGTTAGCTTTAGCTGAGCAATCTAAGTTACCAAAGAAACATCCAGGTTATCTTTAGAGAACAGTCTAAGTTCCAAAAGAAACATGAAGGTTAGCTTTAGCTGAGCAATCTCATATACCAAACAAACATGCATGTTATCTTTGGCGAACAATAAAAGTTACCAGAGAAACATGCAGGTCATCTTCAACTGAGCAATCTAAGGTACTAAAGAAAAAGGCAGGTTCCCTTTAGCTGAGCTATCTAAATTACCAAAGAAACATGCAGATTATCTTTTGCCAAAAATCTAAGTTACTAAAAAAACTTTCAGGTCATCTTTAGCAGAGCAATCGAAGTAACCAAAGAAACATAAAGGTTATCTTTAGCTGAACAATCCAAGTTACCAAAGAAACATGCAGGTTTTTTTTAGCTGAACAATCTAAGTTACCAAAGAAACATGCAGGTTATCTTTAGCTGAGCAATCTAAGTTACCAAAGAAACATGCATGTTAGCTTTAGCTGAACAATCTCAGTTACCAAAGAAATATGCAGGTACTCTTTAGCTAAACAATCTAAGTTACCTAAAAAAAAAAATGCAGGTTATTTTTAGCTGAACAATAAAGATGCCACAAAAACAAGCAGTTTATCTTTAGCTGAACAATCTAAATAACCAAAGAAACATGCAGGTTATCTTTAGCTTAGCAATCTAAGTTACCAAACGAAACATGGAGGTTATCTTTAGCTGAACAATCTAAATTACCACAGAAACATGCAGTTTATCTTTAGCTAAAAATCCTAAGTTACATAAAAAAATGCAGGTTATCTTTAGCTGAAAAATCGAAGTTAGCAAAGGAACATGCAGGTTATCTTCAGCTGAACAATCTAAGTTAGCAAATTAACATGCATGTTATCTTTAGTTTAACAATCTAAGTTACCAAAGGAACATGCAGGTTAGTTTTAGCTGAACAATCTAAGTTAGAAAAATGCACGTTATCTTTAGCTGAACAATCTAAGTTAATAAAGAAATATGCAGGTTATCTTTAGTTAAACATTCTAAATTACCGAAGGAACATGCAGGTTAGCTTTAGCTGAGCAATGTCATATACCAAAGAAACATGAAGGTTATCTTTAGCGAACAAGTTACCAAAGAAACATGCAATTAATCTTCAGCTTAGCAATCTAATCTACCAAAGGAAAAGGCAGGTTATCTTTAGCTGAGCTATCTCAATTACCAAAGAAACATGCAGGTCATCTTAACCTGAGCAATCTAAGTTACCAAAGAAACATGCAGGTTATTTTCAACTGAACAATCTAAGTTATCAAAGAAACATGCAGGTTATCTTAAGCTGAGCAATCGAAGTTACCACAGAAACATACAGTTTATCTTTAGCTGAACAATCTAAGTTAGCAAAGGAACATGCAGGTTATCTTTACCTGAACAATAAAAGTTACCAAAGGAACATGCAGTTTATCTTGAGCTGAACAATCTAATTTCTTAAAGAAACATGAGTTTATCTTTCGTGGAACAATCTAAGTTACGAAACAAACATGCAGTTTATCATTAGCTGAACAATCTGAGTTACCACAGAAACATGCAGGTTATCTTTAGCTGAGCTATTTAAGTTACCACAGAAACATGCAGTTTTTCTTTAGCTGAACAGTCCAAGTTATGAAAGGAACATGCAGTTTGTCTTAAGGTGGACAATGTAAGTTACCAAAGGAACATGTAGTTTATCTTTAAGTGAACAATCTAAGTTAGCAAATGAACATGCAGTTTATCTATAGCTGAACAATCTAAGTTACCAAAAAAACATGCAGGTTAGCCTTAGCTGAACAATCTATGTTACCAAAGAAACATGCAATTTATGTTTTATTGAACAATCTTAGTTACTAAAGAAACAAGCAGGTTAGCTTTAGCTGAACAATCTAAGTTACCAAAGAAACATGCACGTTATCTTTAGCTGAACAATCTAAGTTACCAAAGAAAAATGCACGTTATCTTTAGCTGAACAATCTAAGTTACTAAACAAACATGCAGGTTAGCTTTAGCCGAACAATCTAAGTTAGCAAAGGAACATGCAGGTTATCTTTAGCTAAACAATCTAAGTTATCAAAGAAACATGCAGTTTATCTTTAGCTGAACTAATTTAGTTACCAAAGGAACATGCAGATTATCTTTAGCTGAACAATCTAAGTTACCAAAGAAACATGCAGGTTATCTTTAGCTGAACAATCTAAGTTACCAAAGGAACATGCAGTTTATCTTTAGCTGAACAATCTAAGTTACCAAAGGAACATGCAGGTTATCTTTAGCTGAACAATCTAAGTTACCAAAGGAACATGCAGGTTATCTTTAGCTGAACAATCTAAGTTACCAAAGAAACATGCAGGTTATCTTTAGCTGAATAATGTAAGTTACCAGTGATATATTTAGTTTATCTTTAGCTGAACAATAAGTTACCAAAGGAACATGCAGGTCATCTTCAGCTGAGCAATCTAATCTACCAAAGAAAAAGGCAGGTTATCTTTAGCTGAGCTATCTCAATTACCAAAGAAACATGCAGGTTATCTTTAGCTGAACAATCTAAGTTACCAAAGAAACATTCCGGTCATCTTTAGCTGAGCAATCTAAGTTCAAAAAGAAACATGCACTTTATCTGTAGCTAAACAATCTAAGTTACTTAAGGAACATGCATGATATCTTTAACTGAACAATCTAAGTTACGAAAGGAACATGCAGGTTAGCTTTAACTGAATAATCTAAGTTACGAAAGGAACATAAAGGTTAGCTTTAACTGAATAATCTAAGTTAGCAAAGGAACATGCAGATTATCTTTAGCTGAACAATCTAAGTTACCAAAGAAACATTCAGTTTACCTTTAGCTGAACAATTTATTTTACCAAAGGAACATGCCGGTTATCTTTAGCTGAACAATCTAAGTTATCAAACAAATATGCAGTTTATCTTTAGCTGAACAATCTAAGTTACGAAAAAAATATGCAGTTTATCTTTAGCTAAACAATTTAAGTTAGCAAAGGAGCATGCAGTTTATCTTTAGCTAAACAATCTAAGTTATTAAAGAAATATGCACGTTATCTTTAGTTAAACAATCTTAGTTACTAAAGAAATATGCAGTTTATCTTTTGCTGCACAATCTAAGTTACCAAACAAATATGCAGGTTATCTTTTGCTGAACAATCTAAGTTACCAAAGGAACATGCAGATTATCTTTAGCTGAACAATCTTAGTTACCAAAGAAACATGCAGGTTATCTTTAGCGATGAAATCTAAGTTACCACAAAAACATGCAGTTTATCTTTAGCTGAACAATCTAAGTTACCACAGAAACATGCAGGTTAACTGTAGCTGAACAATGTAAGTTACTAAAGAAACATGCAGGTTATCTTTAGCTGAACAATCTAAGTTACCACAGAATGATTTAGTTTATCTTTAGCTGAACCATCTAAATTACGAAAGGAAAATTCAGTTTATCTGTAACTAAACAATCTAAGTTACCAAAGGAACATGCATGATATCTTTAGCTGAACAATCTAAGTTAGCAAATTAACATGCAGGTTATCTTAACTGAATAATCTAAGTTAGCAAAGGAACATGAAGGTTATCCTTAGCTGAACAATCTAAGGTACCAAAGGAACATGCAGGTTGTCTTTAGCTGACCAATCTAAGTTACTAAAAAAACATGCACTTTATCTTTAGCTGAACAATCTAAGTTACCCTTTATCTAAACAATCTAAGTTACCAAAGAAACATGCAGTTTATCTTTAGCTGAACAATCTAAGTTACCAAAGGAACATGCAGTTTATCTTTAGCTGAACAATCTAAGTTATTAAAGAAATATGCACGTTTTCTTTAGCTAAACAATTTAAGTTACCAAAGGCGCATGCAGTTTATATTTAGCTAAACAGCCTAAGTTATTAAAAAAATATGCACGTTTTCTTTAGCTGAACAATCTTAGTTTCTAAAGAAATATGCAGGCTATCTTTTGCTGCACAACCTAAGTTACCAAACAAATATGCAGGTTATTTTTCGCTGAACAATCTTATTTACCAAGGAAACATGCAGATCATCTTTAGCTGAACAATCTTAGTTACCAAAGGAACATGCATGTTAGCTTTAGCTAAACAATTTAAGTTAGCAAATGAAAATAGAGGTTATCTGTAGGTGAACAATCTAAGTTAGCAAAGGAACATGCAGGTTATCTTTACCTGAACAATCTAAGTTACCAAAGGAACATGCAGGTTAGCTTTAGCTGAATAATCTAAGGTACCAAAGGAACACGCAGGTTGTCTTTAGCTGAACAATCTAAGTTACTAAAAAAACATGCACTTTATCTTTAGCTGAACAATCTAAGTTACCAAAGGAGCATGCAGTTTATCTTTAGCTAAACAATCTAAGTTACCAAAGGAGCATGCAGTTTATCTTTTGCTGAAAAATCTAAGTTACCAAACAAACATGCAGGTTATCTTTAGCTGAGCAATCTAAGTTCCCAAAGAAACATGCAGGTTATCTTTAACTGAACAATCTAAGTTACTAAAGAAACATGCAGATTATTTTAAGCGAAACAATCTAAGTTACCTCAAAAACATGCAGCTTAGCTTTAGTTGAACAGTTTAAGTTACCAAAGAAACATGCAGGTTAATTGTAGCTGAAAAATCTAAATTACCAAAGAAAGATGCAAGTTATCTTTAGCTGAGCAATCTAAGTTACCAAATAAAACATGCAGGTTATCTTTAGCTGAACAATCTAAGTTACCACAGAATGATTTAGTTTATCTTTAGCTGAACAATCTAAATTACCAAAGGAACATTCAGTTTATCTGTAACTAAACATTCTAAGTTACCAAAGGAACATGCATGATATAATTAGCTGAACAATCTAAGTTAGCAAATTAACATGCAGGTTGTCTTAACTGAACTATCTAAGTTAGCAAAGGTTATCCTTAGCTGAACAATCTAAGGTACCAAAGGAACATGCAGGTTGTCTTTAGCTGACCAATCTAAGTTACTAAAAAAACATGCACTTTATCTTTAGCTGAACAATCTAAGTTACCCTTTAGCTAAACAATCTAAGTTACCAAAGAAACATGCAGTTTATCTTTAGCTGAACAATCTAAGTTACCAAAGAAGCATGCAGTTTATCTTTAGCTGAACAATCTAAGTTATTAAAGAAATATGCACGTTTTCTTTAGCTGAACAATCTACGTTACCAAAGGAGCATGCACTTTATCTTTAGCTGAACAATCTAAGTTATTAAAGAAATACGCACGTTTTCTTTAGCTGAACAATCTACGTTACCAAAGAAACATGCAGGTTATCTTTTGCTGAAAAATATAAGTTACCAAACAAACATGCAGGTTATCTTTAGCTGAACAATCTAAATTACCAAAGGAACATGCAGTTTATCTGTAGCTAAACAATCTAAGTTACCAAAGGAACATGCATGTAATCTTTAGCTGAACAATCTAAGTTAGGAAATTAACATGCAGGTTATCTTAACTGAACAATCTAAGTTACGAAAGGAACATGCAGGTTAGTTTTAACTGAATAATCTAAGTTAGCAAAGGAACATGAAGGTTATCCTTAGCTGAAGAATCTAAGGTACCAAAGGAACATGCAGGTTGTCTTTAGCTGAGCAATCTCAGTTACTGAAAAAACATACACTTTATCTTTAGCTGAACAATCTAAGTTACCAAAGGAGCATGCAGTTTATCTTTAGTTTAGCAATCTAAGTTACCAAGAAACATGCAGTTTATCTTTATCTGAACAATCTAAGTTACCAAAGGAGCATGCAGTTTAACTTTAGCTGAACAATCAAAATTACCAAAGAAACATACAGGTTATCTTTTGCTGAAAAATCTAAGTTACCAAACAAATATGCAGGTTATCTTTAGCTTAACAATCTATGTTTCCAAAGAAACATGCTGTTTATCTTTAGTTGAACAATGTAAGTTACCAAAGGAACATGCAGGTTATTTTTAGCTGATTAATCTAAGTTACCAAACAAACATGCAGGTTATCTTTAGCTGAACAATCCAAGTTACTAAAGAAACATGGAGGTTATATTTTGCTGAACAATCTAAGTTACCAAACAAACATGCAGGTTACCTTTAGCTAAACAATCTAAGTTACCAAAGGAACATGCATGATATCTTTAGCTGAACAATCTAAGTTAGCAAATTAACATGCAGGTTATCTTAACTGAATAATCTAAGTTACCAAGAAACATGCAGGTTATCTTTAGTTGAACAATCTAAATTACCACAGGAATATGCAGGTTAGCTTTAGCTGAGCAATCTCATATACCAAACAAACATGAAGGTTATCTTGAGCGAAAAAATATAAGTTACCATAGAAACATGCAGGTCATCTTTAGCTGAGCAATCTAATCTACAAAAGAAAAAGGCAGGTTATCTTTAGCTTAGCTATCTAAATTAACAAAGAAACATGCAGGTTATTTTTAGCTGAACAATCTAAGTTACCAAAGAAACATTCAGGTCATCTTTAGCTGAGCAATATAATCTACAAAAGAAAAAGGCAGGTTATCTTTAGCTTAGCTATCTAAATTACCAAAGAAACATGCAGGTTACCTTTAGCTGAACAATCTAAGTTACTAAAGAAACATGCAAGTTGTTTTTAGCCGAACAAACTAAGATACCAAAGAAACAAGCAGGTTATTTTTAGTTGAACAATCAAAGTTACCAAAGAAACAAGCCTACATTAAGGATGTCCATCTGATCATTTATCGATTGAAATAGAAGATGAAATTTAAAATTTATGAATGTGAGTTAAAAGACCTTCCGAGGGTATTTATGCCTAGTTTGAGAATACTCTGGGTAAAACAGGTTCCTGCCTTTTCCTTTACTTTCTTTAACAGATGACACAAACGATGTCTTGACCGACAGCAGTAGGTCATCCGAGGTAAGGTGTCGTGTCCCGCACTTCGTTTTTTTCTGTTAACGGCGTCTTCGTAAGCTGGTATGTTGTTAAGTTCTTGGGTCATGTGAGTGTGTGTGTATGTGTGTGAGGGGGGGAGCAGACTAATTTTGATTTTTCGTACCCGCTCCACTACGAGTTCCCATACACTAAACATAGAGAGGAATGCAGGGTTGCTTTCACAAAATCATTCTAAAATTGTGGAATAGTGAGAAGCATGCAGGACTACTGTTAGGTTAGCAATCTAAACTTACGACACAGAGAAAAACGCAAGCAGGATTTCAGATTTAACACAGAAAGAATTGTGGCACAGAAAATTATTATTATTGCTGATTTTTTTATGTATCATCTAATTATAGTAATGTTGTGTGTCTTCAATTTTTCCATTTTTGTATCATTCCAGCCTACAGATTGTCACAAAAACATGAATTCCAGTAAGTATCTCGGAGAACCTTTACACACTATGTGGCATTCCACACTCAACCGAAGCATTCTGTGTGACGTGAGGTTAGACGGCGGGGGTTGGATTGTTATCCAGGTACCCATCTCATGATCCCTTCAGCAACTCTACCTATACAAAATACGATCATATCTTATGGGGAAAAGTGAAGTTCTCCCTTTACTAAAAAGCTTGTCGTTCTCAAATACTTATTAGTAATCTTCACTGAGTATGAAGTACTGTGTACAACTGTTGGTCGCTTACACATGCAAAGAAGATGTCCAAAAAATGTGCAACAATTAGGCAGGCAATGTACTTACAAAAATACATTTGCAATCGTATGTTGAAAAAGGTTGACAGTCTTTGAGTTGAGTCGAATTTAAAGTGATTACATTACCTTCTTATTAGAACGCTTCGGGGTTTCGGAGAATATTGGTTCTACGCATCATATAAGATAGTAGTAATTGTTTTACTATTTTCGTAATCTCTACCAACCAAAAGGAACAGTTAGAGTCCGCTGATGCTTTTTCGAGGGTAATCAATTTTGAATCTTCTTTTAGAGTCGACTTCTTAATGGAGAAAATTGGAAAAACCTCCTCTCTGCTACAACGATATCTATCTTTTTCAACCCTGAGATATCTCAAAAGTTTGAAAGAATCGATGAAAATCATGTGAAAGTGACATCTAAGTGGAAATACAAGATTGAAGTTAGGGACGTTTCTGCCGGTAGGTCGATGGAACTTTAAGACACATTCAAAGGAAGTCCATACGTACTGCTGCTCACCACCCGCTTTTTGTTTAACGAAGGAGGATAGTATAGATTGGTTCGACTTGGTCCATGAGGTAGGCTATCACATGCAGGTTAGCCGAACCCACAATGGGCCTCGAAGTAACATAGACTGTGAGCAATCCTCGCGCGCATCTAGTTTACTGGTTAACGGTCCAATCCACATCTTTGATGTGGAGTCTAGTATTAGTATTGATGGTTGTTCATTTGGAATTGGAAACTTAGAACCGTAGCTGTAAAAAAAAAGCCTTAGAGATCTATAGTATCAATCACATTGAAAGTATTCACATTTCTAAAACTCGAATTATATTGTGGTGACAATGAAATTCTCAGATAACTTAATACATGCATAAGCCATATCAGTTTTATACTTAAGAGAGAGGGAGAGATAGATAAAGAGAGAAAGAGAAATAGAGCAAAAGTGAGAGGGAGGAAAGAAACGCAGGTTTACGTTAAGAGGTGTAGAGTGAGATCAAGAATTTATTCTTTTTGTTATTAATCTAGTCAGAGTATTGAAAGAATTAAGCCTTCTCTTGAATACAGATTTTGCAGAAGCTTCGGTCTACATCAATATATTTGATTATAATTCATACAGAATCCGTGCCATACGTCGATATGCTTGACTGTCATATCGGACACGAGTCAGTATGCTTCACACCTTAGAGCCATACAAAGTAATAGCAATCAAACACAGTTTCTCTAACATTGCGGGACACATGCAATCTGCGACATAGATAGATACAGACTGTCGGCATGGCATGTCCCCTGAAACAAGCGCATGAAAAATAAATCTAAAAATAGACTCTACGGTCTCTTTGGTGGGACATTTTGGTTATGTTTTGGATTGATTGACTTGAGCTAAAATCTCTGGGGGCATAAGAGCGGCTTGGCAGGAGTTGCTTCAAGTCAGGAAGCTTTCACTAGTGGTCTACACCTGTTTGTGTTAGACCCGAAAATTCAAAGCTAAAAGAGGAGATGTACATTCTCTGAACAGTAATACCGGTAGCGGCTTCTATGTGAGATTTAGTTAAACATTTAATGCCTAAAATTTAATAAAACGATAATCCTTATCGTATTGTTGGATAATGGCGTAACGCTTTTTACTTCTTTTAAAGTTCTAGACTGATCGCAGTCGGCGTAACAATGCTATTTTAATTTTCAAGGGAGATGGAAGAGGGGGTAAGTGTTGAGGATTACAAGTTGCAAATTTAATAACGCTGCGTTTTTTTTGTGTTTTTGTTTTTTTTTTTTTTAAGACATTGTACCCAGTTGACGACACAGTATCCGAAAGCAGAATAAACTTTTTTTTTAATGGTCTCTAAAGTTTATACCTTTGTTTTGCAGTAAATTATTTTTCTGCTTTAAAAGAATCTTAGCGCAAATTCAAGGGAGGATGGACAGGTATTATCGCACTTTCCATTATGTTTTGTTTCATATCAATTTCCTATCGTTACCGAGCTATCTTTTTTTTTTGAACCAGAGACGTACAAGTAGGGATATTGATTTTAGGAGAAACTGGACTGATTATCGAGATGGCTTCGGGTCATACTGGAGTAGCTTCTGGCTGGGGAATGAAGATATTTACCAACTCACCACACGTGTAAGCTCTTTAAAAGGTGGAAAAAAATTTTAATTCGCCCTATGGTTTGAAATAATTAAAGCACACAGGTCAAAGAAACACAACCAACTATAGATAAGGTAGAAATTACATTGTTTTTACATGACCGCCTTTTCAGGAAAAAAAAGGATGATTACTTTATTACAGTTCTGAAAAAATTGATACAGCACGCATTATTGTTGTTTTAACTGGAAAAGAAAAGCATTATTTGTAGAGGAAGTTATCTATTCATCCATCTTAAAATTTCTTTGTATTAAATTCTTCACAAAGTTGATGTTTTTTTTTGGTCAAAAACAAGGCTTCTTTAAGGCTGTTATTTAACTACAGCTAAAAATATTCAGATAATTCAGATCAAAGTTTCTCAAAAAATGTTTTAAGCTAGATTCCGTTTAAGACAGAAGATCATTTGACGGTTTGAAATGAAATATATCTGAACGTAGAAATGCTAGAATTGGAGTTTTCTCTCTGCTTGCATAACAAAACTGTTATTTTTTTATATTTCTTGTTATATAGCGCCATTATCTCTAAGTTCAAATTCATAATTATTTTCAATTTTAACTGTCTCATACCGAAAATCAATATCCTTAAATCTTATTTCGATCCATGGTTTCCACTCTTTTTAATAGACGTAGTTGACAATTGCAAGCATTTGCGTAGGCAGTTATTTCATGAAGTTGACATGATCCACTCTCAGCAGATCTCTCTTTACAATTTTTAATAAATATTTTATACTCATGATGCATCTGTCGGATTCCGGCATGTCTAGCTGCAGTTTTGAATGCCTTTCAAGATAATCGTTCCTACCCCTGGAGTAAAACCTTAGTCACAAAGAACATGCACAAGTGCGGATAGAGACAATCTTAACCTATCTTTGCCCAATATAAGCCTAAGCTAGTTAGTTGAAATAACTATTAAAAAGTAAAAAAAAAATATGTGGTATTGAAGTTATACCTATGCAGGTCTTCTGATAAGCTACAATTGTTACAGGAAATAATCATTGGAAATTTTTATGAGAAAGACGTATTAGTTTTGCCCCAAATTTATAAATCATCCAGTGAAAAAGATATTAAAACTTTTAAAAGATGTGAACTGAATTATAGAAATAAAATTGATGTAAAATCGTTAACTTGATTCACACACTGTCCATAGGACTTCTACGAGCTGAGAATCGATCTAAAGGTGCAGACTACTAATTTGGGTTATGTGCTCGTGTATGCTCACTATACAACCTTCCGTATCGGTTCTGAGTCTGAAAAGTAAGTGATTATTGAGATAATATTTGCTGATACTGTTCTTTCAAAGTATACTGAGTTGCGGCTTGGGCCGTTTTGGGATAATTGACAATTTCGCATGTTTTAATTGTGAACCAACAATTTCGCTAGAGAATTCGAACTCTTATCCCGCTTGCCATCGATACCTCAACATCAAACGTTTACAGTATCAGATAGGCTTCTTTTACGCAGACAGTATCGAGTACTGGTTTACGTAGTAGTAGTCTTTAGAACTTCCAAAAACTGCTGAGATGATTGGTTTATATTTCATGTATCCAATAAAATTGCTCGGAACAATTCAGCCACCCACGAGCTCCCCGAAAGACAAAATAGAATCAGAAACCGTTGAAAAAATAATTCCAGAATATGAAATATGTTCTTCCCATCGATCTATACTTAATTTTTTTCTCGGACTTCAATTGTATTTTTTGGACATAGGCTGTGACATGAGAGCTTGAAAATAAAACGATGTCTCAGCGCAGAACTGTTTAGTGCAACACAATTTTTATGAGTTTTGACTATAAAGAATAGCCGTGTTCATGACGAGCTCTGAGTAAATACAGTCTATCATGACTATTGTAAAGAACGTAAAAAATATGATCTCTAGCAGTGGTTATTTACAAAAATGGTTTCAAAACAAAATCCGCGGATAACCACACTCTCCTTTCAGCCATTCACCACACTGAAATGATGACGTTGTCAAAATGCGGGATACGGCTCGTCTTTATGCACTCCGATCAGAGCTAGACATGCATCTAGATTCTGGCTTCTTGTCTCGGAAAAAGGGATATATTGAAAAAAAAATTAACATCGATATTGATCCCTTCACCTGCACACCATGTTGGCATTATAGTTTATCTTTGGGAAAAAAAGTCAGATATCAGGTGTTTTGTTCATATCTGAGTTGAGAAAGTTTATGTACATATTTCTTATGATGTGAGGACAGAACATTTTTTCAAACGATCTGAGAAGTAATGATAGCATTTCAAATTTAGCAAGTGATACCATTGATCTTTGTTTTTGTCTGGACAAGTCTTATTTTACAAAAATAATGGCTTAGCTAGTTTTTTCAAAAAGATTATTTTCTACCCTGTATACGATAACATCTAGCTTTTCAAAACACATTTTTTAACCGAGGCCTATATTTCTAAATTGAGTTTTCAACCCTAGTACATTTCTTTTTTTGCTTTTTTCAAACCTACAGGATCTAAAAAAAAAAACTTAAATATCTATTAAGGGAACTTTTTTTTTAAATATCCAAGTTTGGAATCAGCAAACTTTTATTCTACAGAAGATCATTTCTTTTCGGTTCGAAACATATACATTACATTTTAAAAAGATTATCTGGCCGAATTTTTTAACTTTTGCTCCATTTTTATTCTTTGACTGTTGTATTGTAACTTATGCGCCGCAAACCCGAAAACGTGACGTCTGTTACATAAAATATTTATAAATGTATGCAATTCCAAATTTAAACACAATACAAACTTCATTTTAGTAAAAAAAATCCTAGACGTATCTATGGCTTTTTATTTTAAAGAATGTTGTCCCATAAATTCTGGCAGCACCTGATGCTTGTCTTGCAATCAATCCATAAAGTGTTAATGGACTCTAACTAGTTTAAGATACGGTTCATCCTTTTTATCTCATGGCCCGACATTCTCTTAAATAAGCTTGCAAATTGAGTACAAAAAAAAAGATGCTCATCTTATTGAGATAATAGCCCTCTATGATGTTACTTTTAGGTCAAAGAGTCTCGATTTAATGGACTTGTTGTCATTCTCACTTGATTGGATGCTTAATGCAAAGCGATTTTCTGTATAACTCGCCCTTACATAAAATAAGATAACCTGACAGCTACAAGTAAATTCCTGATTCAATGGATGAGTATCGATCTTAAATATAGTTAACATGTTTTGTATATAAATCGTACATCTCTGTCGTCCCATTGGTTTTAACAATCTGAGAGGACAAGGCTTTAGGCTCTATGCTATTCACAACGCTCTACAAACATCTTAGTATTAAATGCAATAGGAGTCCAGTTGCTCTGTGAAGTTAATTTTCTATGTTAAACTTGAACAATTTTATAATGGAAAGTTTATGAAGGACACATTTAGAGCCAGTGACTTCTTTTTAAAGGATTAAAATCTTTAATATTTTTCTCTCTCTATGGCCATGCTTGCCCATTTTACCCTCACTTTTGATTCGAATAGCTATAGAATTTGATCTTGTTTTGTGAAGAGCAGAGCCTCACGAAAAATGACGAAAAAAGAAAATTAAAATTAAATTTATATGAAATTTTAAAGAAATAAATTAAGCCTATGAAAATGTTCTTGGTTTGAGAGAGTAAGATGTTAATTTTTTAATTTAATTTTGAACCACAAGTTACTTCATAGGATGTTTTGAATATCGACAGTGTCATCGCTTTTGCTATCGACTGATGCTATAGGCTGTAATAAGTTAATAATTTAATAAAAATGTAATAGCTTGCAAAAATAAAAATAAAAAAAATCTGTAAACGCATGGGTATTTTACGGTTTATTCAGATGCAATGCATGATGCAAAGCAACATCTCGTGAAAGATGCATATAATCTAATACGGAACTATAATAATTAATTTAGTCAAACGCGTAAGGTCTTCTCTCATATAAATACTTGGTATCTTACTATATAAGCTTTGATGTTTGAATTCATTGCATTGCTTAATATCTATCGTTTTATGTGACGATAATATTGACTATTAAACAACTTTTTTTTATTCAAAGCTCTACAGACAAAGACTGAATTACAATTTTCAGTCCATGCAGCTACTCAAAATAATCTAAACATTTCAGCTACGCTCTAAATTTGGGTGTGTACTCAGGCACGGCCGGTGAGTACCCAGATTGTGGTATGGCATACAGTAACGGACAGCAGTTTACGACCATAGACCGAGATAACGATCCATTAAATCTAGGCAACTGTGCCAAATTTCTATCAGGAGGAGGCTGGTGGTACAAACGATGCACATGTGTCAGCCTGAATGACGATTTTAATCTTCTCTTTTGGATGAGCCATGTCTATCATGATCCAGTACCTGTAGTACGCTCAAAGATGATGATACGCAAACTATGGTAACGCTATTTCACCACTCACAAAGGGCCGCCAACTTGGCTGACGTCAAAGCTACGTACCTGGACCAGCTACGCCAGCTGCTCCAATAAAACAATCTTGGAGAATTGATTCATAGTTTTTACTTATTTCATCCTTTTTTTACTTCAACCTCAGATTTCACCTTTTTCAAAAAATCTGTACCGAATGGATTACTTTCCTTTTTTTTTTTTTTTTTTACTGTTTATGTCATGATTATTATTCGTTGCATGCGAAAAAATTGAAATCCCGTCAAATCGTCAAAACCGATGTTAAATTTGATTGTCAAGAAAATAGTGAACAAATCATATAAGGTATAGTAAGCTTTTGAGTATCGATGAAAATTTAATTTTGATATGGCAAATTAATAAAAAAAAAAAGAAATATATGAAAACGTAAAACTGGGAGGATGGATATGCGCACAGCTGTTTTCAGGAAAGTTACGTTATTGTTTCCATTGTTCAGATATGAACAAGACTTTGAAATAGCAACTAAAAATTTATAAAAAAAATTGAGCCGACCACTGGCAAATATCAAAAAAGCCCTGAGTACTGAAAAAAAAACAATGAGAAATTATTAAGATGAGTTCTAGGTTAAAAAAAAAGAAGCAAACAATGGGAAAATTTTAAAAAGAACCCTGAAGGAAAAATAATGAGGAAAATCTAAGAAGGAAAAAAAAAACAAGCATGCAATATACTTTATACAAACACTGGGGAAAAATACGGAAGTTTTGAGCAGATGAGTGGGGAATAAGTGATGAAAAATACTGTCATGCAATAAGACAAGTAGAATAAAAAAATATTGTAGAATTCACAGTTTCATTGCGCATATGTTTCAATTATTAATATGAGGTAGCAAAGTGCAAAACAAACCTTGATAGGAAAAAGGCTTACATTAAAAAAAAAAAATTATACAGATGCTTCAGCTATATGAGTAGAACAACTAAGGTGTAGAAGACAGAAAAGAACTCAATATATGCCAGCAAGATAAAGGTCGTTCTTCGTCTTTACCCTAAGCTTGATGTCCTTATATAGGTTCTTCACCATACAATGGTAGGTAAATGTTGTTGTTCACTTCTACTTGCTTCTGAAGAGTATTCTTTCTCTTTATTTTCTTCTCCCATTCACCTTATATTCCTTATAAAAATCACCTCGGTCAAGATTTCTTATCTAGTTAAGCAAACAATATTTACGTTACTTTTTTATTTACTACATTCCTTATTTCTTTTTAAACTATTTACTTGAATTTTTCCCACTAAATATCAACATCTGCAACCCAAACATCTGCCCCCGTCCTTTATCCTGCTCTGCTACTGCCCACATTCATCTTCCACTTAATATTATTTCTTCACTTCGTTTCGTTTTCCCGCTCTCCATCATCAAAATAGAAAGCATAGTTGTATCATCATCCTCAAAAAGCTAAATACGAAAGATGAGATAAAAGATAGGATCCGGAAAAAAATGGCGAGAGTGATTTATTAAATGCATTGCCTCAAGATCCCTGAGAGTAAGCATCGTTGTAAAGCATGGAGAGTCATGTTTTGAGAATATCTAAAAACGTAGTGCTTGGAGAGCTTGACAAGGAGAAAAAGAAATGAAAATAAAAATAATTCTTGGGAAGAAATCAATTCCTCTCTTTTAATTTTCTTCACCAATTAAGTGTCTAAAAAGACTAGAAATGCGTATTTAAGAATTTGAAGTCATCAGTTTTGTAAAAAAAAAAAAGTAACCCTAGTTCTTTTTTTCGCACATTTCTACTGGGACTTGGAACCCAATGTTTAGGATGAATGAGTGAAGTTTAAAATATGGGATTTTGAATCCAACAATTAAGGTGAATTAATGAATTTTGAAATATGAAACTTGGAACACAAGTTTTAGGAAGAATGCGTGGATTTTGAAAAATTAGATTTGGACCCCAATGTTTAGAATGAATGAGTAAATTTTGAAATATGGGACTAATAAGTAAATTTTGAAATATAGGGCTAATAAGTAAATTTTAAAATATGGGACCAATGAGTAAATTTTGAAATCCGGGACTAATAAGTAAATTTCAAAATCTGGGACCAATGAGTAAATTTTGAAATCTAAGACTAATAAGTAAATTTTGAAATGTGGAGCTAATAAGTAAATTTTGAAATATGGGACTAATGAATACATTTTGAAATCTGGGACTAATAAGTAAATTTTGAAATGTGGGGCTAATAAGTAAATTTTAAAATATGGGACCAATGAGTAAATTTTAAAATCTGGGACTAATAAGTAAATTTTGAAATATGAGGATAATAAGTAAATTTTAAAATATGGGATTAATGAATACATTTTGAAATCTGGGACTAATAAGTAAATTTTGAAATGTGGGGCTAATAAGTAAAATTCAAAATATGGGACCAATGAGTAAATTTTGAAATATGGGACTAATAAGTAAATTTTGAAATGTGGGGCTAATAAGTAAATTTTAAAATATGGGACCAATGAGTAAATTTTGAAATCTGGGACTAATAAGTAAATTTTGAAATATGGGGCTAATAAGTAAATTTTGAAATATGGGACTAATAAGTAAATTTTGAAATATGGGACTAATAAGTAAATTTTGAAATATGGGACTTGGAACCCAATGTTTAGGATGAGAGTGTGCGTTGAACACAGCGCGTTAAACCCTAGCAGAGATGCAGTCTTTGTCACGGAGTGGTAACAGGCAAGGTCTAGAATTTCCATCCCCTCTCTCACTCCTAATCTACCCCCTAGTTTCTCTCACCCGGAAAGCACCCTGCCCTCAAGGATATATATAAAAAAAAAAAGAAAAACCACTTGCCAGGTAATTATATATGTATCGACAAAGAGTTACACCAAGTGGGTGTTGGTAAATGACCTGGCAAGCGGGTTTTTTTGTTTTTTTTGGAAAAGGGGGGGGGGGGGTTCTTAGGTTGCTAGACGTCCAGAGAGTTATATTATTACCCAGAAATACTGGACCACTCAGTCTAGCTCTCTTCTCTCTCTTCGCTCTCTCTCTCTCTCTCTCTAATTATATATATATATATATATATATATATATAATATTTATCTATCTCCCCCCTCTTTTTTTTTCTCTCTCTCACTTTCTTTCTCTCTCTTTTATCGCCTCCTTTCTCTCTTTCTAACACTGCTTGAAGTTGTTGCTCCTAAGTCCTGCTCTTAACATGCCTAGTTCAGGGCGTTATTAATGAATGACCAGGGAGGTGCTGACGTCTGCCTTCAGAGGTGTCCGGCTGCTCGTTCCCATCCTGCGTTCAAGTAACTGCGTCTTTGTTGGGTTACAAATCAGAACACTCAAGTATCATACAGGGAAGGCTATAGTATGAGCGGAGTACTCACAGCTCTGCAGTCTGCTAGACATTCAAGCGGAGCTGTGACCTCTGACGGGAGACGAAGGATGTTATATGCAACAGTAGGGGAAGTCGCTGCATAGACACCTCAAACCGAAAGAATTAATATTTGTCTGTGTATATGCATGTGGGAAAAAAGAGAGTGAGGGAGAGCGAGAGTGAGGGAGAGCGAGAGCTCGACCGATAGACAGACGGATGAATCGACAGACAGAAAAAGAAACAGAGGAAGGGAGTGACAGACGAAGGCAAAGACAAATGATCCCCTGCTAAAACTTCTTCTGAAGTATGTGCTGTTAGGACACGGTTGATCAACGGTTCGTTATTCGTTGTGACCTGATCTACATTCAGCCACTATAACTAAAGGAGCTTGCAGTCAAATTCGTTTATGACGGACATAAAGTGGTATAGTATCCTACAAAACAGCCGATTCTAAAATTAATCTGTTCTAAAATTAGTAGCTCCGATGCTTTACTCCCTTTGATTCTAAAGAAAGGCTATCACCGTGCAGCACTGATGTGTAAAGAGACACTTGGGGACCGAGCTCCATTTTTTCAGTTCTTTGCTGCTGAAGCTCCGCTGGGTTCAATACGCTGTAAAATCTTTTCAAAGCTGCAACTTAGATAGAGCACCATGTTTTAATATAATTATATGCTGCGCATAGATTATTTAAATAATTTTTCCTTAATAACTTAGAAAGTTGAAATGTGAAAAAATACCGAACATCTCTCATCTTTGTTACTGAACTAAAGAGAGTGAATTTGACTTAAAAACAAGCGAATCCCTGCTAAACAGAGAGAGGAAGTAACTGTCGTCGACACTAGATCTATACGCTTCAACAGTTGTCTCTTCTGCGGGCGATTTTATCGTTTCATACAACACATCGAAATGGAGAATGTAAATTCGATATGGGTTTCTCACGACAGTAATGTATAGGTCGCTTCAAATATTAATCACGTTGCTTTAAAATGAACGACAACTTGATTGTTTACGTCTCTATCTGTCTCTGTCTAATGTCCTCCTCTTTCTCTCTCTTTCTTTGTGTATAATTCTTTGCCCATCTTTCTCTATCTGTCTCTGTCTACTGTCCTCCTCTTTCTCTCTCTTTCTTTGTGTATAATTCATTGCCCATCTTTCTGTATCTGTCTCTGTCTACTGTCCTCCTCTTTCTCTATCTGTCTCTGTCTACTGTCCTCCTCTTTCTGTATCTGTCTCTGTCTACTGTCCTCCTCTTTCTCTATCTGTCTCTGTCTACTGTCCCCCCTCTTTCTCTATCTGTCTCTGTCTACTGTCCCCCCTCTTTCTCTATCTGTCTCTGTCTACTGTCCTCCGCTATCTCTATCTCTTTCTGCCTACTGTCCTCCTCTTCCTCTTTTTGTCTTTTCTACTGTCCTCCTCTTTCTCTATCTGTCTCTGTCTACTGTCCCCCCTCTTTCTCTATCTGTCTCTGTCTACTGTCCTCCTCTTCTCTATCTGTCTCTCTGTGTTCTTCTCGCTGTCTGCTTGCAGCGATCTCGTCTCCCTCTCCCTCTCCCTCTCTCTCTCCTCCACTCTCTCTCTCTCCCACCCTCTCTCTCTTCCACCCTCTCTCCCTCTCCCACCCTCTCTCTCTGTCTCTCTCTCTTATCCACCGTCTCTCTCACCAACCCCCCTCTCTCTCTCCCACCCTCTCTCTCTCTCTTTCTTACCCACCGTCTCTCTCATCCCCCCCCCCCTCTCTCTCTCTCTCTCTCTTACACTCCCCCCTCTCTCTAACCCTCTCTCTCACCCTCTCTCTCTCTCTTACCTTTTTTCTCTCACTCTCTCTCTCTCTCTCTCTCTCTCTCTCTCTCTCTCTCTCTCTCTCTCTCTCTCTCTCTCTCTCTCTCTCTCTCTCTCTCTCTCTCTCTTTCTGCCTCTTTTCTCAGTTGAAACTAAAACAATATAACCTAAGTAATGGCAAGTCACAATTAAGTTTCTCTTAGTGCCATTATTATGAGAATTTGTATTTTATTGTCGCTGACGTTACTACATGTAAATTAAATAACAAGAATCAATCTTTCTTACAATAGAAGTTAACTCAAAAATATTGTAGTTTGACCTCACTCTATGATGGAATAAAGAAGGTCTATAAAGTGTTCAAAATTTTTTTACAGAGCAAAATGAAATATTATTTTGAAAACTTTGTTGCATAGAATAAATGAAAGGCTGGAACTCATTTATAGAAAAACTTTAGAGAAGTTCTATGAAGTGTAATACTTGTCTTATACTGCCCAGGCAACACATACTCATCTAAATATAAGTAAACGAAGTAAACTAAATGAGAGATAAGTTTTAAAAAGATATTATAGGCGACCAATTTTTTTCTAATCTGCTCCTTAATAATTCTGGGACTATTTTCCTCTAATTTTAGTGCCATTCTTCTCACCCAATGAAGAAGCCTTTGTAAATTACTTCTGTTCATTTTTAAACTTTATTATAAGAACCAACAAAGAGGCTTGATTGCTCTTTGTGAAAGAGATATAAAATAAAAAGTTTGATACAGAATGAAAGTATATTGAGATTCTGTCTCTAGATCTAAACGACTTTAACAGTTTGCCTTTAAAACATCATCAATTCCTGGCGTTTGCTTTCTTTAGGTTTCTATTTAAATCCCCGGTGCAATAAACCTGTCGGCTGGGGAGCTGGATGGAGTCTTGTGAATTTGTCAGATTTGTATTTTCTGCCTCTCTCTCCCTTTTCTCCTTAGTTCCTTGTGACTGCTGATAAATTCTTCGGTTGTGTTCGCCCTTTTCTATTTTTCCCCCTCTCTCTGTTCTTCAATTTTGTGCATTTTCTGGAAACATCTCGTTATTTTGATTTGAATTCGGTATCGCTTTTTAAGCTTTGTGAAAGTTTAAATCCTGCTATTTCCATCATCATTCTCTTGTAAAACATATTTCTTTCAAGTCAGTTTTTTTTTTTTATTTCACTGTAAATATTGTCTTGCCTACCTGTATTCCTGTTTGCCTATTTTTTTTTTCCTTTCAGCTGTTTTAATAGTATTAATGCAGGTCTGTTTGTGTGCGGGTAAATGTCATTCAGTTCCTCTATGGAGTATCTTTTTGAACGATGCCAAATGTTGAGCTTGCATTCAAAGGGTGACTGGAAATTTTTTTGTTGAACTGGCCACTGGAGCGCTTAAATGGCCATAATTACGCTCCTGCCTCTCTTTGGGTTGTCATCATTATAGAATAATATATCTTGTTCTTTCGGTTTGATACTGGTCTTTACCTCTTTGTGTTTTTTTTCTCCTAACATTTCGTCTCTCTTTTCTATTCTTGTAGACTTTTAACTTTCTCTCTCTCTCTCTCTCTCTCTCTCTCTCTCTCTCTCTCTCTCTCTCTCTCTCTCTCTTCTCTCTCCTTCTCTCTCTACTATCGACACTTTGAACCTGTAATGGTCCAAGCAGTTTATGCAACATGGTTTGACCCTTGTCTACAAGAGTTAGCTGTCTTTTATGAGCGCCGCTGACTTTGCTAAGTGCCCTCTTCAGTGACATGAATACCCAAAGGTTGCGTCTGCTAAGGTAACAGACGAACAAACATGGCCGCCTGGGCTAGGGACCAGTGGAGCGGGGCGTCTGCCAAACTTGATTTTCCGTTAGCTTTCCTCGATCTCGACTCTGCTGGGATTATAACTTAATCAAACACTCATTCTTACCCTTCTATGAACTGCCCCGAGACTCCGTGAACGAAAACATGAATTTGGTGAAGTGCCTCCCTCGTTACTATTATTAAGAGTAAAATTGGTCTTGGCCTCTGTTAGGTTTGTTATACTAAAACTGTGGAAAATGATCTTTTTTATTTTTTCCAACACTATATCTTCGTAGTGCAAAGTGGATTTTACAGGCTATGAAAAAGAAATATTACAGACTGTAACATTTTTCTTGGATCATCAAATTCTTTGAATGATTTTGGACAAAAAGTTGACGAAATTTCTGCTTGAAATTTTGTTTTTTATCTGGAAATTGGTAGTGAAGGACCTTGTCCGTGCCTCAGACAAGTAAGTAGCAATCTTACCTTTATTTTAAGACTACAAAATATTTTCGAATGATCAAACCTTTTTTTTTTAATAGAATATCATGTTTAGAGTTTTGAATTATTCGCTTCAGTTGAAAAATCGATGATGTTTTCAAAGAATTGCAAAGAAATTTCACCATGACTTAAAAAGGAGCATAATTTGATATTAGGGTATTTAATGAGATGCTTAAAATCTGAGTCAATAAAACTATAAGCTGCTGTAGGTGGTGAAAATCGTGCTTGCATTTGCTTGACCTCGTTCACGTTTATCAATATTGATAAACCCAGCCCATCTTCGATTGATAACTTTTATTAAAGACAAAAAGCCGCTTGAAATTTAGGTAATTCATTTCTTAAATAATCATGTCGATTATAATTATGTACCGTACAAAAATATTCAGCTAGTTTTATGACATCCAGATCTATATTAAAACCTTTTGGACGCTTATCTAGATCTAATATTTGTGAGGTGACCTGCAATTTTCATACTGAATGACTAGTTGGGACAAACTGTGATTTCCATATTTTTTGAAAGCCCAACCAATCCCTGCATAGAACAGTTGACATTTTTAGAATATAGTTGGCTGAGATATGACACAAAATTTAACACGAGGCTGGGGAATGAAAAACTGAGAAAAGCGTCTTTAAAGTGAGGGAAAGTTTTCATGCAGGGTTGCAGTTATCTTAACGAAAAAAAAAAAACATGAAGAATATTTAAAGTTTCTTTTGGGCTTTGACACATTTTGACAAGTTAGAAAATGGTTGATAGTTCGTAAGAAGCTAAAAAGTAATAAACCTTGAAAAATTCATTTTTTTTATATTGAAAGGCAAATGGCTCAAAACAGTAATATTCGAAGTAAGCCTGAAAATCTTTAAACAGATTGAGAGTGTACAGAATTACCTGATTTCCAAAATCCAAAGACACCAAAAACCACGAAATTTTGATTTATGCCCTAACTGTCGACCATAATTGTCGCATATCAGATCTAGCAGAAACCAGTGTTCGCTGCTTTTCTCCATCTTTCATGAAGCACTGCAATAACCCATTTTTTCTTATATTCAAATTCTAAAAAATGTTAAAATTAGTACCGAAAGTGGTTGATTCTGTACTTTTTGAATCCATGTTAGTGGGTGTCAAAAGGTTTTATAAAAAGATTGTGATTTTACAAAATAAAAAAGAACAACAACAACTATTCTTAAAATGTTTTTATGGCAATGTTGTATGTGTTACTATAGCGAGATCGAAATGTGTCAGTTTTAAAAGCTTGCTGATACAGGTCTAAGATATCTCCTCCTTTCTCTTCTTGTTTTGCATCATGAAAAACTGATAATCTCTTATGTTTTTTTTTTTGTATGAGAGAGAGGAGAGAAATAAAGAGAGAGAAAGAGAGATAGATAGATAGAGAGAGAGAAAGAGAGAGAGAGAGAGAGAGAGAGAGAGAGAGAGAGAGAGAGAGAGAGAGAGAGAAAATGAGTAAGGGGTGGTAAGAGATAAAAAAGGAAAGATAAAGAAAGCACTGTAAAAAAATTAAAAAGCGGACATGAAGTAGGGGATAGAGAAGGCAAAATCAGAGGCACAGAGAGACAGATAGAAAAATAAAAGAAAGAGAGAAATAGTGAGAGTAAGAGAGGCATTGTGATAAACAGAAAGAGAGAGACGGAGAAGAGACATAGAGAGCGAGAGAGAGAGAGAGAGAGAGAGAGAGAGAGAGAGAGAGAGAGAGAGAGAGAGAGAGAGAGAGAGAGAGAAAGAGACACTAACAAACAAAACACACAGAGAAATCTATAGCAATGAAAAAATGAATAATCAGGAATGAATAATTGAAAAGCAAAACAAAGATAGAAGCTAAATTTTTCTCAAACTTTCTGTATGTCTATATTTTTAGCTTTATAACACGTTAAAATTTTAAGACAAAGAGGCTAGAATTGTCAAAGATATCTACCTGCCCTATATAAGATGATTTTCTATTTGTATAGCACGTATTAAATTTCACAACATAAGGCCATTAGTCTGAATCCTGATAAAGCTTAAGATAGACTTAGGTGCCTGTTAAAGTTCTGCGAAAAGCCTTGATTTTCATAGACTTAGGTGCCTGTTAAAGTTCTGTGAAAAGCCTTGATTTTCATAGACTTAGGTGCCTGTTAAAGTTCTGTGAAAAGCCTTGATTTTCATAGACTTAGGTGCCTGTTAAAGTTCTGTGAAAAGCCTTGATTTTCATAGACTTAGGTGCCTGTTAAAGTTCTGTGAAAAGCCTTGATTTTCCCAACCGTGGCAACGGAACTGTGACAATGGTTGCTTCTTCAGAACAGAGCGTAGATCTGGCAGGACGTTTGACTAAAACACTGCAGATAACAGTGTCGCTACTCAAATGATCCTTTTAAAGGTATTAACAGTCTAATTTGCGATGTTGCAAAGTATTATGAAGCTATTTCAATACTTCTGAATAAAAATTTCTAAAAATATTCTTCTTCTTCTTCTTCTTCTTCTTCTTCTTCTTCTTCTTCTTCTTCTTCTTCTTCTTCTTCTTCTTCTTCTTCTTCTTCTTCTTCTTCTTCTTCTTCTTCTTCTTCTTCTTCTTCTTCTTCTTCTTCTTCTTCTTCTTCTTCTTCTTCTTCTTCTTCTTCTTCTTCTTCTTCTTCTTCTTCTTCTTCTTCTTCTTCTTCTTCTTCTTCTTCTTCTTCTTCTTCTTCTTCTTCTTCTTCTTCTTCTTCTTCTTCTTCTTCTTCTTCTTCTTCTTCTTCTTCTTCTTCTTCTTCTTCTTCTTCTTCTTCTTCTTCTTCTTCTTCTTCTTCTTCTTCTTCTTCTTCTTCTTCTTCTTCTTCTTCTTCTTCTTCTTCTTTTTCTTCTTCTTCTTCTCATTATTATTAATTATTTAATTTTATAAAACACTGGGCTCTGAAATTAAAGTTCCTTATAGTGGCAAAGTTTAAACTAGTACCATTTTAACAAAGTTTGGAATTATGAACATGTTGTAACTCTATATAGAATCACCTATTTTTTAAAATGTTTTTTTTTCTTATAGTTGTGGCTGTTTTTGTTGTTGTTGTTGTTGTTGTTGTTATTATTGTTGTTGTCTGTTCGAGGTAATAATAAGGTTTCCTCGTTGATCATTTATTGACAAATTGAAGTGCACTGCATACTTTGACCCGAACGTGTCACGCTTATTTAACATATTACAAGTTGTAATGAAATGTTGGAAACTATTTTAAAGATCTTAGGGCAATTGAGAATCATAACTGCCCCAAATAGATCATCAATTCTCCAAAACACATTGTTATGGTCATAGTAACAATGATTGTTTTAGTATTCATTTAACAAGAAATATAACAGTAATTATAAACATGCCTGAACTAACTATTGAGTCATTAATTTTCGTTTTTTTTCTGTGTGGTACGCGCAAAAACTATTAATACAACTCTTCATTCTTCCACTTAAAAAATTCCAGACCTTGATTGTTTTAGTGAAGGGGATGTAACGTTAAACCCTCTCGGCAGCAGTGAGCAGACTTTATCTGACTGTTGGGAATTCTCCCTGGTCGCGCGGGCTGAAAATGTCAGGGGCGCATCATGGATGGGCTCAAATGTCACATCGAAGTGACGGGCGTGAGCTAAAACTTTGCCCCTTTTATGAACCTTAACTAATTTCTTTCTAAACATCCATATCCATTCAAATTACGTATTTTGATAACTAAATCAACATTTTTTTTAGGGAAGTAAACTTCATTTATTTTCTCTTTGTGATACATTTTGCCAGCGAAGCAATTTCATCGAATAATGGCAATATAGCCGGGTTGATTTTTCTTACTATCCAGTCATGTAGAAACTATATCTAGTCCTAGAAAAGGACAGCTTTAAATTTATTTAAATGTATTTCTCGTCCTCTAAGCTTGTTTGAGAAATACCTAAATAGCTAGTAGCGCCATACCGTATAATGCAAAACGCATAATGATGGATTAAGAAAAATAGTTGTTTATTGAGTAGTGGGTTATACGATAATGATGATGATGATGATGATGATGATGATGATGATGGTGGTTGTGGTAGTTGGGCTATAGGTAGTAGTGATGATAATAATGACGAGCGTGATGATGTTAAAGTTGATTTTGATGATGATGGTGGGGGTGGGGGTGGTGATAATAATGCTGTTTGGGATGATGACAATCAGAATGATGATGTTTATGATAAGGGTTCTGATGATAATTATGATAAAATTGATGCTGATACTGATGGTAATTTTGATATTGATGGTGATGATGATGAGGATGATGTTCATTTTGATATTGATGATGATGATAATGATGATGGGAAGATAATAATGAGGATGATGATGTTGGTGGTGATAGTGGTGATAAAAATGATGGTTGGCACGATGATTATAACGATGATGATGATGATGATGATGATGATGATGATGATGATGATGATGATGATGATGATGATGATGATGATGATGATGATGATGATGAAAATAAAGTTGATGTTGATGGTGATATTAAAGTTGATGATGGCGGTGTGATGCAAAGAACTAGTTTGAGAGTCAGGAAGATAACCGATTATGTGGCATGCATGTCAACGTCTGCAGATCTGACCTTTTTCTGTTTTGGAAGCAGACAAATATTCCGCTTTGATCTTACCGCCTCTACTCATGGTGAGGCCTGAGGGGTGACTAGGTCCAGGACTCACTGGGACCATTGTCCCCACAGGGCGGGATGAGCCAACCACTGGGCAGGCAATATGATAGCTGGTCTAATTAGCGCCTTATTGCACGGTACCGCGGCAATGGCTGCTTGGCGTTGCTCGCCATCTGAGTAGCACTTCACAAGGTTTCTAGAATTACTCAGGGTTCACAGGTCAAGGGTCACGTGACCTTGACTAAGAGGAAGATAGGGGAACAGCCGAAAGTGTAAGATCGCCTGTTTCGCTTTAAACAAACTTATTATAATAGATGCACTGAGTAAAATCTCGCTTTCTTTAAGCACTTCCTTTACAATTTCATAACATTTTTGAAGTTGAAGAAGACTAGGTTATTGTTTTTTTTTACAATTTGATAAAATCATGTACTTTTTGCTGGGCTTGAATGTGGTTTTGGTAACGCCGCCGACATCTATATCATAAAAGGCAACTTTGATTTTTTTTTTTTTCGCTATCTCCTCCAAAATCAATGTAAAGTGATGAAGTTTACTGAATTTTAATCGGTCGAGATTAGTGTGCAAAAATAAAATAAAATAAAAAAACAAGAACAAAAAGAATACAAAACAAAACAAAACAAAAACTTTTGGACTGGGGGAAAAATGCATTTGAAAGTTCATTATATATTCACTGTTCTTAATTCATCCAAATTTTGTATCACATTTGTTATGATGACCAAATAACATTTAAAAGACTGTTCCCAACGGTTTACAATTTTCAAAGCGCATGGCGTTTTTAAAACAAATTATCGTTATTTTATGAAATCATTTACATATACCAAACATATTATTTTACTTAACTGGAGTGAAAAGCTGGAAAAATAAAAAAAAAATTAAATACAATAAAATTTGACCTCCTTTATCGTAAAGACAGATGTGTCATGGAAACATCGGTGCCTTTTTTCCGGAGCGCTGGATGCTAATGTAAACACCACTTCTGCATCTTTTGCAAGCATTTCGAACTCCTATACTGTTTAATATAGACCATATCCACTGATTGTTGACAAGGAATAATAGCAGCATTCATGTTTAATCATTTTATTTACTTATCACTCTTTATTTGTCTTGCATGCGTTATACAGATTGTGACCAATTATAGAATAATTATAAGCTTTAGGGTAACCCTACCAATTAAACTAAAAGGGCCTTGAATTGCTTTTCGATATAATATAATTGTCTGAGCAGTTGTAGGTTTTTAGTGTATTTTGTAGAGCACTTTTTCACCACATTAGATCGAGCACTACATTTATCATTCTGTATGATTCTTCAGGACCACACTGTGGTCTCGATAGAGAGATAAACTGAAAAGAAGGCTGCGTACAAGATTGCATCCAAACTAAGTTTACGTTATAGTTTGAGATCTCTCCTTCATTTAAAGAACGTGCACATGAAAACGCGAGAAGAAATCCAATATCTCAAAGTTCTATATGTTTAAAAATAATGTACAATAAGTGGCTCTGGAGGAGATATATCTGAAATTGTTGTGAAATTTGTTTTTTCAATTTTTTTTCAATGGAGTTGTATGGCACTTGCTGCTGTTAACGTCCATGCTAATCTTGTACGATATTTGGTACATGTATTCTTGTTGTTAATACTGTCGCGTTTTTTACGTCTTCTAAACTTTTCCGTTCCCTTGGTCCGACTCGCAGTCTTATACCGTATCTTTTTGGTTTGTTACAGAATCGTTATGCGAGTTTTGTGTGGTCTGAGATATAGTTGGACTAACACAGCTCGAGAGTTATTTGCTTTGCTGGGGTAACAGCGCCTGTGCTAACACAGTAGTAAAAACGGTCAGCGCAAAATTTGATTTTGGTTGCGCAGCTTGTAGTTGGTAGAAATCTTTTCTCTATCTCTTTATTCACTGGGACAGAAAGAAGAGAAAGAAAGAGGTGAAGAAGGATAGGGGGAAGAGAAAGATGAGGCAGAGGTCAGTTTTGTGACAGAGAAAATGTAGGAGGAGCATTCAGGGAGGAAAGCAAAGATTTATTGTGGAAGACAGAAAAAAAACAAACAAACAAAAAACAAAGAAGATTAAAGAACTGACGAAAAAACAAAAAAAAAAGGTTTCGGCGTCTTGATTTACATTAGCCCCCTTTTCTTCGGAAATAATATGAATTTTTAGTAGTTATGCAAACACAACAAATCTTTCGTAATTGACTCTTGGCACAGTTAGAAAAAAGGGTGTGTATAAGATGAGGGGAAGGTAAATAATGCTGATCTAGCAGCGAGTGGGACAAAAATGTTAGAACTGAAATGAGGAATAAAAAGGGGAATAAATTTCGATATCTGCACTATTATTTTTAGATCGATTACATACATAATTTGATATCTGAATATCATTTTCTTTCTCATTTTATTTTTTTTAAACCTTACCGAAACAAAGGCTAAAGGAAAAAAAACACGATCCAGGCCTAGATTCTATATCTAGATCTAGAGCCACAACCACTAGAAACCGAAATGCCTCTCTCTGCTTGCGGCTAAATCCCTCTCAAACAAATAAAAACAATGTTGGTGCTGAGAAAGAAAACCTTCCCGGTCCCCCCTTGTCGATCCCAGCAGGAATCTCCTAGATTGAGCACACTGTTTGCCTCAGGGTGAGCGTCCCTCTCAAGATAGTAGAGAGACTGGTAAAGTAGAGGTAAAAACAACTACTAAATCTGCTAATGTACTTATTGTTTGTGATTCTTGTGGTAAAGAAAACTTCTCCAACCCACCTCCCTGCACACTCCAACCACTTTCCTGGGCCCCCCGTCTCTCCTTTCACCTTCACCTGACGCCTCTACTTCTACGGACTTTCATATTTCGAAGCAGAGTGCTGAGTGCAATTTGTCTGAGACTAATCTTGATGGCGTGGACAGGAAAAAAAGTACATAGTACCGAAGCTATCGTATTTTTTTTTTCAATCTTTTAAAATTTTCCTAACTTCTCTTGTAACCAGGTAGTACCATCTACCTTTGTTTGAGTGAACAAGTATGCTAAACAATTTCTATAACTTTTTATACATAAAGTCCTGCCGTACAAAATCTTTCTTCGCCAGATTTTTAGTGGACTACAATATTTACTATGTTTTTTTTTTCAGTTTTAGTTTTTGAATATACTGTAGATGTAGTACATTTTGCGAACTTAAAATTTTGGTATTTTTTTCACTTTCTTTAAAAAACAAACTGATTGCACTAAATGACTCCGTGCGTTATTTTTCTTGTTATATGCCTTGCATTTTTCTCCAAATTCAAACCATCTTCAATTGTAATCTTCATAGTACTTGAACTTTTTGGCTCTTGACACAGTCTACCAGCAATGAACTTTCTAATATCAATCGAACAAGCTACCTTCGGGAATATTTTCCCCAACTTAACCAGCGGTAGAGTGAGTATTAAACCCTAGAGAAAACAATTTTCCATGTATATAGCTGGATGTTGTTTTTTTTTTCTATACGATAACCAAAGTTTTATGAAATAACTAACAATAGATGTACAGAATTATTTAAAAAGGTGCAACACTACAACGATATTTATGGCATGGGAAACGTTTTCATTTTCTTATAATTATGCTACTTTCTGCAAAGAAAATAATATTTTATCTTATTAACTTAAATAACTATGATACAACATCCAATATAATAATAATAATAATAATAATAATAATAATAATAATAATAATAATAATAATAATAATAATAATAATAATAATAATAATAATAATAATAATAATAATAGTAATAAAGAATAAGCCAGAAATTGAGTGTCCAAAATTAAATTGTTAACCGGGTTTACTCGTACTGGGTTCTACCCGCTAGCCATGTGACTTAAAACCGGATCAAGAATCTGACTCATGCTCTCATGCAGTAGCTTTTTGCTTTTTGTTTGAAACAAAAAAACCATCTTGCGTATTTGTTTGATGGATAGCTTCGGCCTATGCGATCCGGTAATGACTTTGGAAAAACAAAATTTAAATAAACTGATCTTACAACTATGATAATTATTACTTATTTCTACGTATCTAATTCAAAGGGAGGTTACAACACAGCTTCAGCTTTATTCTTCAATTTGTTTTATTCGCTAGAAAGATGGCGGAAAGTCAAACAGCTTAAGTCAAGTTTGAATTAGCTCGAAACATGTATTTTTTTTTAATTATGTTTCACAATAATTATGCATCCTTCAGAACTTAAAGACCTCGTTGGAAAAGGTCGTTCCGAAGGATAATATAAGTAAATTATAATAAAATTTTCACGGTAATATTTACATGCGACCAGTCCTTATAACCCCGTTAGGCGGTCACAGTGTGGACTGAAATCATAACATGGCCTTGAACTCTTAACTCTAGAAATGAATGCTCACAGTACTATAAATTTCATCAGGCAAACTTTTCCGCACAAGAAAAAAGTCCTCAAATGATTGATTTTATACACATAATTTTGCTATAGCCAGCAATCCCTCTTACTCGTTTAAGTTGAGCCTTGAGTATCTTTGAAGCATCTGATTGGCAGAGCAAGTCGTCCTTTACTACAAAACTCGGCCAGGCTCGCTCACACGTTAGGTTGGAAGGTTGAAACGTAAAACCTCACAATTATGATAATTCATTTTATTGCTATCTCAAGGCAAACCCATGTAAATAGCATAAAACAGATTTCAAGTCAGATGGTTTCTTGACCCACGGTAAATAAATTGGGAACAATGGATTGCAGTGGGTGCTATTCCTGTAAAGAAAAAAAATCAATTTTCATGTTACTAGAATAAATAATGCTTTTATTCTGGTAGTTGCATATATATATATATATATATATATATATATATATATATACGTATATACTTTTTTAATTAACACAAAAAAAAAGAAAAACAAAACAAAACAAAAAACAACAACACAACGCTTCGAATCAAATTTAGAAAGCATTCATCTCTAATTATACGATTTCCTATGTCTCAAACATTAATGTTATGAGAAAATGGTCGTTGGCATGACATTTGTCCACTTGCCGATCTTAAATGCAAATTCTTTGGTTCGTGTAGCAGAGTAAAGCAAGACAAAAATTCCGAGTTTATCCACTAAAGTTTTGGACTATTCGCCTGCATATGATAGTCCCTGCTGATCTTTAGGCGAGAGCCCTACCCTTAAACCACCAGAGTCACTTTCATCACTCTGGTTAAAAACAGCTTTAAATCTCAGTTGTCAAAGTCTATCTGAGAGGCTTGTATCACGGACACAGTTTGGTCACGCCTGTCACGATAGACAGACCCAACGGTCGTAGCAGCACGGTTAGTTATGACCAGGTGACCAGGTGTCAAACACCAGGTCTGACCTCTGACCTTTTCAGCTGCTCACTGATTCCGATCACATCCGATACAGTACAAGAGACAAAGTCTAAATAGAGGTTCAGTTCCGGAACTAAAGCTGTCTAGTCATGTTATTCTCCTACACATCAAAGTGATTGGCTTTCAAGGGTTTAGCGTTCACACTCGTTGATGGTTAAAACATCAAAATTGGACTTTTGCCAGCTTCTTGGTACGTAATTAGTTCAATTGATAAGGCTTATACTGATCTTCATTACATACGGTGACTTTTTTCAGAGTAACCGGCACTCAGATTTGTTTGGACCGAATGACAGAGCAATAAAACTGTAATAAGACATACGGACTTCACCTTGTAGCTATGTCATTACATTAGACTCTAGAAGGTTTCGCTTTCAGAAACTTCATATTTATTGTCTTTACACTACTGAAATTCATCTTACATGGTGTTTAATTTTTTCTCTTTGCTGAAAATTTCAACTCTCAACAGTAATAGAAATTAGTGTAAATAGTCAGACAAATTAATGTTCCAATAATAAGAAGACACGTAGACTTTTCTATTTGTAATTCATATTTATTTTACCTATATCTTGGAATTTTAAATCGCACTCGCTTTCATTTTTTTGTTTTTGTTTGGTTAACGCTGCGTTTTTTGCTTGGTTTAGAACCTAGATTCTAGTTAGCAGTCAGCACAAGCAGACGCTTACACCACCTGTCCTGAATCTAATCTACTACCTAGCTGGTCTAGCTTGGTCGTAATATTATCGCTACCGCCAACCCTTTGGATGAGTAGAATGTACTTTATAGCGAGAACAGTCTCTCACCGCTGTTGCTTGTTAGCTCTACAGTAGTCTGGAAAAAAAATGTGGGAGACAGCGAGAGAGAGAGAGAGAGAGAGAGAGAGAGAGAGATAGAGATAGATAGATAGATAGATAGATAGATAGATAGAGAGAGAGAGAGAGAGAGAGAGAGAGAGAGAGAGAGAGAGAGAGAGAGAGAGAGAGAGAGAGAGAGAGAGAGAGAGAGAGAGAGAGAGAGAGAGAGAGAGAGAGAGAGAGAGAGAGGCAATATCCATGGTTTATGAACATTCCGGCAGAACGTTCTGTTTGAAAACTCTTAACAACAAGAAATTAGAATAACCAGGGGAAATCAAGAAGCTATGATCAGCGGTAAGTGTTGACAAGAAACGC